>CM067474.1:29031458-29086458 GCA_034552555.1 Semaprochilodus insignis
CACCTGGAGGCGGGGCTTAACGACACAGGAGCTCTAACTGAGCGTTTCAGACAGAGAGTAAATTCAGATGTACAGTATAAGAGATTGTGTTTCAGGGAAACTTAAGCATGTAATTCTATTATAGTATAATTAAATTATGAGCTCTGAGCATAATGGGTCCCCTTTAAGACAGAAAGTGATGATCTTCCACCCGATGAGTTTTTTTTTTCTCATGTGACCAGATTTGTTAATGTTCTTCAACTAGTTGAGCCACATCTACTTTAGTGTTAGTTCTAGGTCAGTAAGTAAAGTGGGCAGCTCTGGTGAATTTGTGACTGTGTGCCTTGCCAGGTTTTTACTGGCCTTTGGCCAAAAGGACCCCCTCACACAAACAAGGCTAAGGAATCTTCGTCTTTCACCACGCAGTTATGAAAACCCACACGCCCATCAGTCAAAAGCCCGCCTCACTTTCTGGAGACATCTTTTGTAATTTAGCACATAGCTTCCATTTAAAAGCTTGTTTCTGGATGTCTCTGCTTTTACTCACTCGTAATTATTTGTAACTAGGACAGAACACAGCCATAATATATATTTTGTGATTTCTGACGCATGTGATTAGAACCTGTGTTTGTCTTTGTGTGTGTGTGTGTGTGTGTGTGTGTGTGTGTGTGTGTGTGTGTGTGTGTGTGTGTGTAAGAGAGAGAATTTGCCCTGTGAACAGTCAGACCCCTAGGGTATGTGGGTCCAGCTGTTACAGAATGTGTGCAGTAGAATGGCCTGTAGCATTAGCCGCTAATAACAGGGTCGTTGGCATAAATCATTTAGTTTTAGAAAGCTTCTAAGGCCTTTTCAAACCAAACTCTCCTCCAGAACGGTCCCCTTTCTTCGTTCCTTCTTTCCTCCTTTCCCACTTTCCAGACTCAGCTTGCTGTTTTTGCTGCTGGTTCTTTTTCTTAGATCACGTCCTTATTCAGATTTTGCGGTCATCATGGCACTATCATGTTCAGTAGACTGCCATCAGCCACCTAGATCAGCCACTTCCTATTCAGATTGAACAGTCTCTGCACACTATATGAAGTCGATATATAGATGCCATCACATGGAGAGCTGGATATTTACATGTGATTTAGCTCCCTTCCTCCTTTTCTCCGTCTTATGCATGCTTATTGGCCAGAAGCTGCTTTCAGAGACTATGCATATATAAACACCCAGCAGATCTTCTCTGTGTTTCACCATGTTTAAGTATATGAGAGCTTTCATTCATAGGAAACACTAAGAGAAGAGTTAATGAAGAGCGCATAGATGATGATGCTTTCACCCTATACGGGAATCTAATATATGGCAATATATTGTATATGGATTTTAAATATATCAAATATATAATGGATTTCCATTTATCCAACTTATATTAGTCACGTATGGACATAAGCTCCCCGGACACAAAAAGAGTGTCTTTGCGTGTTTAAGGTGGTAGTAACTTCAGGCTTCTGCAGATGGCACTGCACGAGGATGATGAGGGGTGTGAAATGACTCCAAAGCAGATGTTAATGATTGACTAAAAGGAGTGATTGCATTTGGGTGAGGGTGCCAACGGCCATAGTGTGAAGGAAGTAGCTGAATCTGCAGGTGTGTGGAAGCGTACGGTCATACGGGTCTACCAGCAGTGGCTAAAACCCCAGTCTACAGGGGATTCTCCTCAGAATTGTGTTAGGGAAGGCATCCACCAAATCTGGCCCAACTGCACAGTTCTTTGATGGAGCAAGAGTGCCTGAACATTGATGTAGCCTAAATCCAGAAACTTCTCCAGTCCATGCCCAATCTAATCACAGCTGTTATTTGAGCTCATGGAGGTATTAGGTATATTTCAGTGACTCATGAGTGACTCGATTTTTGTCCAGTGAGCTTATTAAGTGACTTATCTGTCAACTTCTTTGAAAGTAGCCATATAACATACATTTAACTCATATATCAACATGTAGCCAGGTGTGATAGAAAGCATACATTACTCATATATGCCAGCTTTAACTAAAGTCTCTCTGCATTTGTATGAGACATATATGTATGATCCAGTCTTAGACATATATCAGGTAGACAGTACATATGCAGTCCATATGTCATGCATAATTGTGTCCTATCAGACATATATCGCTGCTGTCTGAGCAGGGTGTATTCAAAATGGCATACTACATACTACTCACCTACTAAATCTGCCTAAAAGTAGTACGTAATATGCAACCAAATTTTAGATCTGTAGTGCGTCGAAGATCCCCGGATGGTGTTCTACTCCAGTCAGAGTTTCTAGTTTACAGGGGGAGCTATCTTCATGGTGTACTGTATTCCATCATGCACTGCGGCCTCAGCAGCTCTCAGCCTGCTTCAGCCAGAGAAAATGGCGGCGGGTAACACTGGGGAGCAAAACGCAGCCAACTCCGAGTATAAATGTGGGTGTAGTGATTGTAGTGGGGTATGTTTTCATCAGAATACAGTATACAGTACATACTACTGTAGTATGCAGTATGCAGTATAGTAGTGTGCCATTTCGAATACAGCCTTTGAGATTTCATTGTATTTCATGTTGCCTGTTTTGTAATTAATGTCTTTATTATGATTTACATCTTAAAACTGATGCTCTAAAGCGAGTTCATCTTTCATTAAAGACCTGCATATTTTAACTTTCTGAGGCTCATTCTGATGAAAACATACCCCACTACAATCACTACACCCACATTTATACTCGGAGTTGGCTGCGTTTTGCTCCCCAGTGTTACCCGCCGCCATTTTCTCTGGCTGAAGCAGGCTGAGAGCTGGTGAGGCTGCGGTGCATGATGGGATGCAGTACACTATGAAGATAGCTCCCCATGTATACTAGAACATCTGACTGGAGTAGCACACCGGGTATCTTCAGTGCACTACAGACTTGCAATTTGGTCACATACTACATACTAAATACTACTTTTAGGCAGATTTAGTACACAAGTAGTATGTGGTATACCATTGCCATCTACTAGTACTAACAATGTCACAATAGACTTTTGTTGCTGCAAAAACCTTATCCATGTTTCCCAAAACTAGCATACTGTGCATCCTCTAACCCTTTCCGACTAGTCTAGTATAGCTTAGTAGTAAGTACCTTTTCAGATCTCCTCCACAGTCACCTGAGATCTGAGGGGACAAACTTTTTTTTAGTTTTTTTTATTAAGTTTTTCATCGTTGGATAAAAAACATAAAAACATAAAAAACATAAACAACAACATAAAAAACATAAACAACAACAACAACAAAAGAAACACTCTTACACACTTACATTCACAAATGTCTATACTGACTGGGGCTCCACCCACTTTTAAAATTCATATAATAAATCACACAAATGCTCTTGTTATTCTTGAGAGATCTGACCCAATATATACCTGAATGGGTTGCCAAGTATCATGAAAGACATTCGTTTTAGAACACAATAGGCATGCCAAGTAGTCTAGAGATATATGCTCAACAGCAACTCTGTGCCAACTTGCTACTGAGGGCATTTTGTCTGTTATCCTCTGTAATAAGCTCAAAGTTCTTTTGGCTGCAACACCATATTCATTTGCTATTTTTAATGCTCCCTTTACACTATATTTTATCTTCAGGTAATTACCGTTATTCTTCATTCAGATCAGGATATTTATTCATTACAAGTCAGTACCTTACAGTTTTTCTTAACTGCTACATCTCAATTTACTTTTATCTTAATCTAAATTTCTCAGAATATTAAGTTTCTGCAAAACATTGCTATGGATTATGTGCAAGGTTTTATTGGTGAATATTAAAACAGAGCAAGTCTTTATGGGCTCTTTAATTGTATTGTATACTAGTAAAAACAATGTGATGTCATGCATCTTGTTGTGCTCTATGATTTATTAATATACGATACAATGACACTCAATAAATTTGTGATGAAGTTTAGTATTTAGACTCGAAATAATGCCAAAGTCAACATTTTTACAGCAAGCTTGGAGCTGTTTAAAGGTGCCATAGAATGCGTTTATTTGCTACTTTAAAGTTGTTCTCTGAGGTTCCGCATAGAAGGTGACTTTGCCAAGATGTGCCCATTTACCCCCAATCATTTGGTCCTAGAATGAAACAAGCTGTTTTACCTTTTTTGGTGATCTCATGAATAATATGAGCTCTGCTCTGATTGGCTGGTTTACAGCGAGACGCCACAATGATCAAATAAAGTAAACAATAGCCACAGACAGGAAGATGAAGTGAACCTCTGTGTAATAAGTTGGGTTGTCATACTATTGAGTTCAACCACCAAAAAGGGATACAATCACACAGCATGGCTGCTACTTACAGACTGCTGTTGGGGTTGTGATGCTAATAAAGGTGGAGGTGCTCCTCTCTTCAGTCTCTTCAGGGTAAAACACTGAGCAAAGCTCAGTTGTCCGGGATCCTGTTAAAGATGTGGGAGCTGAAGTGTGCTTCCTGTTTGCCAGTGTGTTTTTTGCAAATTTTCCGTTCAACAGTGGCGCAGTTACATTCTGGCACCAGCTGTAGCATTTAAGGTGGAGTGGTACGGAACATTCGATTAAGAAGCTGGCAAAAAGGAAACAGCCGTGTTTAAAGATGAACATCAATCATGTCCCCTGACAGTTCGGTTCCTTGGAAGGCATATGAAAAGTGCCAATAGCCTGGAATGGTAGATTTTTCCATATAGCCCACCATTTCCGTTGCTGTTGCTCTTCTGTCGTTGTATGTTAATTCAGGGGATTTAAGTAGCAAATGTATGTATAATATATGAGTTACGTACCAGTTTAGGATTTTGGAATCGACCCGGTCCTCTTTTGTGAATGCAGGATTTGTATTTGAAGGAGGAACAATAGTGTTTGAGGTTCACGGTGTGTCAGTTCTAAGTACTTAACTCTGCTTTTTCAACTGTATTTAATTGAGGGTATGCTAATTTTGTTAAATGCAGTAAATTTAACTGAGGAATGCTAATTTTGTTAAATGCAGTAAATTGAATTGAAGAGATGCTAATTATGTTAAATACAGTTTTCCATTCTATGGCACCTTTAAGGTAGTTTATTCTGAAATGTGCAAAGCGTTTAAGCGTGTAGTTTGACAAAATGTTTTATGTTGCAGAGTAAGTGTTTTTTTTTTGTTTTGTTTTTTTGGAGGGCAGGGGCAATATAAAACATAAGCAGTTTAGAAGCACTGTAACACATGGTTTGGGAGATGTCTTGAAAAAATAGTCTATGTATTTAACAATAGCACCTTTTCCCACTATAAACCTTGTCATCTTACTGTGGACTACATGCAAACAACTTCAACTGTTGTAGTCCCGGAGTAGGGGATACCTGTATCCACCCATGCAATGAATTAATGCAATCTTTTTTCTTCTTCCTCTATTGTTTTTGACAAGTTCACTCAAAACTCAATTGCATATTCACTTATGTTATTGTGACCACTGTTCTATTTATAGAAGCATGTTATTAAATGATGTTGGTTAACCTCGCTATATTACACTGTATGTGTTCTATACATAGGGGATCAGTGTGAAGTGTAAGACCATGCTCACTGCCACTGTAGTGATATTTAATTAACCATATGCTAATTATGTAACACTGCCTGACTCTCCTGTGATCTGTTTACCCAGAGACCTGTGCGGTGAATAATGGCGGATGTGACCGCACTTGTAAAGACACAGCCACCGGAGTCCGCTGTAGCTGTCCTGTGGGCTTCACCTTGCAACCTGATGGCAAGACATGCAAAGGTCAGTCAGTGCGTGTGTGTGTGTGTGCTCTTTGTGTGTCTGTATGTGTGGGCCGTGCTACCTGTGTTTAAAATGATGAGGAACATTCCTCCTCTTTTTTTCTCCTTGCATGAGCTTCTGGATGTCAGGGAGTAATTTTAGATTTCCTGTATTTAGACTGCAAAACTCCGAGATTAAATTGCAGGCATACTGGGATCCTGGATTCTTTCACTGGAGATGGTTAGGTAGTGCTGTGTGCCTTTGCGAGTGATCGTCCGCCAAGACCAACTCCATCCGTGTCTGCGAGTCCCCTCGCGTGGAATGGGCCCATGGTGTTGTTGTTGTTGCTCTGGCCGCGAAGCGTTCCCGCTTCCGAAATTCCAGCTCTGACGTCAATGGCCATGTTTTCAAAGTCAGGCTGCCGCTAAGTGATCTTGGCACAGAGTGATGGTGGGTTCTCTCTAAACAAACCCCACAGGAGACGGGAAGAGGAGCACGCTAGCTAACTCCTGGCTTGTGCCGGTGCGCACTGGTGTCAGATTTTGCATGTTTCAATGTGGTCTGAAGTTTCAGGATAGACAGACTAAGGTCATCTCGGGCACTTTCTTTTTTTTTTTCCATGACAGGAGGGGTTGCCATAGGGATGTGGCGTGGTCATGTGACCATCTCTTCAAGAAGGGAGAGAATGTGGCACGTATGTGCGTAAAATAGTTGAGACAGGCCTGTCTGCGCCACACAGCAAGACTCCTCAGAAAACCCAATGCTGTTTGATCAGTGAGGCTCACACAAAACCCCCTCACACTACACACACACACACACACACACACACACTCGTCCTGAAACAGACACGCAGAGAATAAGTGAGTGACTCTCTAATTTTCCAGATTAAGGGCAGATACGAGGGCTTGCAGTGCGACGTATGTAAGAGTTTCAGAGGAAGTGCTTCTGTGGTTTAGGAAGCGTGTTATGTGGTTTTGTTCCAGTGTGAGGAGGTGTGCATGCATGTGTGAATATGAATGTGCGCGCACTGGAAGATGGATGTCGGTCGGGTCCGGCTGCTCCCCGCCCTCATAATTAGGCCTGCCTCGGGGTCTGCCTCCATAAATACACTATGATGTCTTTGATCTGCTTTGTGACACGCCATCTATCTCGCACACACATTCACACACAAAGGTCATCCATCAAAAGTTCTGCCTGCTGGTAAACTTTGCAAGAACTCCCTGTGACAATGACACACAATCAGGTTCTTAATCAAAGTCATACAGGGATCATGGAGTGTTTTTTTATGTAAGCAGCTATATTGAGTCCATCTGGTGCTGTGGCCATTTCTGTTAAGAAACTCTGGTGCGGTCAAAATCGCATTGTAGCTGTCCTTAAATCACAGCTGTGCAAGATGCCTTCCTGTGCAAAAGTCAGAAACCTCCCCTCGTTCAAAAAGGCACCTGTAATGCTGATTTTCAATGTTTATAATCATATTTTTTGGGGATCTATGAGAATAGACTTGCATGCTTCAGTTTTCCCAAACTCAATAGTTTTCTGTATTCACCCTCCATCTGAATCACTCTGTCTTTAAGCCCCGCCTCCTGATGAGCTGAGCGTGCTCGGATTGCTCATCTCGCACACACTGCTCTGTTTGGTCAACCTCCAGAGTGGTGTCCTGTTACATGTGCCCCCACACCGCTGTGGCTATTCTTACAACGGCATCGGTTCTGCCGTATCAGTTTGATCCAGAGTCCGATTCTGAAAGTCTGGTAGAACAAATTGATAGATCCACCTTTGCAAGCTAGACAGGAGCAGTTTTTACTGTTTTAGCTCTCTGTGTGTTGTGTGAGGGCATGCCAAGCTTGCCGGTAGACAGGTAATAAGGATTGTTTTACGAGATGATGTCATCAGTGAGCGTTGAGGTGTCTTCTCACTGTGATAAGGATGGATAGAAACAGCTGTGGATGTTTCCAGATCTGAAGCAGCTGGATTTTCTCTTTCAGAGATGAAAACTTGAAGAACTCTGTATCTGATGGGGACAGTTTTGGTGGGCTACCAGGTCTTGCACTGTTACACAGTACTGTGCACAACAAATATAGCTAACACATCAATGTAGGGTGCTGTTCATATGGCTACATGACATCTACATAAGCCTTTCGTGACAAGTGACATACCTTATTCCAATAGATGTCATCCATCCTAAAGTCTACTTTAGCTAACACTGATTATGCCTATTGGGATAAGCATTATGTGGGGTTTTGTCAGTTGTCATAAAAGGCATATATAGCTGTCATATTGCCTCATAAACGGCACCCTACAGTAAACTGTTATCCACATATTTATTAACCACAACTTTGATCTGTCATCAGCTGCATCAAACACACAGACAGGATGTCATTTAATAGAGGAACAGATATCAAACTTGTTCAGCCAAGAAATGTCACGAATCCTAGTATTTGTTGTATGAATGCACTCCAACTGTTCAAATATAAGGCACATTAGGCAATTATGAACCTTCATTTACATCATTTTTATTTGATGGGCTCATGACCTCTTCTTTAACTATGTGTGGTTTCTCCAACTGTGTGTGGCTTTTTGCTTTTACCAATCTGCTGAGCTGCTAAATATGAAGCCCTCAGAGTGTTCTCTGAGGTTGGAGCCATTCAATTTTGTCTGAAGAGTTTATTTGGACTTCAGGGGCGGATGGTATGATCAGGGGACATTGTAACAAGAAAACTTCATGGCTTTGTGTGCTACCACTGTGTTGCCACGATTTTGTCTAGTGTCACCGTCAACCTCGGCAGGGGTCTGCAGACCTCACTTTGTGGGCAGCTAGTGGCTGGAGGTTAGGGGACCAACCTTGTGATTGGAAGGTTGCTGGTTCGATTCTCTGAACTGAAAGAACATGAATAAAGTGCTCTTGAGCAAGGCACCTCACCCCCAACTGCTCCCTGGGCACTGTGGATAGGTGCTGCCCACTGCTCCGGGCACATGTGTGCACTAGTATGTGTTCACTAGTGTTCACAATTGGCAAAAAATGGTTCTTCTTAGCCCCAGAGACATAGAGGAAGCATGTATGTTTGTGCATGTGGCATGATTAGTGTTGCAGCAGTGCCAATAGTGTACTGGTATTGTTGCTGATACTGGCACTTGAATACAGCATTTGTATCTGGAATACAGGATATGACACGCATGCTTGCTGCTCACTGACTCATACATGCAGCCCAATAGATAAGGGCCACAGATAACGCCATGCAAGTTAGTGGCAGTCTGAGTTAGCTTGTAGCCTGGGGTGAGCCTTTGAGATAGCAACACGCTAGCCAGGGGTGTGTCTCTCAAAGCGTTGATATACTCCTTTTCCATAAGAAAGCACAATGATCTAGCACCACAGCTTCCCTCCCATCCTGTCTAACCAGCCCTGTTTAGAACGTTATTCACCTGTTGATGAGATGTTCATTTTACAGATATTGATCTGATATAGAATAGAATAGAATAGAATAGAATAGAATAGAATGGGCCCCTCCTATGGATTGGCAGCCTGTCCAGGGTGTTTCCTGCTATCTGCCCATTGAACGCTGGGATAGGCTCCAGCACTCCCTGCAACCCAGAACGATGAAGCAGACTAGTAGATGAGTGAGTGAGTATATGAGCATAACATAATTCCTCAGCTGTTAGCGTTAGCTACTGCTAAATGGTCAAAGAAGCACAAAACAGCCGGAAAAGCAGTCAGACCCACGAGGCTCCTGATTTGCCAGCTTCTTGTTTCAGTGTTCTTGTTCCACCTTGTGCAGCAGTTAGCATCAGTTTCATGAGGTGTTGGATGGTAACTGCTGCACCATTTAAGGTGGAATGGGGAAATTCTAACAGTCAGCTGGACAGGTAGACTGAGGCACCTTAAAGTAACTGCGGCAACATTTAAGGTGAAACCGGAAAAGCTGGCGAATAAGAAGACATCTTCGACTGCATGTCAGACGCACCCCCACACAGTGGTCACCACACACATACAGGTTTTTGCCGAGCGTAGCTGAACGCTGCCATCAAAAATAACCTTTATCCACCTAGGTGCAGCCAATGACAGAGCGTGATTAGCTCTTAGCTTCCACTTAATGCTAGCGGCTCTGGCACTAGCGAGAAAAACATGGCGAACCTTTGCAGAGATAGCTCTGAAGCTGTGGGTGGAGACAGTCAGATGGGTGCAGTATTATTCTAATGACTCTCCACCTGGCGTATAAAGGGAAGCCAGATGTGAACAACTTGTTGAATCCCATGCTTTCTGATCTAGCCAGCCCACGAAACACCTTGACTGGGTTGCCTTGTTTCACTGTTTGGGGATTGATAGGCCCCCAGATGCATGTTCACGCGTCCGTCTTAAATGATAGAGAGACTCTCTCTTACAACCTTCTCTCTCCACGGTTCCACCGCGGCAGCTCAGTGACACTTTGGGGAAATTCACTCCAGGTAGCGTGTTCTCTAATACAGTGCTGGGCATGCACTTCTTCTTCTTCTTCCTCTACTTCGCATTCTTCTTTTCCTATCTCCCTTACTCTCATTCGTTACCTCCCTCTCTCTCCCATTGGGAGCTGCCTGGTCTTGCCTCAGTAACATAATCATTTCAATATAAACTATTTAGGACATGTTTAAATCCCCTGCGTCTGATACAGGGCCTTTCATCAGTGATGACAGACAGGAGAGCTCAGCCAGCCTGCTGACAGACACTAGCTTTATCAGCGAGTGAGGGAAGAGGGGTGAGAAAGAGGGTAGATGGGAAGAGGGAGAGAGAGAGAGAGAGAGAACCTGGCTAATGCAGAGAAGTGATTGCGAGCAGATTCCAGATGTTTGATTAGAAGGCTCGTATAGGGGTGTCACTGATGGTGGATGAGTTATGTGAGAGGGTGGCGCGTGGATGTGTGCTGTTCTTTTGGTCCAGCTGATGATGGGTACCTGAAACACGTTCCCACTGGCCTGCATACCTGCATGCGAAATGCAGAGTGCGGCACTAGCTAACACGCAGTGGAGAGTACAGTCGCGGGTCGTATGCTCTCCCGAGTTCACTTAGCACGTCGCGTTGGGCAGCGCGGATTCATGCGTGAGTAACGAGTCATTTATTTGAGCGAAAGGATAAATGAAACGTCTGGGTTCAGTGAGAGAGCAACAGGGCTGAATGGAAGAAGTGCAGTCAGTCAACTGCTGTATACGTGCGTCATGAACTCAAGTCTTAAGTCTCACTGCACCTCATCAGCAGCGATTCCCCGATCACAGCTGCATCAACAGCCTCGTAGTAGGCTACTGCAGAGGCGACTGCAGAACTCCATTCACTGACCTCTATCTCTCTCTTTATTTACCCCCACCCCCGCCTCAGTGTCCTCCAGAACGATAAAGCAGACTAGTAGATGAGTGAGTGAGTGTATGAGCATAACATAATTCCTCAGCTGTTAGCGTTAACAGTCGCAAAAGCAGTCAGACCCACGAGGCTGAAATTGACTCCTGATTTGCCAGTTTGTTGGAATGTTCTTGTTCCACCTTAAATGGTGCAGCAGACGCCTGAGGTGCTGGATAGTAACTGCTACACCATTTAAGGTGGAATGGGGAAAATGGGGAATGGGGAAATCGTAAAAATCACCTGAATAGATAGACTGAGACACCACCAAGTAACTGCAGCATTGTTTAAGGTGGAGCCAGAAAAACTGGCGAATAATAAGCTGACTTGAGCTTCATGTCAAATGCACCACCACACAATTGTCACTACTGCAAAGGCGACTGCAGAACTCCATTTACCGACCACTGTCTCTCTCTGTATGTACCCCCACCCCCGCCTCAGTGTCCTCCTTGAGACAGTGTGCTCAAGGCCTTGCTCTGGATCCCTCTGTTCGTATTAACACATGTCAAGCTCACTAATCCGCACAATAACAGCCAGCCACCGTCACCTCAGATGACTCGGGCTCGGCGTACCCCTGAGCTCCAGGGGTTGTGGTTGGGGGGGTGGGGGTGTAGTTTATAGCTGGGCAGCGCTACGCTGGGCTTTCTCCCGGTCCCGGACATGCAGAGCCTGTGTTATTACATGGCGAAATCCCTTTACGAAGAAAGCAAATAAAACAGGCCATTTAAATCTCAGGAAAATACACTGGCGCGCTCGGCCCCGCATTTCTCCGAGATTAGTTCGCCTGAGGTGCGCTGCTGAGAACAATCTGTGAAAATGTTCCCGCTGCCGAACGCTGGATCCTGAAGCTCCGGAGTCAGGAGTTATTTGAAAAGGTTCGTGTTTCCACAAACACATTACTTTTAATTGCGTTTTTGCTCGAAATATTTGGTCGAGCTGCACACGTCTCCTGAGCCCACTTGTTAGCCCCTGGGGTGAAAGTGTGAGTCTGCATTCTTCCGACACGTTGTAGAGAGACATAGCAGCAGTCACAATGAGACCTTTCATTCTTTCTTGCTTGCTCCTTGCTTTCATGTTTGTTTATCCGGTGAGGCTCGACGTGCGTGAGCCTTTTTCCGTGTTCACGTCGTTCCATGGAGCAGTCTTCTCTTCTAATACGCTTTCTCTCACTCTCCGGCTCCTGATCAGTTCAAGATGGGGAAATGTTTAATGTATTTGTTTAAGCTTAAAGCTTATTTAAGTCAATTAAAGCTCATTATGTGGAATATTATTAGCCCCCCTGCCTCAGTAATCAGGGACAGGAGCCAGTATGTGTATGTGTGCATGCATCTGTTTTAGAGAGCATAAATGCTATGATCAGCAGTAATTGCTGTTTTTTTTGTGTGTGTGTGTGTGTGTGTGCAGCATTATGCATAATAGTTCTAATTATGGCCTGTTTGAGCTGGGTTAGTTTTACCAGGGGACATGCTGTAATTTGAGCCTAGTATTTTAAGCCAGTACGAATCTCCACCATCCGTAGTCAGGTAAGTAATAATTCCAGAGCACAGCCCGGCTATAGCCCTATTTGAGCTGGATTAGCTATGCCAGAGGAGGCTCGGTCATGCAACTTTGTGCATGATTTAACTGGCTGATTGATACAGGATCTGTGTAACTTCCCAAATTAACACGACATCGTGCAGATGTTTACATCAACATATGCAACAGGCACAGAGACTAGCATTAGACTGGTAGAGTGGGTTCATTCAACTCGCCAAATGCTGCTGAACGAGACAGAACAAGGCACTGTCTTGCAAGAGGTGCTGTAAAGGTCATTTAGTTTCTTCTTGCAATTCAACGATTGGCAAAAAAATATGTATATATATTGCAGATTTTCATACAGAGGATGAAATAATTGAGGTAAATAGAGCTCAGTTTTAGCTGTTAGCTTCATGTGGTACTACTGATAGAGCTCTGAGGTCTAGAAGGCAATTATAGAAGGCAATTCACTCCAGAACTATTACTTCTTCTTTTCTGCAGATTGCAGTAGAATGCTCAATCAAGAGTTTATCCAGCTTTTGCCGTTGAATAAACAAAAGTGGTGGAATAAACCAGATCCTTCGTTAACAGTGTTTTCATCAGTGTTGACATACAGGAGAACTCAGACAGTAGAGTTCAATGCAAAGATGTAATTGCAGCATCAACAATTACATGAAAAAAATAATTATGATAATTTAATATTAGGATTTTCATCTTGCTGTGTAGACTTGAAAGCGTTATGTTGACTACTGCAGATTTCTTTCTGTATGGTTCTATTGTGTGATCAGTAAGAGAGCAAGGAATTCATTTCATTTCATGTGAAGTACTTCATGTATCTGTTTTTCCTCATGAAAAAGATGTAAACAACCAGACGTGCAAAAAGCATAAATAGCTAAATTGCAAACATTTGGATTCTGATACAAGATATAGGGCTCAGAGATTGTTCCAAGTCTCATGGTCTGGCATGTTTGGTCCTTGTCAGAGGTCTGTTGCAGAGAGATAATCATGGCTGATGAGTATCCCCCACCACAAGCATGAGTATTTAGACCATCTTGACTCCAAACTTCCATGCCTGCTGCAGCTCTCGGAACTGATGCTCAGTCAACAGTCTCAATCTTAGCCTAGGGTCAGAATGAACGTGGATTGGGACAATGTTCTGAAAGGCGAGGCCCAGGTAGAGTAGGAAGCATAAGATCAGATTTGACAAAGTGCTCTTTGTAGTTCACACAGTGAATAGTGCACATCTTCTAAACTCGATAAATAACTTCAAAGCTGATATCTGGGTATTAGCTCTGAATCAGGATAGTTTGGATTTAGGGATTATTAGAAATGTATTGGCAGCACTACTTTGATCATATACTTAATTACAAAAAGCAATGAGAAATTGATTAAGAACAACATCAACATTGTTATTGACCATTGGTGCTTGTACACAGAGAAATTTGACCTTCGCATTTAAATCAGTGAAACACTCATGTACACACACACACACTCTCTAGTGAACAAACACACTAGGGGGGCAGTGAGCATACTTGCCCGGAGTGGTGGGCAGCCCTATCCATGAGACCTGGGGAGCAGTTGAGGTTTAGGTGTCTTGCTTAAGAGCACTTCAGTTCCAGGGATCAAACCAGCAACCTTCTAGTCACAAGGCTGGTTCTCTCTCTGGTTTACTGTCCCAGTGTAATGCCAGATGGACTGACCAGACGTGTGCAGAGTTAAAAGGTAGACTTGGTTTATTAACGATGCTGTAGCACAGGGCAGTACATGCAGTCTGGGAGTTCGGAGGAGCATTGGAGACAGAGAATGAGCCTGGAAGCATGACTCTCAGCATGTTTCCGCTGTGCAACTGCTAGCCTACCACCCCAGATGGGACTTGAAGCCACAGTCGCTGGCTTAGGAGGCCAGTGCCTTATCCATTCGAACATTGGGGTTGTACACCCCTATCGTAAGAAACAAGAGCATGCACAGTCCCTCCATGGAAAGCCATGCCAAAGTTAACTCTTGTTTTGTGTCTTTTTAGATCTCCTCTTTTGTTTGCTGATGAACATGGTTTCTTGGTGTAAACAGGCAGCAGCAGTTGTTACAATGGTCACTTGCCAAGACCTTTATCCATCATTGCATTTACTGTTGCTTTCATTGGCTGCCTGCCCTTAAATAAAGTTAGAATATGTTGTCGGGGCAGTGCTCCTTCAGCCTTGCTCGTACTGACAGCCCATATCTGATGTTTGGCATATCCAGATTGGATCCAGATTGATTTTTGATATTTTGGGCAGCAAAAAACACATGAAATCTGATTTTGGACTCATTTGCAGGTGGTTTGAAATGCAATTCCCATCAGGTTTTTATGCAATCAGATGGATGGTCTGGCCACTAAACCCAGACCATCCACTCAAAACAGCAACAAGAGCACACCTGGCCTTTCTGCTCAAATCTCCCAGCAGTTTGTTTTGCTAAATGCCAAAAAAAGCCAGCGATGGTTCTCATAGCTCTTCTCTCTCTCGTCTTGGGACAGTTGTGGGCTTGAGGTTAGGGGAACAGGGATCAGCCTTATGACCGGAGGGTAGCTGGTTTGATTCACTGAACTGACAGTAATGAGCAGGGCACCTGACCTCCTACTGCTCCCCGGGCACCATAGATAGGACTGCCAGTCGCTCCAGGCAAGTGTACTCACTGGTGTTTCACTTCATGGATGGGTTAAATGCGGAAGACAAATTCCTCTGTGTGCAGCACAAATGGCAAGAAATGGCCCTAAAACTCTCTGCTCACAAAACGATTGGCCTCACCTAAACAGTATTTGACCTTTTCTCCTCCACTCACCTCTCCTTCTCCGACTTATTCTGACTTTTCCCTCTTGTCCCTCTTTTGTCTCTTTCCCAGAACTGGGTGAATGGAGAGACAGGGGCTGATGGAAAAGAAGAAAGAGAGAGTAAGCGACAGTAAATGGGAGTGAGGGCCATAGCAGAAAGAGAGAACTATAGGGCTAAAGGGGGAAAAAAGAAACTATAGAGCTGGAGGTACAGAAATGTAAAGAGGATATTGTGCTGGACAAAAGGAGATGCTGAAGGGAGAGAATCAGAGAATCGGGGAAGAACGTGAAAGAGAGGAGATATGCTGACTCAGTGAGCAGGCCGAGGGGAGGGAGGGAGGGAGGGAGAGGGGGATAAGAATAGAGGGATTTAGAGGAGATGTTGTTTGAAAGCCAGCAGCGCCAGCCGGCTATAGGCCTGACCGCGCTACAGCCACTGGCCATCCTCTGCTGCGGATCAGTCCGTATTCCTGGTCTGTATTTCCATCATGCTGAGCCCAGAGGTCACGATGCATGCTGCAGTACTTCTGCAGGCCATTTGTGGATTGTTCACTCTTGCAGCTGCCAGATATGCATGCCTAATGATTTGCCTCATATGAGGTTTGCTCATATAGGCTTCACACTATCAGCAAGCGCCCTGAGTTTACATTGTGTTCTTAAAGGTATGTTATCTCAATGTAAGGATCTTGTCGATCAACATGCCCCCCCTACCCCGCCCCCCCAAAGCACATCCATGGAGGATTGAGGTGTAATGGGAAATGCCGTGTTTGTTCCTGAATGCAGCCGAGCAGAGCTTGTTTCATGGTTATCATGTCACATTAGTTCCGGATCATGCGCGTATCATGCGATCAGACAGCTCTGAGAGTTTTGCGCACACACCTTCATGCGCAAACTCACGAACACACTTGTCACTGTGTTTTAGGGGTGCCCATTGCGCAGAGAGGTAGTCAGGGAAGGACAGAGAGAGTAAGGGAAACTAGCGAAAGCAGAGAGGAGGAGAAAAGGATTACCTGCATGCAAAATAAAAGGGGAACGGAGTTATGTGTTCTGGCATGCTGACAGAAGGTCTGACTTCATGCGTGTGTGCGTGACCAGCGGTGACGTCCAGTCCTCTGTTGGCATGTGCATCTGTGGTCAGAGCTCGTTGGAAACTTTCTTTACAGCCTTGGTTCAGTTAATATTAGTGCAAATCCGAGCCAACGTGTGTTTGCTTCATCTATTTAAATAACTGCAAAGGAAACCCCAAACACACTCTCCCTCACTCTCTCTCTCTCTCTCTCAGACTCACAGACACACACACACACACACACTCCTATAAAGTTAGGCACACGCTTAAGTAAATGTCCTACCCATTTGACTGGATTCCCATCTTTATTGGGCTGTGGATGGCTTTCCGGAGCTGGCTGAGATATTTAAGATGTTTATGGTATGTTGCTTTTCCTTTACAAGTAGGAGTGTGTGTCTGTGGCTGCGTCTCAACTGTGTACTGCACACTAGCACTACACTGAGTTGAGTATACTGAACTTGTACCTGTACTATATACAACATACTCAAACACTAGCTATGGTTATGTCACCTTACAGCACGTCAGTGCTCTCTGTAAATAAAGGAGACTCGTTCCAGTGACTGCGTCACCCTTCAGGTCCCGAGAGCTTTTACTGAACTGGGAAAATCTCCTTTTAGCTGCACCAGCGAGCTGGAGTTTATTACAGGAATCTCTGTAATTTTAGTCTCTGGTGTCACCTGGCCGTTTTAAACCCCACTCTGCAGCTATTTTTAGTTGACTTTTTATAACCTATTTTAGTTGCTTACACTGTTGTATTGTTATTGTTTTTTTTGTTGTTTACTTTTTATTAATGTATTGTTTATTTATTGTTTTTATTTATTATTTATAGCTTTTTTGCTTTTATTTAATATTTATTTATTGCTTTTATTTATTATCATTTTATTTATTATTTATTTTATTTCTTTATTTATTTTTTGGTTTGTTTTCTATTTTTGTTATTATCCATTTTTCTTAGCATTTTTATTTTTCTCTATTCCTACTCTTTTCATTATTTTACTTATTTTTAATCAGTATTTTATTATTAGTCAGTGTTGATTTTGTCTTTTAATGGTTTTAATTATTCACCCTGATTTATGATTCTGTTTCCTAGTTTTTATCTCTTTGTTATGTTTTATAATTAAGCTTGTGTTCATATTTTAACTTCTTTGCTAAATATTTAATTATAAATGTATTTTTACCATTTTCAATCCCTTCTTTTGTAAACTTGCTTGACTGCATTGTAAATGAGTCACCCTCAATGTACTATAAAACAAGTTCAAGTAAATGTTACTTGATTGATTGATTGATTGATTGTTTGTTTGATTAGTATTAAGAGCCTGTGTTTCTGCGTGTGCCTATGCATGTATGAACAGAGTGTGTATGTATTAGTGCTAAACTCCATTGTCTTTCCTTCATACGGACAGATATCGACGAGTGTCTGGAGAACAACGGTGGCTGTGACCACTTATGCAGGAACACTGTGGGCAGCTTTGAGTGCAGCTGTCAGAAAGGCTACAAGCTCTTAACCAACGAACGCACCTGTCAAGGTGAGTGATGCACACCTGCCAGTGAAGCCATAGCCGCTGACTCCTTGTGGCCACTGTATGTTGGGAATCGTATCCGCATATCCAAAAGTTTAATGAAGCCTGGTAAAGTCTTACTCGCAGCGTTCCCTCTTTGTTCCTGGGGTTAGGAAGGATAGTTAGCTGTTGAAAACACTGCCAGACGGGTTGAAGAGAGGCAGTGGGGGGCATGTGAGGCTTTCAGTGACGTGTAGTTGGTGGATAGCTGTGTTTGTGTGGGTCTGTGTGTTTTGTGGGGGTACTGGAGGCCTATGGCAGCAGATTCCTGAAAAACATGCCGGAGCAGGAACGAGTGCACAAACACAAATGATTTTATTAAGGTGAACCGAACGCCGCCCTGTTCCCGGGTCTGACTGTGCGTGTGTGTGTTTGTTTACACTAAGCGGGTGGCAGTGCGAAGTGGCTGGCTGTGGCAACTCACATTCATGATTTCATACAAGACTTAAAGACCTCCCAGTGTCTGAATCTCTACCTCTCCTCAATCTCTCTCTCTGTCTCTCTTTCTCTCTGTATTTCTCTCTCTCTGTCTCTCTCTCTATTTCTCTCTCTCTGTCTATTTCTCTCTCTGTCTCTCTCTGTCCCTCTGTCTCTCTCTCTCTCTTCCTCTTCTGTTTCTGTTCATCTAACCCCATCCGTTTCTACGTATCTCACTCTCTCTTTCTTCTCACTTTCTCCCTACCTCCCTCTGTTTCATCCCACATTCTGTCTGTCTGTCTCTCTCTATTGCTGTCCCTTTGTCTCTCCTTCCATGTTACCCCTCTCTTTCTCTCCCCTTTAACTTTCTCTCTATTTCTGTATCTCACTTTATTTCTTTCACTTGCTCATTCTCGCTTTCCCTGTCTCTCTCTCTCCCTCTCTCTTTATCCCCCTCTCATTCCACCCTCTCTTTCTGTCTCTGTCTCATCATCTTTCTGCCTATCTGTCACTCTCTTTCCCTTCATCTCTGTTTTTCGCCCCCTTTCTCCCCATCTGTCTGTCACTCTCCCTCTCTCTCACCCCACATTTTGTCTCTCTGTTGGTCTCCATCGCTCTATATCCTTCTTTCTCCCTCTCTTTTTCTGCCACTTCTCTCTTTTTCTGATTCTCACCGTCTTTCTTCATTCCTCTTTCTCTCTCTCTCTCTCTCACTCTTTATTTCTTTCGCTTGGACTATCACTACCACCCTTTATATGTATCTCTCTCTCTCTCTCCCTCTCACCCTCCTTCTCTCTCTCTTTTTCTCCCTTTCTCTGTCCCTATCTCCCTTCTGTCTGTCTCTCTCTCCCGCTCTCCCTCTTTTTCTTTCTCTTTCTCTTTCCCTCTCTTTATCTCCACCTTTTTGTCAGTTTCTGTCTCTTGCTTCCTTTATTCCCTTCTCTCTCCCTCTCTTTCTCTCTCTCTCTCTTTCTCATATATCATCTTTCTGTCTGTCTGTCTGTCTGTATTTCTCTCTCTCTCTGTCTCTCTATCTATCTTCCTCTCTTTCTCTCTCCCCGACTTCTTCATGTCTGTCTCTCCCTCTTTCGCTCTCCCCCCTCCTTTCTCTCACACTGCCCCATCTATCTCCTACCCAGTATTCGGTCTATCTCTTTCTCTCTCTGTTACAGTCCCTCTCTCTCTGTCTATCTCTTTCTAGCTCTCTCCTTTTCACTCCTCTTTTCTCTCTCTCTCTCTCTCTCTCTCTCTTTGTGTGTATCCCATCAAAAGATACTGTTTTCATTCCTTGAAGGTTTAAACCCCAGGTTGACATGTGTCTGCTGACAACTGATAATTATATACTTAAGATTTTATTTTAGAATTATTTATTTATTGTTTTTACTTCTTCCGTGCCAGTTAACCGAGGGAAAATAGTTGTGGTTGAGGTGAGAGTGTGTGTGTGTGTGTGTGTGTGTGTGTGTGAGCCAAAGTGGGCGTGAGGGGAGGGTTAATTACTCTGGCGCTCTGCCTGTTGGCCGTGTGGTTGAACTGAGAGAGTGAGAGAGAGAGAGAGAGAGAGAGAGACAGGTATTTCTCCTCTTCACAGGAAAAGGTCTATCTGATGCACTAACACAATTTCCTGCCTTTTTACATTACTACCTGGGACAGAGACAGAGAGGAGGGAGTAATTTAGCCATGTTATAGATATACGCAGTATATAGATATACACAGTAAGTTATATATGGTATGGACGTAATGATTCACAGAATGAACTATTAGATTTGATACAATTTAGTGCTGTGTTAATATGATACAGTACAAAAGTGCCTGAAAATCTGCCTTAAATCTGTTAATATGTTAATTCCCTTTTTTCTTTCTGCATGATAAATGTACAATATTCCAACCGAATGCTGTTGAAGTGACTTGGGGGTCTAAACAGGGTCTGATGAGGACTGTGTTCTTTCCACTGCAGACATTGATGAGTGCTCATTCGAGAGGACCTGCGATCACACCTGTATCAACTACCCTGGAAGCTTTGAGTGTGTGTGTCACAGAGGCTACACTCTCTACGGCCTCACACACTGCGGAGGTGTGTTCACACATGCACGCACCTACACACACACAAGTGTGCTGTCTTGTTATAGAGGCAACTGAGCATGTGCAGATGGTCGCTGATGACAGCTACTCTCCCTCTAGCGTTCCTGAATAGACCTTATTGTGTTAGTGTTCTTATGGGTGTCCATGTATGTTTTAGCACATCAGATATATATTTCCTGAGCTATCATAATGTTCATCACAAACCTGTAAACTACCTTACACATCTGGGGCTGTGTTACAGAAACACCCTAACCCTGAAATATTAGCTGTTTAGTCACCATGAGATCTTCAGTTAGGACTGAATTTAGGATAGAAATTGTTACAGAACAGCAGCTCATAACAGTTTATAATCTTCTCCATGAATTCCAGTTAAGAAAACAGTATTACAGAAACATCCTAACTAGACTGTCTTAACTTTAGGATAAACCCCAGCAGTGTCTTAATTTCTCTTTTAACCATCTAATTCCATGGTTTTATGCAGCGACAGGCAGCAGAGTTCACTGTAACTATAACTAGCATAATAATATTACATTTATGTACATTGCAAAATGCAACTTTTTAACTTGAGGTTTTCATTTTCTAACAGCGTTAAAAATCACTGCAGACATGAGCTCTACAAGCGTCCCATCATATTATTTTCGTGCCTGAATGTTGATGAAATATTACAGTGATAATATAGCGATAATAATGAGGAGACAGAGTCGGATATGTGTCAGTTTATTAGGAGGAATAATGATAACCCTTTAACAGCCTCATCAAGA
Source organism: Semaprochilodus insignis (assembly GCA_034552555.1). NCBI lineage: Eukaryota > Metazoa > Chordata > Actinopteri > Characiformes > Prochilodontidae > Semaprochilodus > Semaprochilodus insignis. Next base: position 29,052,734 of record CM067474.1, read on the forward strand.
AACACGTTTGGGATGATAATAATTGAACACATAGTCAATTTTAATTACGTTAGCTTAGCATAGACACCTTTAGCATAAAAACAAAACCATTAGACAATTTGGTAAAGCCTGTTTTTTTTTTCATTATTTAAAAATGATTAATTAATAATTAAAAATTATTTATTGTATTAAGTTATATAGTTCTGTTCATTAAAACTTCTGAAACTATAATGTGCAGATAACATAACAGTCCACATGTTTGGAGCGATTTACTTGATGCTTGCTTCCTCTATGGATGAGAACAGCAAAGGTGTATCTTTTGAAAGACGAAGTGATCTCTAGTGGATGTTTTTAGCCTAATGTGCATCTACCGATTGGTAGAGACGCCACAGTCAGGTTGAGTTAAGTTCAACACCTTTAATATTTTGATGTCATGTTTATATTTCAGCTGTGCATGTATGGTCAATCGCTTGATAGCAGCAATGACAGTTAATTGTCTACTTATGACTGTTGAGTAGTTTTTCTAAGATGATAAGAAGTTGAACTAAAATGAATTCAGATTTGCTTCTGTAATGTGAATTTGACCTGTCCTTATCTTGACAAAAGATAGGAGGTTTCTGTAATGAACAACTTTTCATCTTGTTTTCACAGATATTGATGAGTGTAGCATGAACAATGGGAGCTGCGAGTATGGCTGTGTGAACACACAAGGTAGCTATGAGTGCGTATGTCCTCCTGGGCAGAAGCTACACTGGAACAAGAAAGACTGTGTCGGTAAGCCCTCATTCTTATCCCTCTCATTAGCCATTATGTTCCTGATCTTGTTTGTGTATTGAGTGTGTGTGAGTTTGTGTGTGGTGCTTCCATGGTTACGTGACCCTGTGTGACCCTCAGAGGCAGTGAATTGTCTGCCCAATGGGAAGCCAGCTCCTCGCGCTCAGCTTAGCTGCACCAAGACAGGCGGCATGGAGGTGTGCTCTCTGTCCTGTCCATCAAACGCCCTCTTTCTGGCAGGTAAGTGCTTCTCTTCAGTTCATTTCAGTTCAGGTCATCTCAGTAAGGTTCAGTTCACTTGGGTTTTGTTCAGTTCTCCTTTATTCAGTGAATTCAAGCATTCACAGTTAGGACTTGCTAAACATCAAGCTGGCCTCTCGGAAGATATATCAGCCCTAATTCAAGACATTGCCAGGCCAATACAAACAGTAATTCAGGTCAGCTCATTTACCTCTACTGCCCCCAGTGCAAGGGTGCACAACTGCAGCAATGGAGTGCCGATATCCAGCACAGTTTGGTGGTTCTCCCAGCTTAAATACTCCCATTAGATGAGTGTAATTAGGTGTACTTGAGCACATAAATTACCAAAATGTGTTGTCCCTGCCTTGAGGCCAAGAAAAGTTCCTTCATCACCCGTTTAAAACTGATATCATCCAGCACTGTTTGGCTTAAGACTTCCCTCTGCTCAAATACACCCACCAAACCTGGCAATCAACAGATGAGTGTAATCAGGTGTGTTTGAGCAGGTAAATGACCAAACTGTGCTGGACATTGGTCCTCCAGGACTGGAGTTGTGTACCCCTGCCTTGAGTCCAGGATAGGTTCCTTCTTCAACCATTTAAAACTGATGTAATCCTTGCTGCTCAGGAGAGTGACCGCACGCAGCAGACATTCTCCACTCTTTGCTGGCATCTTGTGGCCTTTGTTACTCATCACACGTCTAGCAGCATAACCACTCTGCTGTTACCTGTTACCCGTTTGGCCACTGCGTGAATCTGCCACATCTGATTCACCTGCCAGCAAGCTGACATCCACAGATCATGAATCATTAATCCAGGCAAACAATTTGAAGCAGTGGGATCAGTCTAGCTGTAGATGGTCACGCAACGACGCCCCCCCCCCAAAAAAAATTTTTAGAGAAAAACGTGGCTCCTGGATCATCACAATTTTGGACGCTCAGTGAACCGCTGACAAAGAGGTATGCCTCTAACAGTTAATGTAGTATTTTATAACTGCATTAATCATCTTTATGGCTTATGTTTCTCAGACATTCCTCAAAAAGACTAAACATTTGTCTAGGATGCGAGTCCGTTATATGACGTTGTATAGGATGGCCTTCTGGAATTCTAGCAGCTCATTTTGCACACAGATCTGAAAGTTGGTTGGATTGAGCCGCACCGTGTTGAAGGATAGCGGAGAGGAACATCATTTCATTTTGCCTTAATGAGGCATGTCTTGAGAGCGATTACATTCCGTAATGCAGGGCAGTTTCCGTTCGCATATCCGCTGTGTTTTAAATAAACGCCTGCTGCGTTTGGGTTGGCTGAGGTATGTGTGAGGCTGATGGATGGCTCCTGAAGTGAAATATTTGCTTTTATATCTTTCTGGAGAAAAGAGAGGGTGAGAACAGAGCGAGGCTTCCAAAAGGCCAGGCTTTCAATCATCTTCCCCTTATGTTCTTGGTGAAACTCATTTTCGTTCCTCGTCTCGTCTGTGTGTGTGTGTGTGTGTGTGTGTGCGTATGTGTGTGTGTGCGTATGTGTGTGCGTGTATGGTGCTTTGATAATGGGTCATAAAAATCCATATAAATTCTCTGTTAATCCCACATGTCCCTTAGGAAGCATATGTACAATATATAAAACAGTTTAAGTATATCTCTGTATGTGTGTGTGTGCGTGTGTGTGTTTGTGTGTAAGTGAGCGTGTTAATAGTCTCTTCATACGATGAGAGTAGGAGCTGTATAAAACCTCTTTTAATCCTGTACACTCCTGGGTTTGCAGTGGTAGTAGGCCAACAGAAATACTCAGCCTGCCACCGAAGGATTTGTGGCCAGGCTAAACTCAGGCCAATTGCTCTCTAGACAACCTCACTGCGCTCTGGCATTCTGACAGTCGAGCCGTGCCTTTCACATACAGAGATAACGTACACACGCAAGCATGCATACACACAAAAAACGTGTACATAGGAAGTAAACGCACAAGAAATACACCCTTTCTATTTATTGTCTCATTGTTTTACTTTAGTATATTTATGGGTTCTGTTTTGTGCGTGTGTCTGTGTGTAGACTCCGAAAACAGTTACACTCTGAGCTGTGGAGTACCAGTACAGCCGGGCAAAGCAGCACCAAAGAGGAACACCACCACTACCTCCAGCACTTCCTCTCTGCAGAGCTGCACAGGTAACCACAACCCTATCTTTCTTATACGGTCATATCCAAATACAAAAAAACACCTCCTTGTTTCGATACTCATTGACTCGTTGTCCAGTTTATCAGCTCCACTGACCATATAGGAGCACTTTGTAGTCCTGCAGTTACAGACTGTAGTCCATCTGTTTCTCTGCATACTTTATTACCCTGTTCTGCAGTGGTCAGGACCCCCAAAGGACCAACACAGAGGAGGTATTATGTGGGTGGTGGATCATTCTCAGCACTGCAGTGACACTGACGTGGTGGTGGTGTGTTAGTGTGTGTTGTGCTGGTGTGAGTGTGTGGTGGTTGGTGTGGCTCAGCAGTTAACACCACCACCCACCAGAGAGCTACCATGTGGGAGACGGGGGTTTGAATCCCAGTCTAGGTAGCAAATGCTGAGTTACACCAATAAGAGTCCTTGGGCAAGACTCCTAGCACTGCACTGGCCTACCTGTAAAACGAATAATCTTGTAAGTCACTCTGGATAAGAGTGTCAGCTAAATGCTGTAAAATGTAAAATGAGTGGATCAGACACAGCAGGTCCACCTTGTAGATGTACTGTCAGAGATGATAGCTGATATATGTGTGTGTATATATATGCACCTCAACATACAGAAAATTATATATATATATAATTTTCTGTATGTTGAGGTGCAGGCCAAGTAACATTTTCTGGCTTAACACTGACATATAGTGCCGGACTGTCTGTAAGTTGTGGTTGTGATGTCACAGTACATGGTTGTTTGTTTGCTTTTGAAGGTCTAACTCATCGACAGGTAGTTTATGAGCTGTAATGTAATGTTCCCTATGTAATACAACATTGTTGATAAGGTTGTAATTACAGTCGCAGCATTTTTCTATATAAACAGGTTCATCTTTCAGCCCTGCTCATATATCAGTGGTTATACTTGATTGTCAACCAAGAGTGATTGTCAGAGGCTTAACTGACTTTTCCATAACATTTTCCCAGGTCAGTGAAACAGCTGGTGGCTGCATGAATGAGCACTTCTTAGCAAAGCTATTTTAAATGTGTAAATATTATGTGATTCTTAGCTTACTACACTACAGAGAGCCCACATTTGGAGTGCTGACCTCTCAGAAAAGTCTGCCATCTAAAGAAGACATCCCTGCCCATTACAAATGACTCCATACAGACAGACTGAGGAAGATGTAGTACTAGAGACAATAAATGATGATAAATTTAGTCTGATATGGGCAACATTTATTGAGCTACACATACAGAAGTAGTGTCTCTCAGTATGGCATTTGGCCGCCATGTTTGCTAACCCAACGTGCCAGGCTTCTCGGCATGGAGTTGTAGAGGTTCCTAATGGTGTCCTGTGATACTCCATCCCATGCAACATGAATATTCTCACGCAGTTCCTGCAGATTGTGTGGTAGGGGTGGAGGTTGGTCATTGGTCGTCTCCACCAAGACAAAAGCGGGACTCTGAAGATGACCTGCTGTCATTCTGAGTCACTCCATGACAGTCTGGCACGACACCATTGCAGTCTTTGTCGACGTTGACGTGGTGTTAAGGCCAGTCGCCGTAACGGTCTACGTGCATATAGTCCTGTGTGGTGCAGCCGTCTGCCAATGGTGCTGGCACTAACAGGATGACTCATGGAGGCCACCCCTGCTCGCTGAAGGTCCTCAATCGTGGCTGTTGGTTCAGTCAGCGATAAGGCTCATCCTTGCTTACATCACATGAGCGACCAAGGGTAAAACTTGAATCATTCGCAAGTCTTACATATTGCTGTCTTTAAATCTATGTCAGCAATGGCATGTTTTTCCAGCTGTTTGGTAGCCTGAGCTGCTTTAAACAGCTTTAAACATTTGAACAGACATTTTATTGCATTTGACGAATATTCAAATTTCATTTTGACAGCCCTAGAAATGGTAGAAGTGGAGCCGACTGTGAAGAGAATAACTGCAAGACTGTAAAGCATAGTAAATGCGTACTTGTCATACACACATCCACAGCGATTAGAGAATGTACTGTTAGGACTGCCATATTCTTCTCTTTCCCCACAGTTGCTGAATTCTACATTTCCCAGTGTGTTGTGTTCTGTAGATTTTGGACACTAACTCAGTGCTCAGACAGACACACAGCTCCTGGTGTTGGACAGAGCACAGAGGAATGCTCTGAACCTGACTAAGTGACACTGTTCTGGCTGATTGTCCGTCTGCTGACAGATATGAAATACACAGACTGGGCTCAACCGCAGCCGCTCCAGAAAGCCCTGCATAGGCCCGCGGGAAACGGGCTACACACACAGTTCACTCGTAGTTCATGTCATAGCGTTTGTATGTGCTTGTGTGTCTGTGGGTATGAGGGGAAGAGAGAAAGCAATGTAGAGCCATTCATTCACTCAGTTCAAGGCCGAACCCCTATTGCCCTTATTGCCCTGTCCCAAAGAGCATTCTCAACACATATTAAGGCTGTTCTAGAATGACCGCAGGCGACCACAAGCACAGCCTGTCCTCAGTTCACCTCCCTGCCTGTTGTGGTTCTCGCGTTTGCAGTGCTTTTGAAGTATCTACTTAGCTTGCGTTTTAGTGATGTTTATTTGACACACTGAAATGCGATTGAATGCACAACCTCCTCCTTCCTCTCGTCCTTCAGAGACACTGGCCCAGCCCATTAAGCAGAAGGCCCGGTTTAAGATCAAGGATGCTAAGTGCCACCTGAGACCCCGCAGCAAAGAGAAGCATCGAGATGTGGCGAAACAGAACATGCAAGGTGAGCCATCCAGGGGACCTTACATGTTGTTACCTTACATGCCCTCTCTCTGTCATCCTCTGACTCTCAATTTCCATCAACCTCTCCTCTCTTTCCTCCCTCTTCTGTCCTTCTGTCTCCTCTCCCTAGGAGGGCAGTTCCCCTGCACAGAGGACTGTCAGGTGACATTTGTGAATCTGAAGTGTGAGTCTTCTAAAAAGCGCCGGCGTGGGCGAAAGTCTCCTTCGAAAGAGGTCTCCCACATTACTGCTGAGTTTGAGATGGAGATGAAGGAGGAAGAGGCCTCAGGTATGCACGTGCCTAACAGGGTTGTAAGTCTTTAAAAGAGTCCAGAGGTGTGTGATGAAAGTCTGAGCCAACTTTGACTAATGGCTGATGTCATCATGAATAAAACCACAGGAGAGGGGAATGCTTTAAACGATTGATTGGTTTAGCATAGTGGGTGGCTTCTGCCTTCCATGCTGTAGACTAGCACCCTACGCTATACCAGTAAGAGTCCCTGGGCAAGACTGCTTACACTACCTTGGCCTACGTGTGTGTGTGTGTGTGTGTGTGTGTGTTAAAAAATCAAAAATTGTAAGTAGCTCTGGAAAAAAGTGTCTGCCAAATACCATAAACGTAAATGACTTTTTAGAAGCATTCCCGAGAGCCAGAAAGCTAATGACATGTTATGCACCTTTCCAACGACATGACTTTTTATTGTTGTCATTGGGAAACTGGTGATACCAGCATTCAATATCTGATGTTTGAAGTGCTGTAGATTGGCCACGAAATGTTAAAACCCAAGCTGCACAGGTCAGTACAGCTTCACATGCCCTTTCCAGTGAGCCCTGGATTGCATTGCTAACCCTTAGGAAACGGGAAAATCGGACCCTGAAATCACCAGGCTCTTCACCTGTTGTCTTTTCTGAGGTGTCCATGCCGTTAATGTCATAATCATGTGTTCATTCACTAGTCAACATCAAGCTTAAAGCGCCATCGCTGAGCAGTACAGTCGACAAGATGACTAGAATTAGGGTTTAGAACCATTGATCCAATTGTGCTTCTACACAGAGGAATTTGACCTCTGCATTTAACCCATCAGTGCAGTGAAACACTCACATACATGCACTCTAGTGAACATGCGCACTAGAAGGGAGTGAGCACACTTGCCTGTAGCAGAGGGCAGCCCTATCCACGGCGCCTGGGGAACAGTTGGGGGTTAGGTGCCTTGGTCAAGGGCAATTCAGTCGTGTCCTGTCAGTTTAGGGAATTCAAACCGCTGATCTTCCAATCACAAGGCTGGATTTCCAACCTCCAGCCCCACCAACTGTGCAACTCTCTCCTCTCGCCTTGACTGAATAAAAAACTGATTGTATCTGGCTGTTTTTGGACATGTACTTACCAGAATCATGCAATGTGGACTGTGTGCGAGAGAAGACGAAGCAAAGGCTACAGAACACACTACGAACCCTGAGAAAGTCCATCAACAAGCAGCAATTCTATATCCAGTTCTCGGGGACTGCATACGAGGTGGCCCAGCGCGCTGCCCGACAGTCAGAGGGAGCCGAGGTCTGCAGCACTGGGCAGGTCTTAACAGACGGCAAGTGTGGTAGGTACTCTGGGAACTGAACGCTTATTTGTGGGCTTTGCTTCTTACTGAAGACGTATTATTTGATCTATGTTGGTGTGACTGAGCTATTTGTGTCTCCCAGTCAGCTGCGGTGTAGGGACTTTCTACAGCGGTGAGCAAGAGCAGTGTGTGCAGTGCCCTCCAGGAACCTATCAAGACATGGAAGGCCAGCTGTCCTGTGAGCCCTGCCCTAGTACAGAGTCCCAGGGCATAGTAGGGGCCAAGAATGTCTCTGAGTGTGGAGGTGTGTGTGTGTGTGTGTGTGCACATGTGGAGACACATTTGACCAAGCCAATCAATGAATTGCTTTGTAATGGTAATACCAAGGATTGATTATAGGGACTGATTAATGCAACACCATTCCCGACCAAAATATCCCTAAACGTAATCAATAGCATTAAAATGCAGGATCAATATTGAAAAGCTGATTTTGTTTTATTGTTTAAACGTAGTCAAAGGAAGGCTACTTTGGTGATCTCAAGGGAGAGAGCAAAAGGGATGACAAATGATTAGCTTTGAGCTTGGAGCAGCTGGAAAATTAGAAATGGAACCAATTTGACTATTTCGGCGCACCCTCATGGACTTTGGAACACATACACTGAAATCTAGAAATATGCTAACGCTTCAATTCCTTGCCACATAACCTGCATGTCTGTTTCACAGTTTTCACTCTCTTTGGTTATAGGTCAGTGCCCTGCTGGTCACTTCTCTGCTGACGGCTTTCGGCCATGTCAGTTGTGCCCACTGGGCACCTTTCAACCAGAGCCGGGACGGGTACTTTGCTTCCCCTGCGGAGGAGGACTCATGACCAAACACTCTGGAAGTACCTCTTTCAGAGACTGTGAAGCCAAAGGTATCGCACCCCAAACCTTATTTCACTCAACCACCTCTTAACGAGCAGCTTTTATAGCTGTTCTCTGTTTTTTGATTTTCTTTCCTGCCTTACTGTTTTGCTTTTTTCCTGTCTTTAATTCCCTTTTTTGCTTGCTCTCTGTGTAGTACACTGCGCCTCAGGACACTACTACAACTCCAGCACTCACCGGTGTATCCGTTGCCCTGCTGGCACCTACCAGTCTGAGTTTGGGCAAAATTACTGCATCACCTGTCCTGGAAACACCACCACTGACTTTGATGGCGCCACAAATGTCTCCCACTGCAAGAGTAAGGCACCATCATGTATGATTCCACAAGATAATAGGGGGACATTTTACTGTAGGGTGCTGTTTATTAGGCTATGTGACATAAGATTGTCATGAGAACTGACATAACAAACTTGAAATTCTCAAATATGTTACATTTTGGCAAATATATTAAGTATTTATGTAGGGTTATGACAAGCTTATGTAGGTGTCATGTAGCCTTATGAACAGCACCCTACATTAAAGTGTTACCGAATGTTCTTTATGTATAAAATAGATGCTAAAAAAGTAAAAATTCTAAATATTCTTTGTTTGTTTGTTTTTTTAAATATTTGTTTACATTGGTGTTGATTTGCACATTTGACTAAATCACATACACTGATTATAAAAAAAACTGTCTATGTGGATGTTTTATTGTTGATATGTTGTTTACTTAAAGGGCTTTCTTAAAGGTTTTTCCTGTGCACAGCTTTTTGACTGTACTAAGTCTTCAAAATAGTTTCACAGGAGACGGTGTTTATATATGGCGGGTCATAGTAGACCAGCTGTATTCCCTGAATTTTAATGAGTACTTACTGAGTACTTGCACTCCTTAGAAAACCCGCCCTAAGTGTCAAGTGGAAGCCCCCAACTCTATTGCCCTGAGAAAACACCCAAACCAGTTTACTATGAATAAAGAGGCCAGTGGTCTTGTTTCCCTGTAAGCCTGTACTGAATATTCAGTAGAAAATAGTAGAACGGAAGTTCAGGCTTGAACACTAAAGCACTACTATATATTAGGGTGTGCACAGTGCAGTCGATGAGTCAACTGCCCAGTATTTGACTGCTTGGTGATGACACTTTAAGCTTGATGTTGACTAGTTGCTGATCACTTTATTATGAGGCATGGAAGCCTCAGAGAAGACAACAAGTGAGGAGCCTGGTGATTTCGGGGTCCATATCTTTCCTGAAAGCTAACTATGGGATGCAGAGGTGGCTGGGAAGGGCAGTCACATTCTGCTGACCTGTGGAGTTCTAACATTGCTCCACCCGTCTACAGTGTTTCAAAGATCAAACACTGAACACTGTTTCCTGAATACAGCAATAAGTAGTCATGACGTTGGAGAGGGGCATAATGCCCTATAATCTGTCCAAAGACAAAAGTAGGCTACTCTTATTTACGTTGAGATACCTTGCTCTAATTTTCTCTTTCTGGGCCTCTGCCACGAGCAGGTGACTCAGCAAGGTCACCTAGGGTGCGCCTAAACTGGATACAAATTTGTGAGATTCCGGGATCCATTTCTCTGGTTCCTTGAAGGTTAGCAATGGGACCCAGCACTCTTTGGAAAAGGCACATCAGGCCATACTACTTATGGAGTTTGGCTGTCGACTGGCCACTCTAAAATCTCTGAGGTCATGCAAACTCCTAACATGCATTATGTGTGAATGTGTATGTATGTGTTTGCTTGAAATAGACCCTGTATATGAACTGTGTGCTTTTTCACTCTTTAGACCAAATGTGTGGTGGAGAGCTGGGAGACTTCATGGGTTATATCGAGTCCCCCAACTACCCTGGAGACTACCCTTCGAATGTGGACTGTGTCTGGACCATCAACCCCCCCAACAAGAGGCGCATCCTCATTGTGGTGCCTGAGATCTTCCTCCCCATCGAGGACGAGTGTGGGGATGTGCTTGTCATGAGGAAGAGTTGTAGGTTTTACATACAGCTTGCCTGTTAAACTTGCCGTTTAGTCATTTCCAGTTTTTGTAGTTCAATTTTTGCCTCCTCCCTTGTCTTCCTCAGCTCAGCCAACATCGATAACGACTTACGAGACGTGTCAGACCTACGAGCGACCAATTGCTTTCACTTCCCGGTCCCGTAAGCTCTGGATCCAGTTTAAGTCCAATGAGGGCAACAGCGGGAAGGGCTTTCAAGTGCCCTACGTCACATACGATGGTCAGACTTTTCGTCATCTTTAACATAAGTCACTGTTCTAAAATGAGTTTATTGGATTGTTGACTTTTTTTCTAGGCATGTAAAGACTCCGTAAGCATGTGCAAAACTTTGTGTTACAGAGGATTACCAGCAGCTCATAGAGGATATTGTTCGGGATGGCCGTCTCTACGCATCAGAGAATCACCAGGAGATCTTAAAAGTGAGAAATGACTTTCATATCTATTATCATCAGTGCAGTCATTCAACCATCTAATCTCAGCACAGACAGAGGATTTCATAGGAGCTGTATTATTCATAGCGACACTTCATGGTGTGAAGTAGTTCATAGGTCACTACATCTTAACCTCACTCACATATGCAGAGCATATTTAAAGTCAGTGCATACTTTGCTAACATCAGCTAGGCTAACTATAATGGTACATGGTACTTCGTGTTAAAAGCTACATGGTACTTTGTGTTATAAGCCACATGGTACTTTGTGTTATAAGCTACATGGTACTTTGTGTTATAAGCTACATGGTACTTTGTGTTATAAGCTACATGGTACTTTGTGTTAAAAGCTACATGGTACTTTGTGTTATAAGCTACATGGTACTTTGTGTTATAAGCTGCAAGGTACTTTGTGTTAAAAGCTACACGGTACTTTGTGTTATAAGCTACATGGTCTTTTGTGTTAAAAGCTACATGGGACTTTGTGTTATAAGCTGCATGGTACTTTGTGTTGTAAGCTGCATGGTACTTTGTGTTATAAGATACATGGTACTTTGTGTTATAAGATACATGGTACTTTGTGTTATAAGCCACACGGTACTTTGTGTTATAAGCTACATGGTACTTTGTGTTATAAGCTACATAGTACTTTGTGTTATAAGCTGCATGGTACTTTGTGTTATAAGCTGCAAGGTGCTTTGTGTTAAAAGCTACATGGTACTTTGTGTTATAAGCTACATGGTACTTTGAGTAGTTAAACCTACCTGACTCAAAGACCATGCGAGGTAAGCACAATGTGTCTTGGGGCGATGCATTAGCCAGAATGGCTGCTTATGGGACAGAGCTAACAGGCTACCGGCGACTACTTCTGTTAGCTTACACTAGGAACAGCCTGCATAAGCAGGAGGAAAAAATGACCAATCTGTTGCAGACTGAAAGCACCAAGGTGGATTCTCAGATATATCAGTGTCCTGTGGCTCTTCCATTTTTAGGCCATAGTGTTATTTGTGGTATTTGAGACTTGAGAGAGGCTGCACTTTTCCTGTGATTGAGCGCGATTTCAGCACCTTCAGCATAGCAGAGAATATTGCTTGTTTGGAAACCTAATTTTACTGTATATACTTGACACATAAACTCACCGGACAAAAAGCAAGTCCCCTGAGACTAAAAGGTACCTCATAGTGTGTAATACCTCCACAAGCACCAATAACAGCTGTGATTGGATTTGGCATGGACTGTACAAGTTTCTGGATGTAGACCACATCAATGTTCAGTCTTCATCTCTTGCACCAAAGAATTTTTCAGTTGGGCCAGATTTGGTAGATACCTTCCCTGGCATCTTACTGGTTGTTCCAGGTAGTCTCACAGATCTATAAGAAGATTCAAATCTGTGGATTTTACAGGCCAGTCCATGTGTGGGAATGCTCCTGAACGTTCATCATGCCAATCAGTCACATTTGCAGCCCTGTGAATTCCAGAACTGTCATCTTGGAATACAGAGATAGGAATGTTATGTTCTCGGTAAGATGGTGAGCAAAAGGCAAAACCTGGTTGTCCAGCAGTTCAGTGTAGGTGAATTTACTGTCACCTCAACCAAAGAACCTAATTCCACATAATTGAGGCACCCCCAGAACATCACAGAGGGACTCATTTTCTGTCCGGGGAGCTTATATATTAATGCTTTACACTGCCTTTATATCATTTAGTGTCTCAGGTTAGGTATCAGAAACTGCTGCAGCTACCAGATTGAGTTTGGTCTGGAATGGCAGTGGCGCTGTTCTGGCAGTTTCATCTTGCCGTAGGTCTGAGTGTGGAATCAAAACGGCTGCAAAAGTGGTTTTCCTTCCTCTGTTTCAGGACAAGAAGCTGATTAAGGCTCTGTTCGACGTCCTGGCTCACCCGCACAACTATTTCAAGTACACGGTTCAAGAGTCCAAAGAGATGTTCCCACGCTCTTTTATTAAGCTGCTACGCTCCAAAGTTACCAGGTTTCTACGGCCGTACAAATAAAAAACCCAAACCCTTCTCTTTTCCCAAACCTCTCCCCCTCTCCAATGCCTCCTTTCTCCTATACTCCTCTGCTTTTCTCTCTGTTTCTCTCCCTCTCAAACTTTTCAGCTCGCTAGCTAGATCCCAGAATGCCTCGCTACCACAGAAAGAGGTCTGGCCTTTCTCCTACCTCTCATCTCCTTTTGACTTCTCTTTCTCTGTGCTTTTTTGTTTCTCTTTTTCTTTTTTCTTTTTTTTTCTTTTTCTCTTTTCTTTTCTTTTTTTAAATGCCTTTTAAATATTTATATGTGCTACAACTTGCAGAGACCCACTCCCTGGATGTTTAATATCTATATATTTGTATATGTATGTATGTGTGCATGTATATATGTATGTGTGTTAGTAAGCATGTGCAGGCCGAAGCTGTGCAGGTGTATATTCATACACACATGGATATATATTCTTATTTCTGAAAGGAAGAAGAAAAAAGTCATAAGTCATGCCCCAGACGTGCACGAGGTTGCGTTTCAGAAAGACTCAAAAGGTGCACTTGAAGTTTTCTTCCCAAAACTGTTCCAATATGGAGAACAAATGAATGGAGTCACCTCACAATCCTGTTCTGAACACGGACTGACAATGTTAGATGGAAAAAGAAAAAAACGCAAAATAACAAGAAAAAGACTACCTGCCAGTAACAGAGGGTTACTATAGAGTTGCATTTATGTTTTGTAACTAATATTTGGATCTTTAATTGCACTTGAGTTTTATTTTGTAAACCGTAGGAAAAGGAAAAATTTAAGTTACTTTTGTTTTCTTATGTTTGTGTTGTATAGAAATGTTTTACCTTGGTTTGTAGAAACGAGAGACGTCTCGATCGCTCTTCTCTCCTGATAATAATGCAAACTTTAAGAGGGATAAAGAACAAGAGTCTCACCTCTCCTGAATACCGGCTTCCAACAAGCAAGTTCACAAAGCTCCTACACTGTTTTAGTCTGATACAAACTGATACTGGAAGTACAGGCTGCCTTGCTTTACGTGACCTCGTCATCACATGAAGGTGTGGTTATTTACAGCCAATTGGGAATGAGTAACTTAGTTACTAGTACAAGGTCCTGCCAAGTGTTTTTCTGTGTGAGAGTGAATGGTGGTACAGTGAAAAGGGGGATTCTGGTTTATAGCACTAAAAGCAGTTTTGTTGTGCTGTGCACATCCTAGAAAGCATAAAGGGCTGTCATTGTAGACTTGATAATTAGAGAGCTTGAAGTGAGTGCACTGGTGTATGAAGGTTGATTTGCTCTTAGACTAGGACTCAAGTAAGGACTTAGGTGTGTGGTCGTGTGAGCACATGTGTGAGTGGACAATACGTGGGTGTTTTACGCAAGTGAGGTTTGTGTTTATATGCTCTGTCTGTCAGCATAGAGGTCTGCTCAAGGTAGGTCCTTTTGAGGCTGCCTAGTCAGTCCAGGTTAACAGCCAACAGGTTGCAGCCTTGGACAAGTTCACATGCGTGGCTGAGTGTGTGGAGGTGCCGCGGTGTCACAGGGTTTGTGAGGATACATCCTACAGCAGCGAAGCAGATTACAGCAAACACAGGCGGACGCTGACCAAGACCACATTCATAGCCCTAAGTAGCCAGGGGCGGGTTGGCGTGGCAAGGGGTTGAAGCCAGCAGGTGCGGGCATTAATAATCAGACACATGCAGACTTCAGACAAGATCTAATATGGCAGAATGTCATTTTTCCTGTGTCAAAGCTAAACCTTCTAAGATTGACAACACTGCCCTCCACATGCAATAAAGTCAAACAGACTCGCAGTTTGGTCAAGCTACCTGCCTTTCAGTGATGTTCAGTTGATCAGCAAGGGTCAGGAATATAATATACATAACTGTTTTCATTAGTGTATAATTTCTTGTAACTACAAATCGTGTTTTCGGCTCGTCTTCCAAAAGAAGCTGCCATCGCCATTTTTCTACAGGAGCCCAGAACAGACAAACCACAGACTGGGTGTAGAGAGTGAGTATACAGCGCTATAGTTCTGGTTGGACTTACCAAAAATATTGCCAGCAATAAAACTATGAGGCTAAAGTCAGCTTCTTAATCACCAGCATCTTGTTTATTAGCTTCCTATTCTCCAGCTTCTTGCTCAGATTTTCCCATTCCACCTTAAATAGTGCAGCAGCTACATTCTGGCAATGCTAGGCAGTTTCTTATTCACCAGCTTCTTGTTTAAGATTTCCCTTTCCACCTTAAATGGTGCAGCAGATATTAGAACGCCTCAGGTACCAGAATGTAACCACAGCACTGTTTAAGGTGGAATGGGGAAATTGGAACAAGAAGTTGGCGAATATCCTTATTAGAAAATGTTTTCAGCATTAAAAGAATAATTAGATTACATGTAAAATGTAAGTCGCTCTAGGTAAGAGCATCTGCCAAGTGGCGTAAATGTAAATGTGGTTCAGCTGACAGGTACCTGAGTTTGGTGCTGCGTTTTGTAAAAAGAAGTGGCGTAGGGAACGCAAACATATGAGCACATATAGTGTGAGAAGTGACAGCGCTTAAACAGACGATGTGTATATCTGTGTGGGTTCTGACAGGTGGGCTGGAGATTAGGGAACCAGCTTTGTGATCAGAGGGTTGCCGGTTCCCTAAATCAGCAGAACGCGACTGAAGTGGGCTTGAGCAAGGCGTCGTGGATAGGGCTCCGGGCAAGCGTGTGTGTGTGTGTGTGTGTGTGTATATGGGTGTTTTACTTTACAAATGGGTTAAACAGGAAGACAGGAAGATTTCTCTATGCGCACACAATTGGCAAATGGGTCTAAATGCTAATTCAGTGTCATATAGCATGAACTGTGGTGTTGCTTGAGCCTAACAGGAGGGGTGAGATGTCACGTTAAAGCTGCTTCATATCAGCACTTATTCATGGTATTTCTTCAGTTTTTCAATATTCCTAACATCTCGGAGCGTGTTAATGCAGGTTGGTGGCACAGAAATCACTGCTTTGTGGGAAACACCAGTTGTTATACAAATAAGACCGAACTGAGTATCTCAGCACTCATACGTACTCAGCCATACACATGGAGTAATCGTTATGGTAACAGTGGTCATGCTTTGTGAAAGATCCTCTGATTTTGTTGCAGACTTGTTTTTATTGTTTTATTGTTTTATTGTTTATGAGAACATTACTATGTTATTGGGGAAGAGGTGTAAGGAAAGAATGTATGGTCTGAGAGCTCTGTTTCTCAAGCCTCGTCCTGGACTACCCCCCGACTCTGCCCATTCTAGAAGTTAGTCTTTACTGTAATCAGTGACCCGGTCATGGTGCAGCATGGGTGATTCCAGGACTGCAGGTGAGAGCCATTGCTCCAGACGCAGCTCATACATATGCATACAGTACAAACCTATATATACGTCCTTGATCATACACACACACTCATGCGCTCTCTCACACAATGCTCCCACGAACACGCGAGTACTCTGACTGGCCTTCAGATGGAGAGAAAGGCTCAGATTGCTGCTGGAGAGGCTTTGTAAGCTTTATAATTTACCAATATGTAAATGATGTACAAATGTTTTGCTTGTTTTGTTAGATTATTAAGTTAATATTTACCTTGTCAGAAGGAGTAGAACTGCAGCGGAGAGAGGCAGTGGTAACATGTCCGTTCATTGTGTTGTCGTGCAAAACGCATACGAGACTCTTACAGAGGTCTGGATGTATTTATGCTTTCGTCAGTGTACTGCCATGTGGATGAGAATGGTTCAACAGGAGTGAATGCAATCCCAGGGCAAAGGCAAAACGTGTGTTTAAGAGAAGAACAACAATCTTGTTAAGATCTCATTTTAATAATAAATCATACAAACTTCAAACTGTCTTCCGCAGCTGTGTGCATATAATTTTTGTGTGTGTGTGTGTGTGTGCACAAGTGTGTGTGGGTGATAAGTAGTTCAGTTTACTAAAGGTGGAAGTATTGATGGGCTGTGTATATGCAATCAGCCGATATTACTCAAACAATCCTCAAAGTTGAGGATTGCTGCAGCCCTGGGTGAGGCCCTTTGGTCACAGGACCTTGCAGTTCCCCGTTCAAACACTAGATGGAAATACAGGCCTTTGGGCTTTTGACTAATATAGCCCTTTTCGACCAAAAGAACCCTGGTTCCGTTCAGGCTTTGTAGAACCTTGGTGCTGTTCAGGGAACCAGCCTGCATTTGCAGCATCTATTACTGAAACCAAGGAACGTCAAATGATACATCATCAACGTCAACAGAGTGCGTGGCACCATGGTGGTAAACAGTACAAACAAGATGGCGATGCATATAGATGACCTGTAACCGTTTGTGCTGTTATTCCAGATGTCTGTTTATATCCCGAAAGCAGCACGGATCAACTACTGGAGATAAGAGGATGTAGAAAAGCTTCTTCAGCAGACCACTGGGTGTCGCCATTGTTGCTTTCCCCTTCCTCAATAGCTGACATACACTGCATTGGCAAAAGTATTTTCTCATCTACCTTGACATGCATGTGAACTTGAGTGACATCCAGTTTTTAACCCATAGGGTTTAATATGATGCTGGCCCACCCTTTGCAACTGTAACAGCCTTAACTATTCTGGGAAGGCTTTCCACAAGGGTTAGGAATGTGTTTATGAGAATTTTTGACCATTCTTCCGGAAGCACATTTGTGAGGTCAGACACCGATGTTGGACAAGAAGGCCTGGCTCGCAGTCTCCGCTCTAATTCATCGCAAAGGTGTTCTATCAGGTTGAGGTCAGACAGTTGACTGTGGAATATTTAGTAGTGAGGAAATTTCACAACCGGACTGCACAGGTGGCATCCTATCACGGTGCCATGCTGGAATTCACTGAGCTCCTGAAAGTGACCCATTCTTTTACTAATGTCTGTAGATGCAGTCTGCATGCCTAGGGGATTGGTTTTATACACCTGTGGCCATGGAAGTGATTGGAACACCTGAATTCAATGATTTGGATGGGTGAGTGAATACTTTTGGCAATATAGTGTACGTTCGAACCTGATAAGTTGGTTCCTAGCTGGAACTAAAGAATAGTAGGTTGTTAGGCACAAACCATGACAGCATCTGTGGGCGTCAATTGACGAGGACAGAGAAGAGAACAATAGCAACACCCAGTGGTCTGCTTACCAGTACTGCTTACCTGTAGTTGATCCATGCTTGCTTTCTGGATATAAACATCTGGAGTAACAGCACAAAAGCTTGCAGGTAATCCATACGCTCCATACGATCTTGTTACTACTGTTTACAACCGCTGTTTACAATCATTTGATGTTCCTAAACAGACAGCAGCAAACCAGATATTCCATCCTTTTTGGTGGAGCCACAACCAAAAAAGTCTTCCACCGTAAGCGGCAACATTCCACAGACCACAATGGTAAGAGGAAGTTCTGTGTTCCCAACTTTTGCCATCAACCACAGCGGGGGAATAAACCAGATGTTGATTCAGTACTGTACCCCAGCTATCGTTAGGTATCGGCTGTTTGCACTGAAAGGCAACCGGAAATGGCCCAATAACACAGTGATCACTGATACAATACTTCTGGGTCTATTTAAGTGTGACGGTGATCCATTTATTTTGGACCGAAAGTGACAGGTCTGAGTGAATTCAAAAATTTCACTGCTGTGTGGTTTTAGGCTAAGCTACACCCAATTGTGAGCCTGTGCCCTTTTGTATTTGTTTCCAAAACAGAACTTTACTTAAACCACTTACTGTTTACTGGCCATGTGTTGCACAGCGCTTTTTACAGTAGCATAAAGTCTTCAAATTTAATTCTAACACACGTGCTGAACGGCTATGCTGTGGCTAGTTTTGAAGTTTTGGACATCTGGAATTAGTCCACCAAAACCTTTTTGGGATCGGTTTTTACTACTGAATATACACTCGTCATCAAATCAGTAGCTGCCCACAGAAGGAAGTGTGGGATTGCAGTGCTATTGGGAAGGAAGATAAAGGTTACCAGGAACAATAAATGATGATAAATTTAGACTGATATGGGCAATATTTATTGAGCTACACAGACAGAAGTAGTGTCTCTCAGTATGGCGTCAGGCTGGAGCGCTACAGTGAGTCACTGTAGTGTTGTAGGAGTGGAATCAGTCTAACATGAGAGGATGAAGTAGCAGCTCTGCTGCCCCGGGTGGCATATTCTAACCTCTTATCAATCATGTTGAAGGTGGGAACCCATTCCAGGGGAATCCACATTCACAAAAGAAGTGATATAAATAAAAGAAACAAAGTGAGAGTTAACATTGGTGCTGCTTTCCACCGCTGGAGACGCTCTTGGAGAGGAATGGGAGAAAGTTTGATGCTGACTTCTAGACTGGTAAGAACTACAAAGGGAGGAGGAGGGATTATGGGTTTTTTAGTGATATTTTGCCACCTATAGCTTGGATTTGGAATTTGACAGGTTGCTACATCTTACATGTTGCTCCTTTAAGAAGGAAATCTTTAGGAATACTTCAGGAATTTCTACAGGATTCCTATAACAGTCTTACAATCAATTTAGAGAATTACTAACGCTTGCTACAGAAATGTACAGGATTACTGTCACTACAAGAGGTGAAGCCATTATTATAATTATTAAATATGACTAGATACTGCATTATTCTATGTCACACAGGAGTGTAGAACCGTGTAGTTTTTATCACTATGTATATTTATACTATTTTTACTGTGCTACATATTTTATATTATATATTTATATTACAATATGATTTATATTTAGATCATTACTATTTTTATTAATATTTGTTTTATAAATGGATGTTCTACACACGATAAAGAGCTCTGGAAACCCACTCTGCTGTGTTACATAAAGCCGAGCTGTTTTAAAATGTATAGTTTTAGAATTGCACAGAATCTATAATAGAAATAAGTAGGTATATGGTATGTATCAGGCTGCATGGAATTAAAAAAAATCATGCGCGTTTTTTTAAGTATCTGTCGCCATCGTGTGGCCACAGTGGGAACAGCGGTCATTGTACCTGCACAACCTGTAACTACACACTGTTGCCACAAGGGAGCAGTGCGCACCAACAAAAGGCATCCATGGTACGCTCAGTGAGTACAGACGGGTAGGCCTTCAGTGGGCTAATTGGCTGCTTAACCTCCATTATAACCTAAAGAAGTCTGTTTAGTGGAGTTGAGGCTGTTTAGTGGAGTCTGTTTAGTGAGCTGTGTGGCCTCGTGTCTCAGCAACAGTTTATTCATTAGGCCAGCAAGTTATTTAAATGCACAATGTGCAGGTGATAAAATTCAGCTGCACTTAATACATATTTAATAGGGCTATATTATCCACGCAATTCTGAATGAGTATTAAAGGGCAAGTCCACTAACTTTTCAAATTTTGTGCATTACTATATTGCTAAAGTGTCATTTGCAATGCTTTGGTGATAGGAACCAGACCTATCTATGTATACATCTATCTATCTATCTATCTATACACATGTATATATATATATATATATATATATACCAAACTATGTAAATGGCTGATATTTACATACTTTTAATGTCATTTGCCACTATTTTACCATAATCAACATTACATGCAAACACTCATGAGACAGGGGCGGAGCAGACTCAAAGTGCTGGACAGAGAGCTGCCAATCAAGCTGCTCATTAGCCACGCCCACATAGTTATATCGTATTTATACACTCATCATCAAAAACAGTATCAATAGCTGCACCCAGAAGAAAGCAACCGACTGGAATGAAACTTGGTGGGTAGGTTTGACATCGTGAGACATGCGAATGAAGTTTCACGCTCGGCCACGTATGTGACAGAAGCAAGGACGGGCCTTATCTCTGTACCTGACTGACCCAACAGCCACGATTACAGACATTCAGCGAGCAGTGATGCCCTCCATGAGTCATTCTGTTAGTGCCAGCACTGCACGTCGCAGGACTACATGCACCCAGACCGCTACGATGACTGCCCTTAACACCACGTCAACGTCGACAAAGACTGCAATGGTGTTGTGCCAGACTGTCATGGAGTGACTCAGAATGGCAGCGGGTCATCTTCAGTGACGAGTCCCGCTTTTGCCTTTGGTGGAGACGACCAACGAATCCGTGTGTGGAGGCACCGTAGTCAGTGCCAAGATGAACGGTTTGTTGTCACAGTTACACATCCAGAAGGCATACCGCATACTGGGTTTTGACTTATGCAGTGTTTTCTTGCTGTATTTGTTCATCGCCAAAGCCCACACAACAGCGTTCCGTGCGTGACCAGTGTTCCCCACAGGTCATTATCCAGATTTCCTCCATCTTAAATTCAGTGCTCTTGGTCAGGGCTCTTGAACGCAGATGCTGCAAAGTATAGATGCATACAGACTCTTGACGGACTTTTATCAACATGTATTGGGAGTTTATTGAAGGTACCATAATTTCTGTATTTACACATACATTGCTGAATAAGGAAAATTCAGTACATAGAACTGACATACCATGAGCCTCAAGCACTGTTGTTCCTCCTTCAAAAACAAATCCTGCATTTCCGAAGAAGTACAGTAAAACGGACCGATTCCCAAAATCCTAAACTGTTACAGAACAGACTTATTAATATTTATACCCCCAACATTTACGTACAACCACAACAACAGAGCAACAGCAACCACAGTGGTGGACTATGTGGAGAAATCCAGCGTTCCAGGCTGTAGATTGGGAATGTCGGCACTTTTCATTCCCTTCCCAAGGATCCTAACTGTCAGTGGTACATGGTTGATGTTCATCTTTAAACAAGGCTGAAGCTGCTTCCTATTTGGCAGCTTCTTAATCCAATGTTCCATTCCACCTTGAATGCTACAGCTTGCACAGGCGCTAGAATATAACTGTAGCACCATTTAAGGTGGAACGGAAAATTCTTAAAACAAGCTGGCGAACTTGAACAGCTCCTACAACAGCTCCTACAACAGGATCCCAGACAACTTTAATCCTGCAGTCTGCACATTTCACTTGGACAGTTTCTCAAGCTCTGGATGACATCGAGCAGGCCTTGTTCAGCATTTGACCCTGAAGAGGCTGAAGAGAGGAGCAGTTCCACCTTTATTAGCATCACAACCCCAACAGCAGCCTGTAAGTAGCAGCCATGCTGTGTGATTGTATCCGTGTTTGCAGGTTGAAGCAGATCATCTTAAACTGAGAGTTTCATAGTGAGGAACAACTTTAATCCACTGTGTGTTGATGTCCAGATGGAAAGCCAGTAGCTAGTATACGTAACGTTAGTTACTAGCATTAGCTCCAAGTAGCTAGCATAGCTAACGAAACAGTATGAGGGCGGAGCTTCTTTACACAGAGGCTCATTTTATGTAGTCTGTCTGGACATGTTGCTTCTGTGTGATCAAAAAAGAAGCTGGCGAATAAGAAGCTGAATGTCAGCACCAGAATCAAATGCTGCACCATTTAAGGCGGAATGGGAAAAATTCAAACAAGAAGCTGAATCTTCCAGAACGTAACTCTACCCCATTTAAGGTGGAACAAGGAATTGGCGAATACAAAGTCGAATGTCAGTGGCACAATGTAATTCTACCCTGTTTAAGGTGGAACAGGAAAATTCGAATACAAAGCTGAATGTCAGCACCAGAATGTAAAAGCTGCACCATTTAAGGTGGGACTGGAAAATTCAAACAACAAGCTGAATGTCAGCTCCAGAATATAACTACTCTTCCATTTAAGGTGGAATGGATAGATTTGAACAAAAAGCTGCCAAATATGAGGCTAAATGTCAGTTCCAGAATGTAACCCCATTTAAGGTGGAATGGGAAAAATTCAAACAAGAAGCTGAATCTTCCCAAATGTAACTCTACCCCATTTAAGGTGGAACAAGAAATTGGCGAATAAGAAGCTGAATGTCAGTGCCAGAATGTTATGCTGCTCCACTTAAGGTGGAACAGGCAAATTCGAACTAGAAACCGATGAATACAAAGCCGAATGTCAGTGGCAGAATGTAACTCTACACCATTTAAGGTGGAACAGGAAAATTCAAATACAAAGCTGAATGTCAGCACCAGAATGTAAAAGCTGCACCATTTATGGTGGGACTGGAAAATTCAAACAAGAAGCTCATTGTTAATGCCAGAATGTAACCACTGCACCATTTAAGGTGGAGCTGGAAAATTCGAACTAGAAGGTGAATCTTCCAGACTGTGACTCTACCCCATTTAAGGTGGAACAAGAACCTGGCAAATAAGAAGCTGAATGTCAGTGCCAGAATGTTATGCTGCACCATTTAAGGTGGAACAGGAAAATTCAAACAAGAAACTGAATGCCAGCAATGGATAAATAACTACAAGCTGACGAGTACAAGCTGAATGTCAGTAAATGCTGCACCATTTAAGGTGGAACGGGGAAATTAAAACAATAAGCTGAATGTCAGCTCCAGAATATAACTACTTTTCCATTTAAGTTGGAATGGATAGATTTGAACAAAAAGCTGACGAATATGAGGCTAAATGTCAGTGCCAGAATGTAACCCCATTTAAGGTAGCACACATTTGAATACAAAGCTGAATGTCAGCACCAAAATGTAAATGCTACACCATTTAAGGTGGAATGGGAAAATTCAAAGAAGAAGCTAAATGTTAGTGCCAAAATGTAACTCTACCCTATTTAAGGTGGCACAGGAAAAGTTAAATAAGAAGCTGAATGCCAGTGCCAGAACGTAATTACTCATTGTAAGCTAATCAAAATAATTAGTTATGTGTGCTATATTCAATGTCTTTCTCCCTAAATCTCACACACTGCTCCTTTAAAGGTCAGATATTGCTGGCTACTGATCTTACTTCATTGGGCAGCATTAAACCTCACACATCACACATTCATGTTCATCAGATATAGCAGCCTATCTTCTTATTATTGTGTTATAACTGTTTATGCTAATTTTAAACCATCTATAAACCCTTTATAAGGGTAGTCTAAAGTGATATATTGTACCTTTAAATACAGGTGAACTGATACAACACCTGTAGAAGAATGCTATGACTATGTTTTTGATATGATTTAAGCCTAATAGTTTGGCCTTATGGCATAAACTAGACACAACAGAGCTATTAAATGCGTGTTGGGGGGGCTAAGAAGCTGCTGCCCCTCTTTTCCCTCCTCCTCTTCTTTTTTCCATCACTCTGCCCGGTCGAGGTAGCAAGATCCACAGACGAAGGACTTGAAGAGAAGGGCTGGTTTTGGGAAGGTTGGGGAGGGTTCGGGGGGGAGTGTTTGAGCGCGAGAGCCACGCACGCCGCACGCACGCGCGCGCGCATACGCACGCACGCAAGCACGCACAGCCCAGGGCTCTCCACGCGCCTCTCGGTTCAACTTCAAATAGTCCAGCGCGCGCGCTTGTGCCCGTTTGGAGTGTTCCGCGCGTTCAAACTCCAACCGTCGTTTCCTTCTTCGACCGAGCGGCTCTGCGGACTTCAGCGGCTCTCCCAGCTTCTCCGACACCAGGTATGTGACGCTGCGTCGCGGATACTGAGTCCACACATCGCTGGCATGTGTGTGTGTGGGGGGGCGCACACTTGACAGCTGAAACGGGATAATCGACCCCTCCGGTGGCTGGCCGACCTGTCCGCAGCGCGTTTGGACGTGTTAGCTAACTAACGTTAGCTAGCTGTGCCAACAGACGAAAAACGGCTCAACGGTTCAATTCTGTTTTGTCAGAGTTTGGGTCGGATGTGTGTCGTTTTTCCGTGCAGAAGGTCTTTGGAAAGGTCTCTGTTGTCGCACTTTTAAACGAGGCTGAAGTTGGCTCCATATTCGCCCGCTTCTTGTTCGAATTCTCCCGTTCCACCTTAAATGGTGCAGCAGTTACATTCTGGCACCATTAAGGTGGAACGGGAGAATTCGAGCAAGAGCCAGTTTCATCTGTTTTAGCTTTTGCCACACTTTACTGGTAGTAAATACTGTAAGATATTCAATTAGCAAGTAGCCTGAACTAGTAAATGCTAATATTTAAAGCAGGAAGACTCCACCCAAATTGATAGAATACAAAAAACAAAATTAAATCTGACCGAAAATATTTTTTCACACCCATAATATGCTTTTCATAGACCCCAAGAATACAAAGCAGTATTACACACTTATTCCAGCAGACCTGCATCTAATTTTCCCCACCTTAATTTCCTTAATTTCCTGAGTTTGGAATGACGGAATAATAAGGTCTTATTCTGGTATTCCCTGAGCAAACTGCTGCTTGATTCTCCTTGGTTGACTCAAAGAACACCATTATATCCTCCTATGTTCTCTCTCTTTCTTAGTTCCACGGAGAAGCTTCAGCCTTCCATCGTTCAATGAATTGTGGCAGCTCTATTGTCACACATAGAAAATGTGACGTTCGGTTACCATGGCCTTATGTGGGATGTCACATTTCCTTGCTCATGAAGTCTCAGCCTTATGGCAACATCAGCATCACTTTTTCTCTTTTTAAAACTCTTTTTTTCTCTCTCACAAGCACATGCTGTTCTGCATTCCAGGTGTTCTTGATTCTCCCAGGCGGACAAGAGCGGATCATCATGAAGGTTCACCGTCCCAGCAGAGAGGCTGTGCGGTGGGGTAGTCGCTGAACACCCAGACTGATCTGCTTTCTTGGCTCCGCTCACCCACAGCCTATGAGAAACTGACTGAGCGTTGGTTTGTGTGTTTGCGTGTGTGTGTCTGTGTGGGTGTGCGTGTGTGGGTGGGTGGGTGTGTGTGTGTATGTGTGCTGCCATGGCGTTTACGCTGTCGGAGATCATGGCTGCACGGCGGCAGCAGCAGCAGACTCAGAGAGGAGTGAGAGGAGTGGTGGAAGTGGATGAGTACAGTGCCAACCCCACTCAAGCCTTCACCTTCTACAACATCAACCAGGGACGCTTCCAGCCACCGCATGTACACATGTAAGACACGAGGGCCGCCGTTGTATCAAAAAAACATGTTTTTTTAGTTTTGTTATGTGTTTGTACTCCATCGGAAAGTGGCAGCTCTGTGAACGTTTCATGACAAATGTGCCGAAGGTGATAAGATATGCTGCTCTTTTGCTGGGAATGAGATTTCACATTCATTTACGATGGAATTAGCATTGTTTTTCTTCTCCTGTAAAGTTTACGTATTCTAGAGATGCCAGAGTAGTTAATGTACATTTATGATTTGCACCTCTGTAGTTTTATGGAAGTGTGTGTGTCTTTTTTGTGCAGTCCATTTTTGTTTTTTTTACTCCTCCAATTATTTCCTCATCCCTCTTGTTTATCCTTTATCTTCACTACTTTCAGTGTTGTCTTTTTGTACTTTTCCTGCAGCTCAAACTGTGTGTTTGTGTGAGGAGATTTATATTACGTTTACCTGCATGTGGTTCATTTTAGGGTCATGCAATTTCTGTTTCATTGCTGCCTGTTATCCCCCAATTACAACTTAATGATCTTAATCTTAATACTCATAAGACTTGTTATTTCTCTAACAAATGTGTCCTGATGACCCTTAGACCACAGCTAGCATTCATGTGCTAATGAGTCCTTCTACTGTGCACAATTTTTGTTGTTTATTGCTAGTTTTGTTGTTTATTGCTAGTAATGCTATTTTATTCTCACTGCATCAGATCATATACAACTGTCACAGCAACTCTAACAAGGTTGTTAGATCACAAATACAGTCAGTGAACATTTTTTATCATTACTCTCCTGTCTTTATAATGTGTGCCTGCATGTGTGTGGTGCAGGTAGGCTGACCCAGCAGCAATTGCTCTAAAGTGGGCCACTGTTATTCAAAAGTCTCCCCCTTTCCCCTAGAGACATGCCGCTGCCTTTGCAACTATTCAAGCCTCCAGAGCACTTCATATAACTCTTATTTCTTCATCAACTGTCTTTCTCTTTGTCTGTTTCACTCTCTTGCTTTCTCTCAGGGTTGATCCATTGCCGCATGACACCCCTAAGCCCCCTGGCTACACTCGGTTTGTGTGTATCTCGGACACACACTCGCGCACAGACACCATTCAGATGCCATACGGTGATGTTTTACTGCACGCTGGAGACTTCACCGAGCTTGGCCTGCCCAGCGAAGTCAAGAAATTCAACGACTGGCTTGGTGAGGACAGGATTCTTATCTTGCATTCATATTCATGCTTACATTTATTTTTGCCAATTGATTTGTGAAACATTATTGAAAAGTCTAAGACACTAGAAATACTGGGACTCCTAGCATATTGTATGAAGTGAATTCTGCCAGTATTTCAATGTGAGGAGATGCAGAGGAACTTACCCACTCTGATGTATTTTGCAATGTCTAAAATGTAAATATTACCTTTTTTTTTCAAAAATGGCCAGTAAACCTACATATTGTGTATGTACAAAGAAAAAGTCCAAAGTAGTAACTTCACAGAATTTCAATTTAAGATAGTATTAAGAGAGCATTTTATGAGCATTTCTGTTGGTCCAATAATCATGAAATTTTCACACACCTGTCATACTCAAATGATATAGAAAAGTAAAAAAACAAAATATATATACATGTTTTTTGGAGAGTTAATACGTTTGTTAGTTATGCGATGTTGATGGTAATAAAATAGTGGTAGATCTGAAAAAAATCTAAAAGTACTTTAAATTGTATGTTTAAGCCAAAACTAAAACAATGATCTGAGCATTGTATTTGTAACCATTTGGTATAGTAACTTTCTGTGAGGTAGCATACAGAGATCTGAAAGCCTTCAGATGCCTGGTTCCCATCACCACCACTGTGAACAATTCTGGCTTGATTCATTTCTGTAGAACAGAGCATTTTACATCAAACCACTTTGAATGACTTTGTTTTCATCTTAATCATTTAATAATGCGGCAGTGTTGACAAATTGGTGGAATTTCCCTTTCATTGACCACCAGTGGCTCGTGTTATCTTGATCAAAATAAGTGCAAATTAATTAGTTTATTTCGGAGCGTTTGATTTTAAATCTTGAAAATAGCATTTTTATTGTGGCATTGTGTTTTCTCCTTGGCTGTGCTTGCATTAGCCATAACCACTGGTGACCTTTATAACGATATGATTATAAAAAATGCAATGCTTGATTTATAGAGGCTTAAATTTCCACTGAGGCGAGTCTGTTACTCTGTGTTTTTTGGCATTGCGGCTTGACTATCTCAGCTCGCCGTGCAGATTAAGCAGTAGGGGAAGGGCTGCATCTAAACTCGATGAGGGACAAAGAGGAAGAAAGAAAGGAGTGGTAGTTTTTCAGGGGAGGAGGATGAAGAGTAGAGGATGGAGGGATGGAGACAGAGGGATGGATGGATGGAGGCTCAGCCCCCTAAGGCTAGGCAGTGGGGTGCAGGAGACACCGGCAGGCAGATAAGAGAGGGCCAGAAAAAGCCTGCAGTTCGCCCAGACAACAGAGAACACTCACTCTTTTCTCTCTCTTCCTTCGCTGACTCTCATCTTTCCTCGTCTCGCTCCCTGCGACGCGTCCTCTCCTGTCCCTGCCTTTCCCTCTATTTTTCTCTTTGACGGGTCTTCCTGGGGTTCTGTTCTTGCGTTTGTCTTTATATAAATATTTATGGCTCGGCTCTTTTCCTCATCTCTCTGTGCGTATCTGTTTCTGCATGCGTGTGAGAGAACGTGCGGCACACATGCTGCTTTCTTTATCTAGCTTTAGCCCTTAGAGATGTGATTTACTTTTTACCTGGCAATACTTCATAACAAACCCACACTTTCACTCACTTTCTCTCTCTTTCTCTCTCTCTCACTCTCTCTCTCCCTCCCATGTGCACACATGGAATTATATATGGTAATTCGGCAAAAACATATATATTCCTGATCTCCCTTTCATAATCTCTTTGATTATTTCGCTCTCTGATATATAGTCCTCTTGCCTCTCTGTCTTTGTTTGACTTGCTGGGTGGAAAGACACAAACCAGAACTCCTTTGGGTTTTAATGCTTTACCTCGTGCTCATCGACAAATAATTGAGAATATGAATCCTAATCGAGCATGGCTGGGGTTTAAAATATAAAACAGTTCAGTTGTGTGGTTATCTTTAAGGCTTAAAAGTTGGTTTAGGTGGGATTTGATCAGTAAATTGCCATATTGTCTCGATATCTGATGACTATGACTGGCGCTAAATATCTGAGTATTCGGATATTTGTTAGTTGGGTAGGTGTTCGTTTTGAATTTTTGTGTTTGGATATTAATTTTTTTTCTTCTTCAATAAATAATGCAGAAAGCATTTTGTCAGCACATGTTTGTGCTATAATATATTTGATACGTTTCAGCTCCTCCATGTTCACTCACAATGTTATGCTTCTGTTCAGGTTGGCTGTGGCAAGAGAAGCAAAATAACAATCACAGAACCAGTAAAGCTTTTCAAAGTCACTTCTTTGTTTATTCAGGCGCCATTGTGGGATAAATATGGTTAAATTCTTTCCACTCAAATCCACCCAGGTCCGAACTTCTGCTGAGCCGACTGAGGTCTTTCCAGCATGCTGCAGTTCTGTGTTCCTTGTTGTTTGAATCGAGTCCAAAATACTACTCAGTTGTCATTCTAGTGCTTTCCCTGTGATGAGAAAGAGAAGAGGAAATGTCTGCACTTAATAAGGTGAGTAAAAATTTTTAAACAAACGAAGAAAGACAGAAAAAAAGTTTGGTACCACTGGTGTCTAATACTAGCTAGCTAATCTAGAGAACATTAACACCCACTGGCAAAAACTAAACTGACCCTTTATGGATACCCTTGATACAGGCTGTCGGCTTTATAGGGTGTTTCTTGCTGTGAAACCACATCTTCATGTTCCGGTTGCTAGCTGATTTTATGTGCTTCCCAGTAAAGGTGACAATAGATAGCCTCAGCTAGCTATCTTTGCCTTAGCTTATTAGTTAGCCTTAGCTACAACAAGCTAACCGACAAGCCTGATAACCAAAACACGAAGAATGATTGCATAGCAAGAAAAGCTCTATAAAAGGGTGTGTGTAAATTGGTCGTTTGGCTTTTGCCAGTGGCTGCTAATGTTAACTAGGTCAGCTGGCTAGCTAACACTTAGTTTTTCTTCATTGGTTTGAGAATTGTATCTCGCCCTTGTCAACAGCAGCCATTTCCTCTTCTCTTTCTCAGGAAAGTGATAGAATGATAACTGAGTAGTTTCTTGGAGTCTAGTCAAGTAACAAGAGCCTTAGCCAGTGCAGTAGAGGACCCGGATGCAAAGGTTGATACATAACAAGCGAAACCTTCAGAAAAACTGTCAGAGATCACCACCATATACTCAGAATGTAGTGAAATCAGACAGCAGCAAAATGATGAAGATGAAAAGATGAAAGAGAAAAGTCATTCAATGTTCATTCATTGTGAGAGGATTTCAGTTAGCCTAGAATGTAGATGAGTTGTCTATCATCACTTCCAACTTCAGTGGATTGTTTGAGTTGGAATCGAATGGCTCCTACATAAGCTAAACTAAAACTGCTCATCCAGTCCTCATCTTTGGACATTCATTAGTTATCTGGATATTCTCTGTTAGATTTTTTTTATTGTCTCGTTATATTACTCTTTTGCTATCCTGTATCGACCAGAGAAGGGTGGGCTCCCTTCATAAGTCTTGGTTTCTCTCAAGCTTTCTTAATCTCCCTCACAGAAAAGTCGCTTTCGGCTTGCTCACTGGGGGCCTAGACTGACATTTGTGCAAAGACGCTTTGTGACAAAGGCCATTGTACAAAGCACTGCACAAATAAATTTTGAATTGAGTTAAATCAATTACTGTTTTCTCCTTTAAGAATAATTTATCAAATGCTAATGAAGTGTAACAAGGGCCCTGAAGAACAAGTGTTAGTAATATTAGCATTCAGGACATGCAGTACTTGCTTTGCATTTTATTTTGTGTGATTTATAATACAGCACTGCAGTAAAAAAAGCCTGCTGAGTTAGACGTTTAGCTTTTTATGTTTTTCCATTTGTCTTATACTACGTGTTTACCCCAGAACTCTCCCTTACAAGTGTTCAGTTAGAATCTGCTAGTATCACAGAATAAATCACTCAAGAAGGTGCTGAACATCACCAGCAGTCTGGAACATCCAATAGAAATCCTTATTGTTTTTGATAGTCAATAGTTGTGTACTGGTATTGTGGGTAGCAGCACTACGTTACCACTCATGCCTGTGGCTATGGTTAGGTAGTCCTGGATGAGGTTTGCTGTGACTGATCCAGCTACTACAACCCAGAGTAGATGATTTAAGGGTTGTGTATGTGTGTTATGAACACTGTTGTCAGCTCTTGTCAGTTTTCCTCATTCAGGTAGACTGAAGTGTAAGGAAAGTTCTGGATGTGCTGTACCCCAGTGTTCTAGTTAAATATGGATCTCACTGTAGGGAAAGGGAGGTAGGGGTATAATCGGAGTCACACCCTGTCTCATCTGTCTGTTGCACATTCTCCCACTCTCTCTCTCTCTCTCTCTCTCTCTCTCCCTCTCTTTCTGTCTCTGTCTGAGACTTTTTTGAGTGGTTGTGGATTGCAGTAGTGTGTCTGCCTTGTTCTGTCCTGTCTACATTATGAATAATAGATTGCTTGCGTTTATGATGCAACAGCTATGTGGGCAGTGAAAGGTGCGTGTGTAGTGAAAAACAGAAAAAAGACTGGGGGAAAAGTTTATATCTTTCTGTCTCCCCTCTGCATTTCTTCCTCAGTTCTGCTGAGCCCCTTTGCTCTTTCTCTAGTCTCTGTATAGAGAGAAATCCTGAATCATGAAACTTTAATGTGTTCTCTCTCTTCCCTCCTTCAAGCTTTGCGTGTCTGTTCTGTTTCTTTGCCTCTGTGTGCGGTTTACTCTGCTGAAGGTTTTGCTGTGGGTTATTAACGAGGAAGCTTGACTCCCCTTTACAGCTTTTAACATTGAAAACAAAACAGAATCTCGTGTGGCAGTAGATTTAAGAGCCAAATCATTTTCCATCTGTCTGTTCATGTGTGCTTGTACTTCATGTATTGCTATTTTGTCTTGTGTGTGCCTAGTAGTGCACACACATGTACAATATCTGCTTTTCGCAGTTTTCCTCTTCACAGATAGGATGTGCTCGGTATTTGTTTTTTATCTAAACTTCGTAGCAAGTCAACATGTTTGGTATTTGATGTGCATGTGTGTTGATGTTTTTCTTTAGGTTTGCATGTGTGGCAGGGGCCTTATAGCCAAACGACTCTAGACACATCTTTTTTTTACTCTGAATACAGTAGTCTCACCAAAACCTCTACACTTCATCCACTGTATGCAGAACTTTGCAGAAATCAGAGACTACACTTCATATATTACATTTCCAATTAAGATGGCCAGTAAGTATCAGCAGGTATTTCTGATGAGATTAAATGCAAGACAGTCCATTTCCATTTGAAAAATAAATGAATTTCTAAAACTGGAGTGTCAGAAATATTAAAAGATACAAAGAAGACCTAAACCACTGTAGTTCTTCCACTAGGAGAAATCAACTCAGTGCCATTGGTCTGAAAAGATCTGTAGCTGTCAAGATGGCACTGAAAAGAGTAGGCAGAAAAAATCTAATAAAGAAGATGTTGGTGTTCTCAGAGCAACTGGCCACCCCAGACCTCAACATCACTGAATGTTATCCCTCCAGATTTCTTTACAAAAGTGAAAGCAAATTGCCTTAAAAGATGGTGAAAAATATATAAATACATTATAAATAGGAAATAATATTGAATTTATTATTATGTTATATTGATTAATAATAATAATAGAATAACTTAAAGCAGCACATTGTAATATTTTTGTGAAAACTGAAATAAGTAGCAATACTGAGCATGGAGAAAACAGAACACAGCAAAATATGGTGCACCATTGCGATTTGCCCTGTAAAGCCTGTAATAATCATTTTTAAAAATGAGTTATCAGGATGGAAATTGTAGGATTTTTTTTTAATCACATCAACCGTTTTTATATTTACGTTACAAACACACAGGCTCAAAAAGAAGGTTCAACTTGATGATTAGGTTTCAAATGATCTTGAACTCAATGTTACACTCTTGAAAATATGAGGGCAGTTAATCTGCTTGTGTTGCAGAATGTTATTCCACACATTGCATGCAATTATGCATTTCCACCAGAGAGGTCTCCATATCTCCAAATCCTACCTAATGTTGCTTTAATAGCTGTTTTGAACTTAAATAAATGTAGAATCTAACTTTTGCACAGAACTTTTTAAATTCTTATTTTCCATTTAAAGTTATATTTAAGAAGTTGTAACAAAAATAGCATAGTCTTATAAACTTCAAAATGTACATTTAAAAAATTTAAAACCTGTTGATGTATGTGGTTTTATCTTTTTGGCCCTCTGCCCACCAAAACAGAGCACTCTGGCCACCCAAGACAAAATGCTTTGGTACCCTTTGATTTGTGTATTGTGCTCCAGGACAAACTCTTTTTCTTTCCTCTGTTCTGACATTGGATCACTTAAATTATGATTATAACACTGACTGTTGATGTTGGAATCATTATTCAGCTGAAACTATTCCTTCACAGCACTGCTTTATGACTAAAATTGCAAAGAGTAACAGCATGGATGCCCGCTTCCCATAAATGTGTTCAGTTCTTAGGTGAATTAAAGATGTTTGTTTGATGCGTTGTTTGTGCTCCCAGGTTGCCTTAGGGCACCAGCAAAACTAAAGACATGCTTCTGTTAAGTCAAAGTCCAGCCTGTGTGCAACAAGAGGAGAATGATTATATGGCTCTCTGTCTTCATCTGCCTTACTTGAACTGTTCTTTTTACTCTGTCTCATTGCCATCCCTTCTTTCATCTTAATGTTTGTTATTAGTCAGTGAATTAAGCTCTTTGTGTTTATTGTTTGTTGTGTATATGTGAATATGGTTTATGATGGGCACAGGTTGTATACTTCCTTGATTATGGTTAGGTGTTTACATTAAACTTTTCTAAAACACATGAAAACACCTGCATAATCTGCGTGTGTTTCTGTTAGC
>CM067474.1:29091458-29190288 GCA_034552555.1 Semaprochilodus insignis
GAGCAGCCTAGTGCACTATTACTTGTATATATTTTACTCCATGAAGATGTACATTCTTTCAGTATTTAAGCACTTTAACATCATAGTGATTGTTTAATTTGAAGTCTAATGTGCTGGAGTACATGACCAACATGAAAGTCAGACAATGTTGCTATCTACATGTATAGCGCACTCTGTGTTGCTTTTGTGATATGTAAGTAAACGTGGTCAGGTCATTTAAATATTATACTGTAGTGAAACCACATGCAAAGGCATAACATTTTTTGTTTTCCTTCCATTTCCTCCCTTTAGGCACTCTACCCTATGAAATTAAGATCGTGATTGCCGGAAACCACGAGCTGACGTTCGATCAGGAGTTCATGGCTGACCTGATAAAGCAGGACTTCTACTACTTTCCCTCTGCCTCCAAACTGAAGCCTGAGAACTATGAGAATGTGCAGTCACTGCTCACCAACTGCATCTACCTGCAGGACTCTGATGTTACCGTCAGAGGTTTCCGCATCTATGGCTCACCGTGGTGAGTGCTACTCTCTCTCTTTCTCTCTCTCTCTCTATTCAAGAGGTCTTGTGGCCGTGCTGTGTCAGGTACCTGTGACCTGTCTACGCCTGCCAGACATGGTAAAAACACCAACAACCAGTGAATGCTTAACTGCAAGTAATGATTGTGGCTGACATACTGTAATCACAAAAGAAATCAGGATTTTAGAATGGTTTAATACCATGTGTTTGCTGTTAAAAGAAATGTGATGTTGCAATATATGTAATCTTCGTGTCAAACACCTAAGCAGTGTCAGAAGTGTTAAGTTGAAGGGGGAACCGGGTGGGAAGTGGGAAGATTGTTTCAGTCTTTCTGTCTCCTTTTCTTTTCATCACCATATGTTGCTCTGTGTTCCCTTCCCCCTCATGTCCGCCTCTATTTTTGCTCCATCTCTTCCCAATTCCCCCTTTCTCTCTCTCTCGTTAACACTTCTGCTGGCATCCCTCCTTGTCCTAGGCTTCCTCCTTATCGGGCACACACTTCATTGTGCTGCTTCCCTCCCACTTGGGGAATGCGTATGCATGTAAGAGGACTCGCCACAGCCATGTACAATGGCAGTATGAGTAGTAAAGAAGCCAAATATATTTGAGCCTGTCAGTTTGTGTGTGTGGGTGTGTATCGGGTGTGTTTTGGGTAAGCCCTGGAGGCTGCATGTTGATGCCCAGTGTGGGATATGTTGGTCCCTTGTGCCAGATGACTGGTTTAACAGTTTCCTGTCCTCTGTTCAGGTCCTCTGTTTACTTAGGTGTACATGTGCTACCCTGTATGCAGCCTATGCTTAGCGGCAGAAAGGTGCTTTGGATAATTCTGAAAACCTGTTTAACAGGCTAAGAACAGCAGGAGTGATAAAAATGTGTATGTATGTGCACACATGCATGCGTGAGTACATGTGTACCTGCATCACTGTCACTCTGATGATGTTTACTACAGCCGTGAACCCATGAGCTAGATGAAAGCCATCTAAAATTAATCCACTGAAATGTGTCCGGAAGTAGCCTGTGTGTGATGTTCAGCCTGCAGTCCTAATAAAACATTAGTGATGCTGAAGCCTTGTAATGGTATTCTGCCTGAGGGAAAGAAAAGAGTTGGTGCTCGCGCTTCATCTCTTTCTCTCCACTTCTCTCTACTTTTCTGTCTGTCAGTCCATCCCACCATCCCTTCATCCGTTTCCCTCCTCCTGTCACTCGGAGTCGGGCGTGCTTCTCCTCAGTGGGACAGAGCAGCTCCAGTCGCTTCACCATGGCGATGCTGTTCCGCTAAAGCAGAGGGCTTTATGGACCGAGTCCTGTGTTGCTGCGGGTGATGGCCGCCTCTGATCTGAACAACTGCAACTGCGGCTGCCTTGACAACGTCCATTTCTTTATCCACCCATCCGCAATTCCATCTCTCGCTTCATCTGTCCATCAGAGCAAAAGGTTCACTAATCTGAATTCCATTCCTCACTCTCTCTGTTCTCTTCTCTTTCTCTCTCACCTCTCACTTTTGATTACTGATGGACCGAGCACTGCCTGTAACAGCTTCACCAGTTTCACTGCTTCATCTGGCCTACTCTCCCCCTAACTCGCTCCCTCTCTCTCTCTCTCTCTCTCTCTCTCTCTCTCTCTCTCTGTCTCTGAGGTCAACGATACAAATGTTTGTCACAAAGGTCTTCGTAGTAGTAAACGCATGCTCTCTAATCCATATCCACACACACACATGCACGCACACACATCTTAAGCAGGCTAAATGAGATCTTGGCACACTGCATTTTTCCCTAAATCCGGACTATTTGTCATGCGGTGATTCTGGAATGAAAGGGACAGCATGGGGGAAACATGTGGCGTGTTTTTCTGCTCTGCTGACGCTAATGCAAGTTTACAAGTCATTTGTCATCCAGAGATCCACAGAAGCAGGGCCGCTCGGTGGTGTGTGTGTGTGTGTGTGTGTGTGAGAGGGAGATAGTGAGACTAAAGAGGCTGAAGCCTGTGTGGGTGGATGGAGTATTAAGGATAGCTGTCCCTTTCAGAAAGCGTGAAGTACAAACAATGTGTAGGACCCACACTACATACTGCTCCGAGCCTCTGAGCTTCACACACACACACACTTAGTGCTCATATGCTATCAGCCGCATGCCCGCACACACACAGAGACAGTTACTCGTAGACATAATCGACACGTGCAGGTGGAGATATTGTGCTACTAACTGGTGTACACTATGGGGGTTTACCAGCAGAGAAAAGCTGCTTGCTGCATGTTTAGTGGTATGATAGCGGTAATGTGGAACTCTCTTAGCATTTTAATAGAGGATGCATTTCAAATGCAGTGCAAGTGAGTGGATTTGGTGCAGAATACTGAGTCCAGTGTAACGAGATGATCACAAAGATTAGCAGTCAAAGTTTATCACTGGTTACTTGCTCCTCTTTGGTTCTTCCTCTGTCTCTCTTCCTTTCTCTCACACTCTAGCTCTCTGGGCACTGAGCCGCTTTGAGCCCAGCAGGAGCCTCACCGATGCTGTTGAACGCAGCACGTGCCAATTTTGGGCAAAGACAGATGAACCCCGTAGCTCAGTGAGCTCACTGAATCACCTAATGCGTGTTTGTGTGCTTGCGTGTGTGACTATTATTTCAGACTATGACTCTGAGTGTTGTTATTGATGTCTAACGGTGGCTGTCATACCCCATGCTCAGGGAGCAATAGATAGAGCAGAGGAGGGGTGGAGAAGCTTTTTTCTCATGAAAATGAAAATTGAAGAAATGTTAGCTACCCACTGACTCCACGAGGAATAATTAACGCTAGAGATGCAAAAGACTCCGTAATTAGATTTTTTAATTATTGAGGATTTGCTTCTCTTCTATAGTGGCCCAATTAAAACACCTCATCAAAAAATAGAGAGACAGAATGGGGAAAAAAATTAAAGAAAGGAAAGAAAGCATCCTGCTCTGGTGTCAGAGGCAGTGTACCTGCCTTTCTTTTTCTTTTTTCTTTTTTTTTTTTGTTTGATGGCTGTTCCATGCTGATGAAGGCCACACGCTCTTAGCCACTAATGAACATCTCTATGTTTGGATGGTGGGATTGATGAGGGAGGAGGAGAGGAATATAGGTGGAAAAGATGCCTAATGATCAGGTGGAGAAGGCCCTTCGAGTTGGAGGGGATGCAAGGGTTGCGTGCTTTGCTGGTTGACCTTGCCTGTGTGCCTTGGTGAATTAATTAAGGTGCTGGTTGATGCGAAGTGCGATTTGGGGAGAGGAGAGAGATTAGCATGGTGGTGGCTGGTCTTCCCTCAGGGAGAAAGACGACCGCTTTGGCTATGTAGGGCTGGCCACAGGAGGACCCTCTCAATTAACAGCTGCGGGGGGGATGGGTTTCGTAGCGCCCTCTAGCCATGTTAGCCTATGCCCCTCAAAATGCACACATGCATGCACAGGGGAAAGTGGATTCTGGAAAACGATGGATGAATGTCCACAAGTTACTGGAGCATCTGCTTATTTATTTTTCTTATTATTTGTCGCATAGTGTTCTGTGTTCTGTTCTGCTTGTTCTGAGACCCCCCTATAGTGCTGTCAATCATACCGTGTGGGAGAGGGGGGTAGAGAGAGAAAAAAGAGAGAGAGAAAGAGGGAGGAGGGAATGCTCACGGCAGTGGTTTCCTCAGAGGGACTTTGCCTCAATTTACCTATGAAATGGTCTAAAGGGATTACATTCCTTTTTCTTTTCAGGGCTATGTGTGTGCGCTTTAGCTTCGCTGCTCTATCTCCTGCATCTACGCTGCTACTTTAGGTCTGACATGCAGCGTTTTAAGTGCACTCATTTTTGTAGAGCAATTGCGTAATTACTTTTTGACAGAATGTAGACGGCATAGGCTTCTACACCTTTTCTTTCTTCCGTTCTTTCTTTCTGTCTTTTAGTGTCCTGCATGGTCTTCTCTGTAGGTAGAAGACTTCTCCTGACCTCCGCAAATAACATCAGTCATTCAGACAAACTACTCTTTATCCGACGCTTTATTCCTCTCTCTCACTTCTTGTCTGCCTCTGATCCCTCTGCCTGCCTGGTGCTGTTGGGCTTTGCCTTGGCGTCCAGACGGGTGTGAGAGCTGCCCACAGCGAAGGCACTTTCACACCTATGCTGAAGGAAGAGGCAATATGGACTTCTCCCCTTCTTGATTTCTCCCTCCCTCCTCTATATCTCCCCTTCCCTCCTTCCTCCTTCCTCCTTCCTTTCTTCCTTCCTTCTTTTCTTTCTCTCTGTCTTTGCCCATCTCTCTACCTCCCTTGCCACTCCTTTCTTTTCTCTCTCCACTTCCTTTCTTCTCTCCCTCCTCCTGGAGAAGTTTGAAATAATTTGAGTCTCCTGGGTTTTTACACATTCTAATTTCGAACTAAATGGGACATCTGTTTGAGAAAAGGAAGATTTGCCACGGTTGCTAAGGCAACTATCACTCCATGGAAAAGAGAAAGAGGGAAGGAAAAAAAAGGTCCAGCAGTTTTACAGACTGAATTAGTACTAGAATTTAGTAGTGCACACATCACATCCCCCAAAACAAACATCTTTGATCTTGCCCTCAAACACACGCCACATTTTCTCCTTTCTTCATCACTCTCTCATTGCCATGGCCTCACCCTATTGAAAGAGAATCCCCCTTCTTTTTTTCATGCTCTGTCCATAAATGTAAGAGAATGAAATTATGAAATATGAGACAATTATCATTGCGGGCTAAGAGTTCTTCCAATTAGAAGAGGAAAAAACTCTCATCTCGATGTGCAGCTAACACAGCCATGCAAACCATCATACAAACGTGCCTTTATCTGCCCAGAAAGCCGCTCATTTCTTCTGGTAATTGATCATTATTTGGAAATATGCTATTGCAGCAGTCTTAAACATAATTTAAACTGGGTCACCAAGGAAACCATACCAGAAGCTAGAAGTGAAGCAGAGAGGAGGATTACACTGGACTGTGCAGATTCTATCTGGAGTTAAAGTTCTCTGTTGGCAGAGGTGTGACTAGGGCTTAAGAATCAACTGAGTTTAACTCTGTCTTGGACATTTAGGAATCTGACTTTCACTTGTACTCTGTGCCTTATGTTTAAAAAAATGTGTGACCCAAGGAAGAAACGTGGAGAGGCATCTAGCTGATATGGTGGTCATTTAGTTTCCATGTAAATTGGCTTGTTTCCTGAGATAGGCATGCTAGAACTGCATTAGAAGTGTGTTTGAATGTCTGTTACTATAGTTGTGCTTTGAATATTTTATTTTATTCTCAAGTGAGACATGTATGAGAATTCAGGTTTCATAAGCTAAAACCAATCCGTATCAGTAAGTCATTGCTCAGCACTGATACCCCAGCCTTACTGAAGATGCTTACCAGGTTAACTTACCATGTTCCTTATAATAGTTAACATTAAACAAAATAAAGTGGGCTGTCTTTATTTGAATGTTTTGAGTGGCTGTCAAAACAAGTATAAATTTCACTCATTCATTTTGCTCTTTTCTCGAAACTTTGTTCTGCTTGGCCATTTTGGTTTTTGGTGTTTGGTTTCCTTTCCTGTTGTGTATTAGGGGTCAAATGTTTTTTCCAGGACCAATACCGATTATTAATAATCAAGCATACCGATAACCAGTTTTTTTGGGGCTGATATTCATTTGCCATAATGGGCTCAAAAGCTTTAAATCTAAACATGTATACAAACATATTGTATTTATTTATAATGATTTTTATATTTTTTTGTATAAAACAGATACAATGGCTTGCAAAAGTATTCATACCCCTCGAACTTTTTCACATTTCACCACCAACTTAAATGTATTTTATTGAGATTTTAAGTGATAGATCAACACAAAGTAGCACATAATTGTAAAGTGGAACGAAAATGATTGAAAATGAACATGGTTTTCAAAATTGTAATCAAATAAAAATCTGAAAAGTGTGACGTGCAAAGGTATTCAGCCCCCCTATATCAATGCTTAGTATGGCCACCTTTCGCTGCAATTACAGCTGCAAGTCTTTTGGGGTATGTCTCTACCAGCTTTGCGCATCTAGAGACTGAGATTTCTGCCCATTCTTCTTTGCAAAATAGCTCAAGCTCAGCCAGGTTGGATGGAGAGCGTCTGTGAACAGCAATTTTCATGTCTTGTCACAGATGCTCAATGGGATTTAGGTCAGGACTTTGACTGGGCCATTTTAACACATGAATATTCTTTGATCTAAACCATTACACTGTAGCTCTGGCTGTATGTTTAGGGTCATTGTCTTGCTGGAAGGTGAATCTCCTTCCCAGTCTCAAGTCTTTTGCAGCCTCCAACAAGTTTTTTCCCAGGATTGCCCTGTATTTAGCTCCATCCATCTTCCCATCGACTCTGACCAGCTTCCCTGTCCCTGCTGAAGAAAAG
This sequence comes from Semaprochilodus insignis, assembly GCA_034552555.1. Lineage (NCBI taxonomy): Eukaryota > Metazoa > Chordata > Actinopteri > Characiformes > Prochilodontidae > Semaprochilodus > Semaprochilodus insignis. The sequence continues at coordinate 29,098,361 of CM067474.1, forward strand.
CATCCCCACAGCATGATGCTGCCACCACCATGTTTCACAGTGGGGATGGTGTGTTCAGGGTGATGAGCAGTGTTACTTTTCCGCCACACATAGCGCTTTGTATTTAGGCCAAAAGGTTCAACTTTGGTCTCATCTGACCACAGCACCTTCTACCACATGTTTGCTGTGTCCCCTACATGGGTTGTGGCAAACTGCAAACGGCACTTCTTATGTCTTTCTTTCAACAATGGTTTTCTTCTTGCCAGTCTTCCACTAAGGCCAGATTTGTGGAGTGCACGACTTAAAGTTGTCCTGTGCATAGATTCTCCCACCTGACCTGTGGATTTCTGCAGCTCCTCCAGAGTGACCATGGGCCTCTTGGCTGCTTCTCTGACCAGTGCTCTCGTTGCTCGATCTGTCAGTTTGGGTGGACGGCCATGTCTTGGTAGGTTTGCAGTTGTAGAATACTTTTTCCATTTTTGGATGATGGATTGAACAGTGCTCCTTGGAATGCTCAAAGCTTGGGTTATGTTTTTATAACCTAACCCTGCTTTAAACCTCTCCACAACTTTATCTCTGACCTGTCTGGTGAGTTCCTTGGTCTTCATGATGCTGTTTGTTTACTACTCTTCTCTAACAAACCACTGAGACCTTCACAGAACAGGTGTATTTATACAGAGACTAAATTACACACAGCTGGACTCTTTTAACTAATTAAGTGACTTCTGAAGGCAATTGATTGCACTGGATTTTATTTAGGGGTTTCAGAGTAAAGGGGGCTGAATACCTTTGCGTTTGTGGTTGTAAGGTGACAAAATGTGAATAAGATCAAGGGGTATGAATACTTTTGAAAGCCACTGTATGTTGTTTGTCCTTGACATGTTTTTAGTCTGAGTCACCCCAGACTACAGATGTGTGTTTAGTTAATTGCGGTTGCATCAGACGTGAGCATAAATAATAAAAGCCACTTTTGTCAGCAAGTAGGCAAGTTTATATGCCGATTCTGATAATCAAAAGAATGATGAATATCAAATTCAATTATTGGTTGGGCGGATAAGCGGTTGACCCCTAATATTTATTTTAGTGTATTAAAAATGACAGAACTGAATGATTAGAAAAAACTTTGATGTTTATTTGATATACTTTTGTATGCAACTAATATGCTGTTCTTTAAATTGGTTATATCACCAGCACCATCCTTTTTAGTGTTGAAATTGCTTTAGATTTGCTGAGGCATGCTCACTGATTTGCTTAGGACTTGATTTGAGTTTTGCCTGTACTGACAAATTGAGACTTGAGGCTTACTTACAACTTGTTCCATATGTCTGATAGCAAAAGTACATTAACTCATCTATGTATGTGTTCGTATCAATGATTGAAAGTGTGTCTCAAAGTGAAGGCTGCAGTCGAGGGAGGATAGACCTTGCTAGTACTCTTATACAAAGGCTCCTCTTTAGAGCTCACCCGCCTATTCGAGACGATCTGAGCTGGCTGTACTGACATCATATAAAACATTTTTTATTGTCAGTTATCTAACTTTGTCTTGCATCACGGTGGCTCCATTACATAAATACCTTCATCCACAAGAAACCCAAGGCAATTGCACAATCACATGACAGACCTTACAACTACATCACAAAAGTAGGCCTACACTTTACACCATGTCCAAATTCTACAGTGCTTCCCATTTAACACAATATTCCATAGTAACCGTATATGTTGCTACACATGTACTTATCTAAACAGTCTGCTTCTTTGATTAAGTATTACATATGACTGAGAGATAAAGGATTTCTTAAACCTATTAAGTTTATTCTGAAACGTCCATTTGCAGGCAAAAATTACATTCACCGGCTGGGCGATAAAACGATAATAACAATTATTAACTTTCCTTGATAAAAATATAACCAAAGATATGAAGTATTTCATATTATAGATCATTCTCACCCTTCCGCATTCTAGTGGCATCCCTGGTGGCAATTTACACTGCAAGGACAGCAACACTATTCTTGTTGTTGCCACCAGAGGGTGCACTTCGAGTTTTTCGACCAACGAGAGAGGGAGACAGAGAGAGAGAGTGAGGACTAAAATGTGGTTTGAGTGGAGCGAACGCCAATCTGTTCTCCTGTGACCAAATGTGAGTGACAAGATCAGTGGCAGGTAACTGCACTGGTCTTGAGCCAACTCACTTTTATTCCAACAAACTTTAGTAACGTTAAATCACCTTGCTCCACACAACTACAGCTGAAGTGCTCTGTGTGTTACGGAGTCAAACTGTCATAGTTTAGTGTATGTGCATTCCCAAGCTACATAAGTGAAGTGGTACATGCATTTAAAGCACTGATTTTAACTAAAGTAAAAGAGATTGAGTATAGCTGTCACACACACCATTATCAAACTGATGTTATTATAAAGAAATACAGATCAAACAACACCTAATGTCTGCTGTTGGTACTGAAGCTGAAGTTGCTGTAAAACTAAACAGTTTAACCTGATAGCCCAGCTCTGCTCACCAAACAACTAAAATAATCTGCTAGTAATTTCCCCCACTCTCATGACAGGTTTGTGAAATGTTCTCCTGGTTGGCAAGTATTTGTCATATTATGACCATAAATCATAGTTTGAAGCAGGGCCAAATGATTTGGGAAGAATATCTAATTGCGATTTCTCTGAACCGTATTGCGACTTTATTGTGAAATCTCAGTTATTTTCTGCGAAATGAAGTCCAGGACTGTTATATGGTCAGTAAGAAATGAACACCTACTTTCTCAGTGTATATCTGTGATAGATAGATAGATAGATAGATAGATAGATAGATACTTTATTGATCCCAAAGGAAATTTAGCTATCTGATTGGTCTGATTGAACTCAGCCAGTTTACAAGCTCAGATATAATGGTAACATTCCCCACATAAGATAAGATTCCCCACTGATAAAATAGCCTGTAATTAAAATTGCAGCTCTTGAGATTTCAATATTGCACTCTTTTAAATTGTGATTTATTGAATCATCTTTCAGCTCTGCTTTGAAGCCATTAAGAATGATCTGATTACCCATTTGGTTTGTTCAAAAAGCAGTTCAGAATCTTTAAATTTGGCATTTGTTGTGATTATTATCAGTATCGACTGCTGTAAAATTTTGGTACACAATAAAAACTTTTCGCCATATCACCCAGCCCTATGTTCACTATATATTATTTTTGTGTCCAAAACTGAAGGCAGCTGTCTTGATGCCTTGCTGCCTGCACTGTCTCCTTAGAAGGCAGCATTTTCAGCTGTGTCGGTGCTCGTATCTCCTCTGTTTTTTCCTAACCGAATCCCGAGGCAAGGCCGTGAAGGACGCTTCTACGCTGCCTTCATTAAACAGCTGAATGGAGGAACCCCAGCAGGCAGTACTTTATACAGATTTGGACATGACTGGCTGCCTTGCTGCCTCAGAATACTGTATATATAGGCAGCATTTCTGACGTTTCAGATGCAGCCATAGTGTGTGATGGATCAAATGAAATGCTACATGCTAATCTTTCCTCACTTTTCCTGTAAGCAGTAAGCTCATGTTAGTAAGTTCAAGCTGCTGTAAGCAACAACACATTTAAATCTTATGCCTAAATGACATTTACATTTAATGGCGGCATCTCACTGTTTTAGATGGTTTTAGATTGTTTAGATGGTCTGTAGATGGTTTAGATGGTGTTTGTTTGACTGAAAAGATTCTCAGTGACTGATGACCTCGAAAAGACACACCAGATCTCAAAACCAGTTGAAAGTTAGATTTTTCAGAAATGTACATTTTTTGGCCACAGTCGAAGATACCTACAAAAACAGGACAGCCTTTAATGACGTAACAGTCAAGAAATGCAGTCTTTCTCTGCTGCATCCTTGGCTTTGAGTCACGGCTTGAGTCTTTCTTGCAAGGGCCCTAGGGCCTCTCACCCCCCCTCCCCTCTTATCACCCAGAAGGCAGTAGCATTGTGTTGCTCCAAGCATCACCATATGACACTTTTTCTAGCTAGCTTACAAACACACACACACACACACACACATATCGTGATGGTGCTATTCTGCACCTGCTCCTCACAGTTCAGACTTGAGGGGCCTGGCACTTGCATCAAGAACGCACACATGTGTGTGCAGTCACTCTTTCCCGCCCTGCAATAATATTATTTGAAGCTGTTAGTGTACTGGAGTCATCTTGGCCTTTTCATGTTCTCTCTCTTTCTCTGTCTCCTTCCCTGCCTGCCTTTCTGGTTCCATCTCTACATACTGCCTTTTTCTCACTTTCATTTCACTTTTCCTGTTGTCCCTCTTTTCTCTGTCCCTCGTTCCCAAAGAAGCCTGCTCTCCTGTACCCTCTCCTCCACCACAACGTGCATACTGTATCACTAAATACCTACTTTAATGTATTGGCAACATAATTATAATGTACGCATGTGTTTGAGCCCTTCCAGTGGGAACTCATTAGTAGTGTTCAGTGTGTCTGGTTGAGTCCCACACATCTCTCTGTGCTCTTAAAGTCCCCCTGAAATACAGAGAAGGAGAGACAGACATAGAGACAAAAAAAGGCATTGTTGTGGGAGGTATCTAGAGACCTTTCATGTTATCTAGTTTATTTCATGTTCACTGTAAAAACAAAAATCAGCAGATTGCATTTAGTTGAACAGAGGCATTGTGCACCTTCTTCCGGAGGAAAAACAGTTGTGGAAGTTTTGCCAATTTTTAAATTGAAGTTATTTATAGTTGAATTAGTTGATGGAAAAATATAATACTGTGCAAAAGTCAGAAACCATTCATTCATTTATCACATAAGCCACTTATCATCCTGGTTTGCTGGAGCCTGTCAGGGCGCTCTTTAAGTGGAAGGAAGGAAACACCCTAGATAGGTCGGTAGTCCATCAAAAGGCATGAACACAGACATACATTTTCACGCCTAGGGGCAATATAGCATCTCCAGCTCGCCTGATTGCACGTCTGTGGACTGTGGGAGGAACCCGAGCACCCGGAGGAAACCCTCACAGACACAGAGAGAACATGCAAACACCACACAGAAAGGGTGGGGAAGGAAACAGTTTCAAGGCAACAGCTCTATTCCTTTGCATCACTGTGCTGCCAGTCAGAAACCCCTCCTTAATTTATTTAATTTCCAGTGAAAATGCATATTAAATTCAAGTTATTCATTTGTCAGCATTAAGAAATAAAATATTTAACATAAAATTACACAGATGCCCCAATAACCGAATATAATCTCATTTGTTCAGTAGTTGGTGTGTCAACTGTGTGCTTTTATTGCATTTTCCTACTAGCCAGGAGTCTTTCCATTACATAGTGCTGCTATGGATGGCTAAAATTATAGATGGCTATGTCATTTCTGGAGTTCAAACCCTCAGGATCCTGTTGGGGTCATGGCTGAGTCTGTTGCACTCAGGATCAGATTTAGTGTATATGTGTGTTTAATGCACTGTAGAAAATATTCATTGTTTTAAATAGGAAGGGTAGCTGTGGTCACAAACGGTGCAACCTTTCATCTTGACATCAGGAGATTGTAAGTTTGAATCCCAGCAATGCTACAGCTGTCCGTTTCTGGAACCCAAAGTTGAGAAACTGTCTGATGGCACTGTGTGATGGAAATAGTCCCAGCTATTGTGGAAACTAAAAAAAATGCAAGTTCTGTTTAGTTTATCTAACTGAGATGCAGAACTGAATTTTTAACTCAACTATGGAGGGTTTGGTTGAGATGGGTGAACTCTTGTGTCCTTAAGGTGAGTTAACTCGAAAAGCTGTATAATCAGTTATTATGTAATTTTAAGCAGACATTTCATTTTTTGTGCAATGTGTAAATTATCTGAAGCAAGAGTGGAGCTTGATTTTCTTGAACCCCTGAAAGATAATAGTTTCAAGTGCTAAGTGTTATCTGGTGTTGGTCTTGTTTTTTTTCTCTTATTACTTTCCCCTTGATTTTCGAGTGGATTATATTATATCTAATCAGCAATATCTCCTTCTGTGACTGGAAACAAAATAAATAAAGGGTCGTCTCTGACTTCTGCACAGTACTTTACAATTTCAAAGTACTTTTTAGCAAATATTTGTTAGATATTCAGCAGAGTTTGGAAAAGTTTATTGAGTGTACCGTGCTGCTCTGCAGTCTGGCTGTGACTGTGTGTATGTGTGTTTTAGTCAGGTGTATGAGAGACTGGTGAGTGTAGTGTGTTGTGGGAGGGGGCTGGCAGTACTTAAGGAGCATTCCATAGGTCTCTGTAGAATGTAGAAAAGGCGGGTAGAGACACTGTGTCTTTTATGTTTGACAAACTCCAGCTATCTGTCTGCATCTCAGCCTCAAATAACCCCCCCCATCTCTCTCCCCCTCTATCACACACATGCCAATGTCTCCTGCTTTCACACTGTCCACACCACATGGCTCAGGCTGAAATTACAGCTTCTGCTCCATCCAGAGTGGAGAGGGGGTTGAAGAAGGGAGAGCAATGGGTTTGTCTCCTATTGACATCAAACTTTATTACAGTGCATCAGCAGACATGGAGTGAGCATGCACGTAAGTGGGATAGTGAGGGAGAGTGAGGAAGAGGGGGAAGAGAGATAACAAAATAATTATTCCTCTACTTTCATCTCCCTCTGTTGTTTTTTTCTTCCCGCCTCTCCTCTTTTTAACAAATGAAGTTCTCAACTGAAGTTCAAGAAGATTAGGTGTAGAAGAACCTCGCACATCAACCTTATATCAAAGCAATATAAGCAAAGCTCATACCTCATACATATATCAGCCCGAGTCGAGTTGTCCTACCTCCTCTCCTCTCCTCTCGCTCTTTTTTTCCTTTCTTCTCTGTCTGCACTCCAAGCCAAACAACCGAACACTTTGTCTGTTTATGAGAGACATCATATGCGCCATGCCATCTACTAATTATCATCTCGTTTCAGCTCATGAAAAGATCGGAGTCAGATGGGGTAGGCACTCCTGTAGCTGAGCATGTTCCTTTACCCTCTACATGCACACAGAGACACACACAGATGGAAAGCGTTGAGAGCCTCGCTGCAGATGTCCATCGAGGGCCTTTTGTTGGCATGTGTGAAGCGAACTTGATTTTCAAAAGGAATGCAAAATATAGCTGCTTTTGCAGTGGCAGACTAGGCCTATTTACATTGGTTGTTATTCATGAGGCTGTTCGCATTTTTATTAGTAGAATAAACCATGTTCCCTTTAAATACTTCTTTAAGAATGCACTGAGGGGTAATAAAGCAAGCATTGACAGGAGGACTTTATTGTGCTTCACCTATGTAGAATTCACTCTCATCCATTAAACTGTAAGAGAGAGAGGGAGAGAGAGCCCTTGGCTCATCATGTTAATCAGTGCTGTGAATGTTCTTGTTGATGAGTGAGAGTCCACACAGCTGTTCTGGAGTCTGCTGTATGCCCGGGCCAGTGTGCGCGTGTGTGTATTTGAGGTGTCGGGCTGTGTGGGCAGATGTCTCATTGCACAGATGGGTTTGTCACTGCTGGTCTAGGCCTGTCCAGCTCTGGTGTAGTGAAGCGGTAACACAACCGCTTATAGAAGGCCTAAAGTGAACATATCCATCCATTACTTTGATGGATCTTGTACGGTATTATTTGTCCTTGACACACTCCTTCTTCAGCGCATCATTATGACATAAATTTCTCCTGAAAGCGGGGTTGTGTGTTTTGCGAATTTCTTACAACTCATCTAACAGCAAAGACATTTCTAACACAAGCACTGGACAATAATGGAGCTGGACAATAACATGTCCAGTGAAGACATTGCGTTTTTATATTGATGAGATGTAACTCGGTAGCAATGGGTGAAACCTGAATATGAGCCTAAGCAGCAGAATTACCACTTGATAAATTAATTGATTTATCATGATCTGTATTAAAAGAATGTTTGATCTGTATTGTAGACACGTTGTCAAAAGAATCGCTGCAACCAGAAGGTAGAGTCGGATTGCAATCCTATTGGGGAAGGAAGATAAAGGTTACCAGGAACAATAAATTATGATAAATTTAGACTGATATGGCCAATATTTATTGAGCTACACATACAGAAGTAGTGTCTCTCAGTATTGCAACATGCCAGATGTCTCGGCATGGAGTTGTAGAGGTCCCTAAAGGTGTCCTGTGATAATCCTTTCCATGCAGCTTGAATATTCTCACACAGTTCTTGCAGATTGTGCGGTATGGTTGGAGCTGGAGTGACAGGCCTTCTGGATGTGTGACGCCTGACAGCAAACTGTTCATCTTGGCGCTGACCGTGGTGCCTCCACACACGGATTTGTTGGTCGTCTACACCACAACAAAAGCAGGACTACATGTCAGACATGTCAGTTCTCTCTCTCCATGGTTTGTGTAGGTCTCCCAGATTCTTCATGTCGCTGGTGCATGCCTTCTTTTATCCACTGCCACCAACAGTGTCCTGTGGCATTATTCGCACAACCGGTATGGCGCACAATACGTTGGTAAGACCATACCAAAAAAGGTATTTGGGACAGCCCTTTCTGCGCATACTGTGGATATCGCTAGTACTGAACACCGATGTTTCTTTACAATGTGACCATAATTAGGCCTGTTTAATGCAGTGTAATTTAGTGCAGTGAAGTTTATTAAACATTGAATACAAATAATTTTAGCTGTAGCTTATTATTATTCTTGGTATTCATTCTTATCATTGTTGTTTATATTGTAATGGTCAGCTATATAAATAACAAACTGGCTCATTGCCTACTGTTTATTTGGAGCAAGAAATTCAATTAGAATTCAACATATATATTTTTCAAAATTATTATGAATTGTAGCAAATTAATAGATTTAAATTGAACTGTGGTGAGATTTTAGAGCTTCAGATCATTATGTAACTTGTAACTTTACATAAGTGTGAAGTATGATGATATCTCTTATTTGTTTCCTTGTTTTTATTTCTTTCAAATTGACATGGTCATTTTACACCGAAATAGATAAATGTGGATGTATTGCAAAGGCCTTTTGGGATTAAATTGGGTCAAATTCTTGTAGATTGGTTTTACATTCAAAGGGCTGTCCCATCTCACTGGTTTTGGGGAAGTTGTTTGTGTTTGTTTTTATTAGTGCCAAATTAAATATTACAGTTTTATCAGGTGTCCAGGATATGCAGATATAATTACACCATAATCTATGTATGTGTGTATGCATGCCTCACATGCAGCACACCAGTGCTGATAGTCTTGTGAACCTGCTGAGTGTTGTACAAGTCACGCTGTGGACCAAATGTCCCAAATATGCCACATTTTAACCTGGAGAGAGGGAGGGCGAGTGAGAGAGAGAGAGAGAGAGAGAGAGGGGGGAAAAAGATAGAGCGGAAGGACAAAAAATATATACCTCAGAAACAAACGTGACAGGGAAAGTTGTATAGAGCAAGTAGGCAAGTCTCTCTTTCGCACTCATGCACGTATGTACGTGTCTGCTGTAGGATGGGCTAATCCTTCTATTGTCAGAGGCAGATATACTCTGCCTTCCAGGGCTTCTCTCACTCTGCCTGCATTTGTGCAGTTTCTTCCTGTGGTGTGTATGGAGCGGGGCTGCTTTGGCTGCGGAGTGTGTATGAGCTTGGCTCTCCTGCTGTGCTGATCAGGCTGGGAGGGTTGTGTGAATGGACCGCTCGCTTCTGTCAGATTAAACATCAAAGTCCAGGCGCTCTGCAGCCGGCCCCACTGCTCAGCACAGCTCAATACAGCACGAAACCAACACAACTCAATACAGCACCGGGCTACACAAACCAGTACATCAGGGCCGCGGCATAGCTCAATACAGAGCAGCACTCAACACAACTCTATAACATCTCAATGCAACATGACTAGAAACCGTAGAGCTCAATGCAGAGCAGCTAACAAAACTTAATCAATACAGCGTAGTCCAAACCACATCACGTCCACCATCCAGCACTAAGCAAGCTGTAGAGCCAATTACAGCCTAGAACGACTGCAACAATGTATATGCCTAAATCCTAAATCAGTCAGCTCTAATGCTTGTGCACATAAAGCAAAACCAGTGCTACCCTATAGCTAAACTTGTTATCTGGAATATTGTTATGATTCTTAACCTCACTGAGGCTGGAAAATCTGAAAATCATCCTGAATTATCAGTAGTGCAAATCTGAAAGGTACTATAAAAACTCTCTACATAAGTACACGCAGATCATCAAGCAATTTGAGCCACAAAGCTTATTCAGGAAGCTAATACATGTAGCTTAATTCTGTTTTCAGTTGTAGCAGCGTATCCGTAAGTCTTACATATGAGCTAAACCATGTTTGAATGATGCGTGCATGTTTCAAAGTAATAGTTAGGCTCACATAAGTTATGAATAACGGCTTTGCTAACAAATTCATTCTTGAGTTTGGACCTCAAAACTTCTCTCAGTATCTAGAACTGCCACTAACGTTGCCTAACGTTGGTTGATGCTGAACTGTATCTAACATGAGTCAATAAGTACAGTAATCGACGATCCGGTTTTAGGCTGGAGGTTAGGAAACCAGCCTTATGACCGGAGGATCAGCGGTTTGATTCCCTGAACTGACAGTAACAACTGAAATGCCCTTAAACGAGGCACCTAACCCCCAGCTGCTCCTTGGGTGCTGTGGATAGGGCTGCCCACTGCTCTGAGGAAATGTTCTCACTGCCCTCTAGTGTGTGTGTGTATGGGGCTGTTTCACTTCACACATGGGTTTAATTGGACCTCAACTCTCTACTTAAAGAAAGATTGGCCTAAACTAAAATTGTGTGTTTTTAGGAAAAGTAAATCTTTTTTACTAATGAAATATTTTTTTTTAATAATAGAAGTAAAACGTCTGCCCTGCAATGGACTGGCAGCCTGTCCAGGGTGTATCCTACCTTCCGCGCTTTGAGAGCTGGGATAGCCTCAAAACTACGGCAGCCATTTTGGACAACGCAAGGGGAGGTATTCATTTAGCATACAATCCAAATTTTAGATCAGGACTCCTACTCCTGATGTGGTATGTGAATACAGACCCTGTTGTTAAGGGCGGTTCCCTTTGGTTTAATTTTATATATTAATAGTAAATGATACTGTACTCTGCACAACATCGACAAATTTACGCATACTTAATGAAGACTTGGGTGCAGTTTGAATGAGTTGGAATACATTCTGTAGATGTATTTTTACTGAAACTGTTTGGACTATTCGGATGACACCCAATATTGACATTGACTTTGCATGACTTTTGTATGTCATTGTGTTGATCATATGTGTGTACCGGGGCACAGTTGTGAAATTCCCTAGTGGACCGGAAAGACCTGTGAGCTATTCACTGAAACAGGTACTGTAGATTAGGTTGTGTGAAGAGTGTGAAGGCTCAGTGGAGTGATGATTTAGTCCTATGAAAGATGGTGGTTTCTGCTCACTAAGCTAATTCTCACAAACAATTTAAGTGGAAACGTACCATGACGTGTCAAGCTAATTTCCCTAATAGTTTACTTTAATAGTTCACAAATGAGCAAAAACACACCTAGACTTCCACTCAGCAAACATGATGCCATCAGCATGCTTAGTATTTCATTAGCAAGAGGTGTCCATGCCACACAGAATCTTCCATTTATTTGGGATAGGAATGAAAACGTTAACCCAACAGATAAACAGTAGTTCAACCAATGCTATCAGATAATAGCAGTAAATTTAATTTTATTTAATTTGCAGTAAACCACACGTCTTATGTGAATAAACAGGTTTGTCATTCAAATTGAGGAGCGCTTTTAAACATGTACACATGAAAGCACAATTGCCAGTTGGTTCTGCTAGATAGAAGTGGTGTTTGGGAGCACTTTTTTGAGAGGATGAAAACACAACTACATTTGTCCATGTTCTTTAAGAGAAAGTGTGATGCACAACATTGAGAGGAAATCACACCAGGTTGTGCTTGCTTTCTTATGGTTGTCCATCATATCCGATGATGACATTCCTCCTCATTTACGATGTCTTCTTTGATGGGTATAAAGTCAGATCTTTCATTTACAAGTATGGTAGTCAGCTTTTTCCACTTGTAAGGGGTCATCATTTTCTTGGTGGTGTTTCTAGCTGGTCATTTTACCGCTTTTACTGACCCCCTGCTAACGTGCAGCCCAGATAAAGTTGTCCATACAGAGCTTTGCGTGATAGTCACTCTTGTTTTCATTTCCAGTAAACAACTGTTCCTATTTAAATAGACAAGTATTTCAAGAGCATGAAACTACGTGCTGCGTGCTGCATATAGGACATGGTGGACAGCGAAGGCTTTCAAGGGCTACTGGTACACTGAGTCAAAGCTACCCCAGCCCTTTGCATATATGTTTGGGCTAATAATACTAATAGTAACGACTTTGAAAGCTTTTAATATTCCAGTACTTTTGTCATTGCATGCATTCAAATGCTTGTGGTGAGGCTCAGGTCATCACTGTACAGCAGGGCGTCATTAATGTACATACTAACTAAAAATAAACAGAGATATAGTAAATACATACAAAAACAATTACATATGCCGGATAATTTCTTAATAATTTATGGAACGATATAATAAAATTGTTATATTGACAAAACTGATCTAAACTAGCGTAGTGAGTCAAAATTCCCTAGGAAACCTGTGATGTCTTTTGGACTCCTTTATAAAGACTTGGGACAGTAATACAAAAGTGTTATTTTTTTAGAGCCTGTATCAACAAAATATGGAAATGATGGTCACAAACAACATTTTTGAGGAATACATGAAATATCAATGAAATGCTTTATTGAGAAAAATAACTCTGTATTGGGTAGAGGTGTAAGAAAATATTGATATCTTTGAGTTTTGCAATATTATGTTTTGTGATACAGTATTGATTCTCAAAGACAAAAAAAATTAATAGTTCAATTTATAGATTTGTGGCAGGTTTAATTTGTGTTGGGTTTAAACCCCCGACTGCTAGATAACAGTATTGTACTACTTTTAGCCATTAGACTTTTCCAGTTCAACATAGACAAGTAGCTTAAGGGGACACCGCTAATGGTCAGTTGTCAAACCTACACATATGGTGATTTGTGTTTGTTATATTATGACATTTATTCCTGAAAGTATATTTAAACCTCTCAATATATAACATTGCTTATAGTATCGCAATATATGTCACCGTAACCCCTGTATCATGATATGTATCGGATCACCAGAATCTCTCCAGTACACAGGCCTACTATGGTTTGTGTTTACAGGCTTTAATGTGCATCCCTGTTGTGGATGCATACTTTCTACACTTGATATTTTTTATTTTAACCTTTCTACTTCTACTCTCTCCCTCCTGCTTTCTCTCTTTTTCTCTCCTTACCTCTCTCACACATCTTTTTTCCCCTCCCTCTGTCTTGCTGTGATTCTCTTCTCTAAGCTCAAAGTTTATCACCTCACCGGCACTCTGAGCTGATTTGGATTTAAAATTACTTTAAAACATTAATGGCCTTTTTTTTTGTTTTAAATAAAGATTTTTCTTATAACGTGTTTTTTCCCCTTCTTTTCCTCGAACAACTCTAAAGTTACCCATCGTGATGAAATATTGAAGCCTGGGCAACCCACAGCCTTTTTTCTCCTAGCTGAGCCTTTAAAGATTTATGGGGGCTGCACTGATATCATTAGGCCATGAGAACACTGTGTTACACATGCACACACACACACACATACACACACATCTGACCAGGTCCTTAACCGTATTCGCCTTTCATTCCTAATTGTATGTCACCATCAGACTGGATTAAAGCCAACTTAAAGCACAGTAGCGGTCACAGGGGACAACACGGCAATTCACATCAAATGAACTCCTCAGATAACGTTTGATTTTTATTGTTTTTTATACTCAGCGTGCAAAAGAAAGCAGCTGTCTGTTTTTTGTACCCCTCCTCTACAAATAAGAACAGAAATTATGAAAAACAAAGGTGCTTTGGTGGAATATGCATGTGTTTTATTTAAGTAAATTACAGTATATTTTCTCTTTGACCCCGGAAAGAAATCACAGTGATTCAGCAAGCTCTGTGAGTCTGCTGGTTATATATTCGTTGGCACTTCGTTGGCAGAATATCTTTCTGAACTGTGTGTAATATGCATATGTTATGCATATGTTATACATTCTTTCAGACTTTTTGATCGTTGTTTTGATCTTGTACTTTCTTTTCTCTGCTTATTAATTTTACCATCTCTGTTCGTCTGTTGAGGAAACAGTCATCAAGTATGGATGGCCATGTCTTGCTTACATTCTCTCAGTCTTATTTCAGTTATTACTGAAGTGGAGTCAGGCACATCAATACCGAATCTTTACCCCATTCGGTAATAGAGACATTCATGTACGTTCATGTAAAGATGAACATGAATATTTAAACGTGCCCATTAATATGCAACAACCATTTTAAAGTTTTAAGATTTGAGATGTAAATTATTCAAATAGCGTTCACGGCACTTCAGATGTTTCATCATAAACGTTAAGACTCTGATGTTGGAGATGATTTGAATATTAATCAAATGAAAACAGATGAAAATAGGACTCCATTTCCCATGAGACGTCTCTCTCCTCCTGACCTTCCTGGGAGGATGAACCTTCAGGCTGCTCTGCCTCGCAGTTCCCACAACTCGTGTGTATTTATGTGTATGTGTGTGTGTGAGTCGAGGACTGGGCTGTGTACGCACACAAGCACGCAAGTGTTTGCGTGTCTGTCGGCTCTGGACATTGATGCATCAAACACTAACCTATAAAAGTAAACGTTTCAAGTGACTGCTCTCTCTAAATTACAAAATCTCAGCAACTTTCATGAGCCAACTGCCACACTGAGACACGCACACACACACAAACGTGCAAATCCAACACAGTGGAGGAAGATGGATCTGGGGACAGATTGTTAGTGACATGTTAATTTCTACACCGTCACTCAAGCTTGGTGCATCTGCAATCAAAGTGATGGGACACAGGCAGAGCTATCAAACCCTCCTCTATCTCTGACTCCCCCTCTCTTCAAATCCCCTCCTTCTCCCTCACCGTCCCCTTTACTCTTTACATTACTGCCCTCACTATTCCTCTCTTTCTGAGTTCTAAGGTCTTGTACTTATCGTCACTGTCATATGAAACTCATGTAACTTTTTGTGTTCATTAATTTTTTACACCATTTGAAAATGGCAGTTGCCCTTAACATTGTGTGAATATTTCATGACAACTGGACCAAGAGAAATTCAAAATTACTCTGAATAACACTACATTACATTACAGATTTTTATTGTGATTTCCATGATCATAATAACACACATGGATTTGGACAGATTTCAGATGTGCAAAAGATCTGCAAAAGATTATTACAAAAACGTTTTGGGCAAGTTGTATTTGTATCATCCAGATGATATATACACTGTTCATTTTGCGAATGCTGTTTTTTGCCCTGTTTTGCTTCAAGCAGGCCCTGAAGCTACTGATACACACAACACTTTAATCACTAACCCCCTTAAGCACCCACTTGTTGGGAATGTTTAGCCTGCTAAATGTGAGTGAGTGAGTTATAAATACATTTAAAACCTGAACCTTTCCTGTTGTTAACTGCATATGGTATTTAGGATTTTTGCTTTTGCACTGTTTTTGGCAATAATAGATTCTGCAAAATCATGAACACATTAGACTGCACTTTCATTATGAGCTGCTTACACATTTTGTGAAGAACACTAAATATAGTTCCCCATTTCTGAGCACACATTTTTGAAAAACTCTTGTTGTCTTTTGTGAAGAAACAGTGTCTGTATCAGTGACAGAATAAGAAAAAGTGTGTAATTTTTCTTTGCAGTGTGCAAAAAAAAAAAGCGTAATTTAAAAGTAATTTATATTACATGTTACAATCTTGATACATTCACTTTTATTAAAACATATAATTTCTTTTTCCCTCTCCTGTAAAGTTACCATTCTGCAGGAATAACCTTTTGCATTGACAGCGACAGTATGATGTGTGTTTGTGATCAGGCTATTTTCTGTGACTGTTTAAATTCTGGTTCATAGTTTTGTCTTTCTCTTCGCTTGAAGTATGCAGAGAATTTTCTGAAATGTGTGTAAGCAGTCTAGAAAAACTGTAAGCTAGGGTAAGCTAATTTTGGTCTTCAAAAAAGAGGTCACTGGGGGCAGGAGGGCAGCTCAGAGCAGACTGTAGAGAGCAAGTATCAACATGAAAGCAAAGCCAAATCCTGGACGTTTTAGGCAATTAAGAAATTCTGGCCTGGCACATCCCAAAAGAGAGCATATCCCAGAAGAAGAGGATGTATGGTCACCCTGTGTAAACAATTTTAATAAAAAGAACTTCAACTACTGTTTCTTTACATGAGTGCATTTAGCAGATGCTTAGAGATCCAGAGTGACTTACAAAGTGATCATGCTACAGAATTAGGGAATTGCAGCGTTTGGAGTCGTGCCCAAGGACTCCTGTGGGTGTAGCGAGTTGTGCTTGCCCAGGTGTGGAAAATAATGTACTTTGGTTTAATGTAGTTTCATAGACACGATAAATTAGTTAAACTTAAAAATGATTTTAATCCATACTATTATCTTCTTGTGCATGCACATGTGCACATCTGAAGACATACACCGAGAAGTGTCAGATTACCTTCATCAGCACTGAGGTAATCTTGGCATGGATTAAGATTAGTGTTGGGAAGATCAGAGCACCACAGGGTGTATGGGGGAAGATGTTGATGGTCATGTTTTCCAGACCTTGTTTTGCATCAATAGACATTAACTCTCTCTCTCTCTCTCTCTGTGTGTCTTTCTCTCTCTGTGGATGTGCACGTGAGGCAGGCAGCCATGGTACTATGGCTGGGGTTTTAATCTGCCGCGAGGGCAGGCTCTGTTGGACAAGTGGAACCAGATCCCAGACTCTACTGACATTCTGCTCACACACTGCCCTCCTCTGGGTGAGTCACAAAATACACATACACACACAGGTATTCTGTAACTCAAGGCTTCTTCCTGTAATTTTCATTGAAACCCACACTCACGCACACACATTTGCTCTGAGGGTTTGGCAGATGGAGTGGCTACAGCAGGCTGCTAAAGCATGCAACACCGAGACGCTGTTCGCAGTGCGGCAAATCCCTCTGCACACAATAAAACACACACACGCACACACACATTATGTATATGGCAGGGGGAAGTTTCTCCATAAAGACAGCTGCAGTTTAAGACGCCCAGCTCTTGGGCTTTCAGAGTGTGTGACAAAGGCTTGATTCTCATGAGATGGCTGTGTGTGTGTGTGTGCTCCTGCATGTGTGTATATCTGTACGTTTGCCAACCAGCTCTAAACCAGAATCTGTGCACCTCCAGAGACCTACGTTATATGTTCAGAATGTGCATATGCATGTGAATACATATTCAGAAGATAATGAAGAATTGAGTATATCTACAAGTCACTGTAATGTCGCAGTGTCCTTTCGTACAGGTTTTCTAGACTGGGTCCCCAGGAAGATGCAGCGTGTCGGCTGCATGGAGCTATTGAATACAGTGCAGAGACGAGTCCAACCCAAACTACATGTTTTTGGACACATACATGAAGGTAACATTCATACTCCCATCTCAGAAATCCAAGCTATGAAATGATTAGGCATGCAGAGCAATAGCTTAATATCAAACTCGCACCCTGTGTGAATCTGTGATGAATAAGACATCACACAAAGTGTCTCTGCTTAGCTTACACACACTATGAGTTCCAGCATCCTCATAGTACCATGAAGCTTCACCCTATTTCGAGACTAGCAGGGCACACTGTCTCCCCGCGGTGCACTGAATAGGAACTAGATCAGGTTCAGATTCACACAGAATAAAATTAGCACTCAGAATCAAAGTTGTCTTTTAGCTAGCAGGAAAATGTGTTAATCTGTTTTGTTAGTTTTATGAAAGAGGTTTTGTTATCGTGTTGTTTCTCGTAGGGTTGTGAACTGAGAGTGTTGAAAATAGATTTGCTTCCTTTGCATATTATTACAGAGAATCATAAAATGATATGGTAAACATGCCTAAAGGGAGGGTCATGTTTATGTTTACGCATAACTGGCGGTGAGCATATTTTATGAACTGTTCTTTATGCTAAAAGAATATTTAGAGAGGTTTGTTTAGACGAATATTGGAGAATTATGAATTAGTTGAATTTATTTTCTTCTCAACGTTTTAGGTCTATTAACATATCCGTTTTTTTTTTTCCTTGCATTATTTTGTACATCTACTCAGCTGCATCCATCTTTTCCTTACTGTGTGAAAGTTGAACCATATAGAATATGCATTCGTGCAATCATGTAACATATACACAGTCCATGCACTGTGTGGCTTTCAGCTAAAACCACACTAGTGAACCCTTGATTATTCAGTAACAAGGTATACCTACACAATATGAACCATTCTGTCATAGTTCTGTCATAGTGTTCAGACTTCTTTCACAATAATATTATAACAATATTATAAGATAATAATATTTTAAGATATTTACAAGGATTTTGTTAAGACCTATTGAAACCCAAGACATTAACTGAAAATCAGTGTGAAACATCAAGAATGATCAATAGTGAAACACATATTTTCTGCAATTAAGTAAACTTTTTTATTTTATTTCCATACAAATATTATGATTTTAGGTGTGTGCAAAAGTTGTGTTTGGTAATGTTAATTATGTTTGTTTAATGTTTTTGAGTTCTGCCTAAAAATAAGTATGCAAAATGTGACATTATGGGACATTTTTTGTATCTTAAATTTATCTTAAAAATATCTAAATTTGTTGCCTATAAAGAATACTTTGACTGGGGGAGGTCAGTTGTAAGCCTGACATAGCGACCCTGATGCAGTATATTGTGGCCCTACATGATACGGACCAAATAATATCTACTTGCATTTGCATTTTTAGTAGCTCTCGGTGACTAGGTAAATATATACATATGTAATTTTTGTGAGTTAAGTTCATTTGTTATTGATTTGTTGGAATGCACACACTGAATAATCTGGGAATGTCTCAGAGTAGTCTGACTGCTTGTAGAGCAGAATGACAGGCCATTTATTAGGTTGCTCAGTTGCCTCTGCATAGTGTCAAAGCCGTATATTTTGCAGTCTTAATTTGTGTGTCTTATAGTTAACGAAAGGTTTTAAAGCTTCTACTCATGTCTTCTGAGTAAAGAATTGAAGTGACTTTCTTTTATTTGTGTCTGTGTGCGTGCGCTTGTTAGGTTATGGGATGATGACAGACGGAACCACCACATTTATCAATGCCTCTGCGTGCACAGTCAACTTCCAGCCCATGAACGCCCCCATTGTGTTCGACCTTCCCAATCCCAGGAGCTCGTGATTGAACTCGGCCACTCCAATCAGGGTCCCTCTCTGAGTGTATTTGGGTGCTCTGTGTGTATATAAAGCAGATGAACAGGACTTGCTCTGGACATTCTCATGGAGTTTCATCCACTTTGTGCCATGTTCTGTCCTCAAATCATGACTCTGCTACTGCCTCATTTAAAGACATTCCGCCATTTTTTAAAAAGTGGTTCTCACTTTTTTTGTTGCACTTGAAACGTTGTGACAATCCCTTCTAGTAATGGTAGACAGCCATGGGATTTTGGGAGGTGGTGGCTTTGGACTTTGCTTATAATTATCCCCCTGAGAGGAAGCTCTGCAACCTGGAAGCCTCAAAGGACCTCATCCTTCTGCTTTGTGCTGGAATTCTAACAAGTCTGTGATGGCCAGGAGATGAATCGGAGGAAGTGTTCATTGCCAGCTTTGATTTTTGCAACACTTCATTCTTGTTCCTAGCTTTCCTTATCCAGAGTCAGGATGCGAAGAAGGCTTGTTCAGGGTCTCCGTCATCTCTTACTCTTCTTCTCCTTCCCCAAAACTATCAGGCAAAGAAGCCCATGCCTGTGTTGGGATTGAAGTCAAACACTGAAAGTGAAATGTACAAACGTTGACGTGAAAAAAAAAAAAAAACTTCTATGGTCTCCTTTTTTATTCTTCCTTTATGCAGTTCATTGTAAACATGTTTGTTGTGAGTGAGTTCGTAGCAGGAAGTCCTTCATTTTAACCTCTTTTCGAGAGCTTGTTAGATGTCAAATATTGAGTATTTTTAAGCACTTCAGTTCTGGTCTGAAAATCCAAGACATGTCTGAGCTCAGAGTGCACTTTTGCCTAACAAGAATATGTTGCACTTTGATCTACATGTTCCCCACTATAATTTATTAACACTGCTCCTGGGTATTGTGTACTGTCATATGTTTTACAGTTATTCAAAGTGTCAGTGCCAGGCCTAATGGTCATGGTTATATGTACAAGAAGAGTACTGGGATCCTTTATTTCCTCCTTTCAAACAGATGAATGAATGAATCGAATCAGAGGTTGGCTGGCGGGCCTGCGTATGCGCATGCATCCAGTTGAAAAGCTCCTCTTTAGAGAAATACTGCAGCATTTTTGCAAGCTAATCTCTTCTACATCTATTACATACATTCAGCAGTGTTGAAGCATTTTCCCTACTGAAAACAAAAGCTGATGGGTAGTTGCTGAACATGTTTGCATAACAGATCATTTTGTAGAATTAATTTCACAAATTCTTCAGAGGTATTTATAGATGTATGTCTATGTAGTTTTTTTATTTCAGGGAAAATATTGTTTTTCCAGAAGAAATCATTTTGGTAACTTGTTAGCACCGCAGTGGTGCAGGCAGAGTTGCCTGGCTGATTGTTCATGGGTACCAGAACCACACCGGAACTACTTTTTTACAGTGTTGCTCCATGGTTTGAAAGATGAGTCCAAGCTCATAAGAACAATTATCCTCTCATATCTCATTCTAAAGCCTCCATTGTGGCAGCACAATTATTGTAGATTCAAATATGTGTTGTGTCGTGTCATGTTTCATATATTTAGCAACTGCCCGATTGCTTCCGTTGTAAGTGAATGAGTTTTGTGCTCTTTTATCAGCGCTGAGATTTGTGCCGAAGTTGAGTGGATTTACATGCACTTAATAATCCGATAACTGCGGAAAATCTAATTCTGTCCGTGTTCTGACCAACACGTCTACATGCACTTGGCTAATTTAAAGATTGCCAAACTCAAATCTACATACATACAGTAGCCAGATTTATGCTTTTCCCAAAGCCAGTAAACTCACAACTCAGACAGTAAGATGCGATGTGACATAGAAAAGTCATAAGTAATATTTTTTTTATTACTTTACCTGGAAGTATGATCATCTAGAAGACAACGAATAAATCCTTCATTTTGCCAGGCATGTTATTTCAGTGCCACTTTGTTGCCATCTCACAGTAGCTGTGTTAAACAGTATTGTCTGTTTTTGCAGACTGAGAAATGTGAAAGAAATCAGAGTAAGAGTGTAGATGGTCTGAGAAATCTATAATCCAGCTCTTTTATCAGATTTTAGAATTTAGAATTTCTGGGCCTTAATCCAATCTGAGAAGTGGGAGTACATTGTCCTGTTTACATGACAATTTGAATAATCAGACAACTGCAGAGATCGTATTATCATATGTATGTGAACACATTCATTGTCAGTGGTACACGAGGACATGCTACAGTGTTTCATGTACGGCTGAAAAAGACACAGAGTGATGAATGGACAGACAGAGAGAAAACAGGAGCATTTGGTCAGATGATATGATGTGTTGGAATCTGAACGCTCTTCTTATGTAGACTCATTTGACAGGATTTTTTTCTTCTTCAGAGGTCCTTGGGTCCTTCATGGGTTTTTCTGTTCCCTGTTTTTTTATTTTTTTTGTCAGAGAGACTCTCCTGTTCGGAGTCTGTTCCCCGCAGCATGCTGTTCTGAATTTTAAAACAGAGATTCTGAGATTTGTAAGACAATCTTCTGTGTTGTGGAATCTGAAGAATACTGGTAGGTTTTTGTTTTGTTGTTTGTTTTTTTAGTTCTCTTTTTTGTTGTTGTATTTTTTTTTTCCCCAGCGCTCTCGACGTTTTGGTACAGAGGAAACGTTGTTACAAGGGTAAACCTTCCGAGGAACACGCCTTTCTTAGAACCCAAATCCTTTTGTTCTCTGAAAGATCATTTACGCAAATTAAATAAAACCTTATCCGTGCCACTGGCTTATGTGTCTTCTCTTTCCTTCCCCCTTCCTCCTTTGATGTGTTGCTCATATTCTCGCCCTGTGTGAGACGAGTGGATTTGAAACTTTATCATTCCTCCGCTTTTGTTGTAATCAAAGGGATCTGAATTTCATATCAATTATCCGAACGTGGCTAAAACCTAATTTACATGGGCAAAAATCATATTCTCTCTTTCATTCGGTCGCCTCGCTCTTCCACACTTCTGCACATCCTAATGAAATCCTTCGTTCAAATAATTACATGAGTAATCCTGCGGGATGGAGTGTAATTTATTCTGGGCTAGCTTTTACAATGCTATTAAAGACCACTCTCTCTCTCTCTCTCTCTCCTCTCTACACCTCTCTTGCATCTTACCTCTGTCCTTTTCAGCTTCTTTCTCTCACCTTTCCTTTTTGTCTAGTTTGCCATTTTCCTTCAGCAAGTCATTTCATATTTGCTTTTCACTCTCCTATACTCAGCACTCTTTGTACAAGGCACCTGTTTCTGTCTTTCTCTATACATCTGTACTCTCTACTGTCTCCTGCTGTCAGCCAGCACCTCCCTCTGTCTCTCGCTCACATACAAATAGCAAACGCTGTGCATTTCTGCATCAGGCATTTCATAACTTTAGATCTGAACAAAGACCCAATTTACTGCTTGTGAGCTGTGTTAAGCATCCCAGAGTGTGTGCTGCCTGGCTCATAAACTTTATGCTATAAAACAAACATATAGGCTACCAACACTGACACAGAAAGCAGAACAGTAGTAAGCAGTCACAACAACACACACTGTTCACTGTGTTATTGTATGTACACTCATCATCAAAAGAATAGCTGCACCCAGAAGGAAGTGTGGGATTGCAGGAAGGAAGATAAAGGTTACCAGGAACAATAAATGATGATAAATTTAGACTGATATGGGCAATATTTATTGAGCTACACATACAGAAGTAGTGTCTCTCAGTATGGCATGGGCTGCTATGTTTAGTAACGCAACGTGCCAGACGTCCCGGGATGGAGCTTTAGAGGTTCCTAATGGTGTCCTGTGATAATCCATCCCATGCATCTTGAATATTCTCACACAGTTCCTGCAGATTGTGCGGTAGGGGTGGAGGTGGAGTGACACCAGATCTTCTGGACGTGTGACGCAAAACAACAAACCGTTCATCTTGGCGCTGATCACGGTGCCTCCACACACGGATTCATTGGTCGTCTCCACCAAGACAAAAACGGGACTCGTCACTGAAGATGACCCGCTGCCATTCTGAGACTCCATGACAGTCTGGCACAAGACCTTTCCAGTCATTGGTGACGTTGATGTAGTGTTAAGGGCAGTCGTCGTAACGGTCTGCATGCATGTAGCCCTGCGTTGTGCAGCCGTCTGCCAGTAGTTCTGGCACTAATAGGATGACTCATGGACGGCATCACTGCTCGCTGAATGTCTGCAATCCTGGCTGTTGGGTCAGTCAGGTACAGCGATAAGACCTGTCCTTGCTTCTGTCACATGCACGGGCGAGCGTGAAACTTGAATCATTTGCATGTCTCACGATGTCAAACCCACCCACCAAGTTTCATTCCTGTTGGTTGATTCCTTCTGTGTGCAGCAATTTGTGCAACTCATTTTTTGACGATGAGTGTATGTATCATAGACGCTTGTTTTTGCATGATGCTTTGGAAAAGTTTAATAGAAAATGTGTCTGTGCACGCATGCTTGTGTGCATAGGTCCGTTTTTGAGTCAGGCGGTTAAATAAGATTTCATTTTTAATAGTAGTGCACAGGGTGCCTAGATGGACTCGAATCCAGAGAGATGAAGCTCTCCAGCTGTATTGATCTGGTTCATCCATCCTCAGTAAGCCTTCATACATGGCCTGCTATGAGCAAATGGAAAACAGGAAATAAGGGAAGCTATTTCCACGTCACAGCCGCCTTATCGTAACCAGACTTAATATCAGCCCTTGTCGTAAATAACGCCTTTAATAAAGTTATTTGCAGTGAACTTGGGCATCCGGGTTCGAAAGTCCACTGTGATCCACGCGCATGCGAAAGCATACCTACTTATAATAACCTCTAGGAAGCATTATGAGTTCTTCAGACAAGAAATGTCCTGCAGCAAGGCACAATCACGTCCATCTAGCTCGCCCATTATCATGTAAGATATTATCACCATGACAACGCCTCAGAGCACGGAGAAAGATGACAAGCAGAAAGTTCACACTGCCTTATCCAGAACAAAAGACAAAGAAATTTCTGGCACAAGACGTGCATTTTATTAGTAGTGACATCTTATATTAGTAGTGGTGAGTCAATAAAAGAAGTGAGCTCGTCACATTTTACTGTCTTTGTCTGGGAGGCCAGCGACGTTTGGACAATGCTCGTTAGAGCACGGTACAGATTGCGTCTTGGACGGGATTTGTAAGGTGGCAGATTTCATGCGGGTTGCCAGGTTGAGCCTCACCCACCCACTTTTAACATGTCTCAGGGCGCTATGGAGTTACTCCATGGGGAGTCATGCTAAAGCAGCCCCGCTCTTTGTTCGGTGATGGCTCTCCTTCTATGCCAAAAAGGACCAAATCTCCCAATTCTGTCATCAGCCGAGTGTCAGAACAGAGCCTCAGGGTGGGAGGTCCCTGCTGAGTTTTTACCCAATCTGGCGCCCGCCTTCCCTTCCCACTCTCCGCTTTACTTGGGCACATTGCTTCTTTCAAACGTCGTCGGTTCAAAGAAAGAAGACGCTTTATAGCAGTCCTCTGCGGACATGGTGATGCTGCTTTGGCTTGTGAGATGTGCTCCAAAATGTGCTCTATTCAGGATTCCCCTCTGCCTCTAGCTGATTTGGAATTACGGCCGCCTTCCTGTCTAAATCTGGTGTAAATCGAGTTTTATGGGATATAACAGTGGGTTCCTTTTAAGTTGAACGGTGGGCCCGTGGCTAACTAGAGAAATGGCACAGATGTTTCTCTTTGTTAACGATGCATGGCTAAAGGTATGCTCAGTAAGCCTTGCTGAAATGTGACAACTGTTTGCAAATAATAATGTTTGTGTGCAACTGTGGTTTGCAGGAGCTGTGGTTTAACATCTGGCCCTTAGGTGAAGACAAAGTGACAAATGAAGTCAGGACCCTCTGAGTTGTTCTCTAGGGCAAGCAGCTCAGGCACTCTGTGTAACAGGGATATGGTGAGTGCTACACATTGCTAACAGATGCACAAAATAATGTATACGTCCATGCAATCTCTATAAACACTGGGTCGTACTGGGGAGCTCAGTGATTCTCCATGCAACCGTGTCCTAGAATCCCACCCTTCAAGTTCATGTCTTCAGTTTCTGCGGCTGCCCAGGTCAAATCCAAGTGCTGTTATTGTGAAATGGAAACGTCCAGGAGTGACAACAGCTCAGTCATGAAGCAGTGAGCCACACAAACTCACAGAACAGGACTGCCGAGTGCTGAAGCACATGGTGCATAAAAACAATCTGCACTCTGTCACACTCACTACACACTCACTGTGTGCTGGAAGATTATTTGAGCCCTCTGCACACAAGCCGATGATCATTTTGTGCAATGTCAAGTGTGAACTGGGAAGGCATGAGGCACACAAGCATCGGACGGACGCTTTAACGTCTCAGAGTCTCATAGTGCCACGGTGCAAGTTTGGCTGAGTTGGAATAATAGGCTGGGGGTCGTTTTCCATGGTTTGGGCTGAGCTCATAATTTCAGGGGTAATCTTATAGCAACATATATAATGATTTAAACAGCTTCAAAGTCATTTTGATGGTATGCTGATTTGTGTTACAGGCAGAATGGTGTCTGTCATTGCCATTCCAAGCCCGGGAAGCCTGCTATAGTGCCATATACTGTAACTTTGGAGAAGTGGGCAGGAGACCTCTTGGAAGAACTGTGTAACATTTTACGGCACCACGTCACACTCCAAGAACTATGGATCTTCAGCTAGCTATAAGAAGCAGGTAGAAGAGAAAAAGAGAGAAGGAGCAAGCAAGAGATCAGACCAGAGTAAATCTAAAAGAGATAAAAGAATGCGAGAGGGTCTTATGGCTTATGGGAACACAACAAATATCTGCCATCAGAGTGTTCACCCCCGCCAATGTTGTTTATGAAGGAGGCTGCAACCTCAGCTGTGTTACTCGAGTTATGTAGTTCTTCCAGATGCCAAAAGTCATCTGACCTCAATCCAGTTTCCAGAAAGCTTGGTCAGTCTTGGTCAGTTTAAGCCTTGAAAGTTTTAACCTCCTGCCGTAAAATCCTGTACTATCACTCTATATCGTAAGTCAACATGGTTCTATTTCTTTTGATGCTGTCTTTGCCTGGTGTTGTACCAAATTCTGAATCCCCGGCAGATCTGACTCCCCTTTGTGTGCATGTGCATCACACTAGCGTACGGATGCTACAGATTGCACTCATTTACACATAGAAACAAACAAAATCGCCAGTGTAATATGTAGTGTGTAGTCTGTAGCTTGTCAGTTAATGCTTGTGTACAGCTGTCCATGAGGGGCTCAAGATTTGTATTCACCACAGTGTTGTAAAAGTGACTTAACTGTAGGGGCTCCTCAACTGTAGAGGGACCCCAAGAGCAAAAATACTACTTCTTGCAAATGGGATAAATTGGAAAGGCAGACTGTGGGTCAGTCCTTACTGCTCAACATCAGTGCCACAGCCATGTACTAAAATCTAGAGACCGTAATAACCTCAAAAGGAGATGAACTCCACATTCAGGCCCATGGTTTGGGACTGAGCTCAACAAGCTCATGTAGATGAGAGTGTACAAGTTCTTTTGGTCATGTAGAGTATTTAAACTTTTTATAGCAAGAGCTGATGGAGCTTCTTTTCACAGTTGGTCACTAGGTCGAATGCTTGGACCACTGAACCCTACCCATAATGGCCATGACAGCTGAAGTTTTACTTGCCACTTAGCTACAGCCATAAATACTTATTTTCCAATGATTTGTTGAGGCATGGAAAGGAATGGCCTACTTTTTAGTGGTTTTGCTGTACACTAAGAACACAGAGCTGGTCAATTTCTTCTGCAGAGGGTCTCTGCTTGAAGCAATCAGCCACAATATCAAAAGTTTCTGGGCTAGATGTACATACAATCATGTGTACAGTGCAAATGTGTTTTAATGTAAGATGCAGTATGCATCCGCAGTGCACAGCACATTCTACAGGGGTGTTATTGAACTCCGACTATGGCAATACAGTCAATGAAATTACAACAAGAACTGTGCGCATATAGTGGCTGCACTATAGTGTGCTCACTGCCTACTAGAGTGGGAGTTTCACTTCATGGATGGGTTAAATGCAGAACATGAATTTCTTTCTGTGCAGCAGAAAATGCCCCTAAACTCTCTGTTCAGAGAATGATTGGCCTCACCTAAATTTAGTTTTTACATCCCAATAGCAACTCCCCATCCAATCACTTCCTTCGGACAGAGGGAAATGACTGGATGCCCTACCTGCCTGTCTATCTATCTACCTCACGACCTGCCCACGTGCACACGTTCTGCATGTGTACTCGTATTTATGCTTGTGTGGAGTCCGTCATACGGCTAAGCAGTAGGAGGCTAGTGAGCTAGCTGTGTTTATCTTGTATGTAATCTGTCTGCATTGTAGTTCTGAGCTGTGCTGTTTGATGGTGTTCTGGAGTTGCTGTGCTGCAAAAAAGAAATGTTTGAGTGTATCAGCTTCACTTCTACAAAGGCTTTTATATTGAAGAGCCTGAATACTGGGCTGAGGTCAGCGGTGAGTGCAGTTTTTGTTTTGCTGCGTTCTTTGTGGAGTCTGTTCTGAGCTTCTTGACAAATAGCTTACATCACAGTAATTATGTTCGGTTAGTCTATACTGGATTTGCACACAGAAGGAATCAACCAACTTGGTGGGTGGGTTTGACATTGTAAGACATGCGAATGATTCAGGTTTCACGCTCGGCTGTGCATGTGACAGAAGCAAGGACAGGCACTTATCGCTGTACATGACTGACCCAACAGCCATGATTGTGGACATTCAGCTAGCATTGATGCCTTCTATGAGTCATCCTGTTAGTGCCCGCACTATTGGCAGACGGCTGCACCACGCAGGACTACATGCAGACTGTTACGATGACTGCCCTTAACACCACATCAACGTCACCAAAGACTACAATGGTGTTGTGCCAGACTGTCATGGAGTGACTCAGAATAGCAGTGTGTCATCTTCAGTGATGAGTCCCGTTTTTGTCTTGGTGGAGACGACCAACGAATCTGTGTGTGGAGGCACCGTGGTCAGTACTGAGATGAACGGTTTGTTGTCATGTGTCACACGTTCTGATGGTCTGGTGTCATTCCACCTCTACCCCTACTGCACAATCTGCAGGAGCTGTATGAGAATATTCAAGATGCATGGCATGGATTATCACAGGACTCCATTAGGAACCTATACAACTCCATGCTGGCAAGCATGGTGGCCTGACGCCATACTGAGAGACACTACTTCTGTAGAGAAATGCATGGATGCTTTTTGCTACAGTAGTTGCACATTTTAAACCGGAAGACAGGCTACTGAGTGTATCTAGACACTGTCGTTTTATCCCGGGATCAGACTACACAAGTAGTTCTTGATCAGACTACACAATTACTACTATTTTTGACTTCCACGATGGTTACTGTTTCAGATTCGGCAATCTTAGTCTCATATATACTTGTTGTGTCTCGATCGGGAAACTGGCAACACTACACGTTTGACACTCTCTAGTCATTGTACGCATCCTAACATGAGTTCATAAGTCGTCAGGAAGGAGGGTCAAGAAACTTGGCAATCATGACTACAGAAGCCCTGTTTGTGACGCTGGTGGTTTTGTGTTCCAGTTATCCTTCAAAGAGAACTCGAGGTGACAAAGGTATAGAAGAGTTTTACTCTCACAGAAGCATTTTTAAATCGCGGTTATAATGAGCTGTTGTTTTGTAGCTGTTGTAATGTGTTTGTGGTGCTGCTCCATTGTAGCGTTGTAGCGCTGTTGAATTCTGAGCAGATTATTTTGATATATGTGATCTGTGGCTTGTTCCACCTGACAGCTGCAACAGCAGCATCCCTATTTCTCTTTGCCATGTTTACATATGTGCTCCAGAGAGCAGTCTGTCATGCTTTTGGTCAAGGAGCATGTTGTAGGAGTCTAACCAGGCGGAAAAATACAGAAAACTCTGACACGCTAGACTTTGGATTTTGCATTTGGATTTTGTATGATCAGAAAAGAAGCTAATTGATTCCCCCAGTAGGTCGATACCCCTCCTTGATCTTCGAATAAACACATAGACCATGACAGGACAACTCTCAGATGAGACATCATGACCTCTCTGAGTATCTGTCGACTTTGCCTGGGGAAGACTGAGTTCAGTTCAGTGCCCGAGGGTATAAGACCGTATGGTAACAGCTTTTGGTACCCTGCCTTTAAGCCATTCTCCATTTATGTCCCCTGCAAGCATGGTACAATGCAAAAAAGGCTTCACTGAGTAGCGCACGGATCTGTTGTTTTGCATTTCAGGAGACGATACGTTCCTCCCTGGGGTGGCTTTATGCCTGTTGTTGTCTGTTGTTCAGCCAGCCCTATTCTATAGTCTCTTCTGGATGATGCGCAGGCACCATCAACTCATCAACACAAAGCTTATTTACATGTAGATATAGATGGTGGCTCCCCCTGGAGTCATCTGCTGAGATCTCTATGGGGTCAGCAGTCTTCCCCTTAGAGGCTCCCTGTACTCCCAACCTGGGACTTGGAGATTGTTTTGGAGGCCCTCCAATGTGCTCCGGTTGAACCACTGGATAAGACTGACCTCAAATCTTTTGTCTATCAAAGCTGCATTTCTGTTGGCACTGGCTTCACTCAAGTATGTTGGTGACCTGCATGCACTGTTGGTCCACCAGACATGCACAGCTTTCAGCTTCTTCAGCGTCTTCTCTGCCTCAGATGCTGATTGCAAGTTGTACGCTCTGTGTCCAGTTATGTCTCAGCTACATTGTTGTATTGCTAGCCACGGTGTAAATGAAGCAAGCTCTTGCTCAGGATAAACCACCATTCTTTCATTGTCTTGTGGATGCAGTTTCCACTGCATGCGTGTGCAGTGACTTTGTCTTTGCTTGTCTTTGGCTCTGAGAGTTACAGCATTATGGGCTTTGTTACAAGGCTCATTCATCGCAGATATCTGTGCAGCTGTATCAGCTTGGGCATCCAACAGAATTTAGTGTAGTTTTACAGTGCGGATGTCGCAGGCTTATCAGAGGGATGAACGCTTCTGCAGTCAGCACAGCAGGCTGATAAGCTTTGACCTGACCTGTTTCATCAGTTCTTTTCTTTTCCTGTGATGTTCACTCGCACTGCCACCATTCGGTGAGGGACTGAACAGGGGTTACCTGCAAAAGAGGAACAATAATTGGTGGATGGTACTTTTTGGGGGCACATAGGAGGGTCTTCACTGATGACGAATTAACTGATTGCCTTTCCTAAACAGGTCTTGGCTTGGACGTACAGTTTTGGGGAAGACACTTTAAATATGCCTTTTTCCATTCCGAAGTTCTTTAATCTTCACAATGATTCTTCATAGGGAAGTTACAATCCATTGATGTGTATCAAGGTATCGGCTACATAGCATATGAGTGCTGTCATCAGTGTGACGAATAAATATTGATGTATGCATGTTTACTTGTTTCATAGCTGTTTCACCATTATCCATATGGCTCTCTGTACACTCCCACACTGTAGGGGGCAGCATGCAGCATAAACCCTTTTGCAGTCTGAGCGTACACTTCCTTCACACTATAGTCTTTGCATACCCAAATGCAATCACTCCTTTTAGCCAATCATTAACATCTGCTTTGGAGCCATTTTCCACACATGGAACGAGACATTCACTACACTGTAGCACCTCTTCTCAATCTATGGATCCCATCATTCACACCCCGTAGGTATTTATAGACCCATCATCCTCGTGCAGTGCCATCTGCCCTTCAAAATAAGAGCCCTCACAAACAAAAGGCTAAATATCTGCTGCTGAACAGAATCACTGAACTGAACTAACTCAGTTGCTGTTTTAACTCTTGTTGGACATTTTTTGATTTTTGAAGGGAATTTCCTACATTTCTACATTTCACAGTGGTGCTAAAAGAGTTTAAAGGAGCAATGTGTAAGATTTTAGTGTATTTTAGTTTAAAATCATCAACAGAATGTGGAGATATAACAATTTTGTTGGTTTGTCAAAGACGTCTATGTATCACACTGCAGAGATATCTACCAGAGTTAGCATGCTAACCAGCTAGCCCCGGCCCGTCCTGTCCTGTAATACCACTTTGCACCTGAAATAATAGTGAGTCACTGTAGTGCACATTTATGGTGTAGGTGTACATAAAATGTGTCAAAAAATACTCCCAAAAGAAAACTTATTTTCCACATTTACTACTATACAACTTATACAGCACCAGTCAAAAGTTTAGATACACCCAACTAAATGAATGTTGTTGGTGATCTTAAAGACTCTACAGTCTTACACTTAACAGCTCCAACTGATGAGACTCTGAAACAATACATATCCTGATAAACCACATATACTCTTGATGTAGCACAGTATTATATTTCTCCATATCTCCACCTCTAATATATATTTAGTGGTGTAAAAACTTTGGTCTCTTTTTCTCCTCCAGTTCCCCTTTCAGTTTAGTGAATATTCATGATGGACAGACCAATAGAATTGCTCCAAAACCGCTTAGAAATAAACCTTGTTCTATCAGCCTCCACTGCAGGTTAAGAAAGCTGTTTCATCCTCCTGTAAAGTTCCATTTTGGTGGGTTTTAAGATGGACTGTATAATTCCATGAGTGTCTGAATACTGAATACTGTCTGAAATACTGTTTATATCTCAGTTATGGAATTGTGATAAATAGTTGTAATTCCCTTTTTTAAGGGATACAGACATCAAAGCTGATTTCACAGTTATTATAGTAGTCACCCAGAACAGTTCCCTAAACAACATCTATTCATAAAACATATTCTACGCTTTAACCATGCATAGGACCTTGTCACTTTTTTTTCCTCCTCAAAATAAAGTAATCAAAAAGACATTATTAGCTTGGTAACCGGGTTTGCTGGCACGAGGCCTGATGCATATTGGAATTCATTTATGTGGGCGCTTATTTATGCAGATGAGAATGCCAGTTCTACGCCTGCTCCCACATGAAGGCCATGCATGCTAATGTAAATGTTCAGCTGCTTTTGAAACATTAATACACAGCCCGGCTGGCAGGACACACAGTTGACTGATACGGCTTTACCTCGCAGACGTCTGTAGTGCGTTAAAACCCTTATCCGGAAGCAGGCTGAGCCAGGAACCCACATTTCAGTGGTACAAGTTGTGTTGAGCTTACACAAGATCCAAAGAAGCGGAATACAAACCCAAAACCGGAGGAGTGCAAACAACAATTCGTAGGATCCAAATAGGTAGGCATAGAATGGGGAGGCACAACAACCCATGAAGAGCACATGAAGCATGAAAACAGACAACACACAAATTATGAAGCAAATTCAAACTGACATTACCATGAGCAAATTAGCTCCTGTTCACGGATAGCAAGAAAAGAGCGCTCACCTCTTATAGCGGCCCATTTTGGCGCATTTGCTGCCTTTCTGGAATAGAGATCAATACCAAGATAATGGTATGCAGGTTGGGGGTGATTTCTCGTAGGTCTACCTGATAAATGCTTACTGGCAAACTTTCATGCTAGTTCATCACTAGTAATACATTCACATGCATTTACATATGCAGCACTGATACTGACCAGTAGCTCTACAGTATTGGCCTAAATTTCTGTTCGTTTTCCCAAATTTCCATTTCGAGTGTCCTTAGGGGAAAAGCTAATGACCTCTGACACACTTGCAATGTAGTCTCAACTCCAGAACTGTTAATGCATTATAAATTGTTCATATTCAGTGTTTTACCTGAAGGTGTTGTCGCCTCACAGCAAGAAGGGCCTGGGTTCAGTTCCCAGCTGGGCATCTGGGGATGTGGAGTTTCCATGCGTGTCTGTGTAGGTTTCCCCCCACCGTCCAAAGACATCCAGTCAGGTGAACTAGAGATATTACATTGTGTTACAATGTGTATGTCTGTGTGTCTGCCCTGTGATGGACATGTGTTTCCAGGGTGTTTCCTGCCTTCCGCCCAATCCAGCACCCCCACCCCCCAACCCAGAAGGATAAAGCCGTTTAGAGAATGAATGAGTCAGTGAGTAAGTGATCAAGGCCAAAGTTGCTAAGAAATTTCTTCCTCCAATTGCTCACTCTTTTCTACTCCTCCAATATGTTATTAGGAAAAAGGACGTTTACTGGTGATCCAAAGAGTGGTCAAAGAAATCCAGCAAACGTGATGGTCCCCCTGCCATTCCCATCACATGCAAAATTGATGTATATAAAATTCCTGGGATTGAAACGCACTCGTTTTGTCATAACATAGCAAGCCGCAGTTTTGTTATGAAGTTTTTAATTGGCTGCAGGTGTATGCAAAATGTATTCCGTTATTTCCACAAAGCATGGTCATTACAGGCTGACAGGTTCACAATACCAAGTGACAAAATATTCAAGGATGAAACCGTACTCATAAACAGGAAAGTTAAGTCAAACACGGAGTTACAACAAACTAGGAACTGGGAAGAATGCCGGAGACCGCAGTTTGGGGATGCAGTATACACATGCAAGGCTTGAAAAGGAACTGTGGTAAACAGACGAGTGTATGTTAACGAGTGTGTATTTAAGGCTTGTTTGTGGTCAATGTAGGTATGAAAATGAATATGCTGATTTCAAATGAAGTAAGCGTCACTGTCCACATGCGCCCTTGCGTCCTTTACGTTGCAAGCAGTGGTTCCACTAGAGGGCAGTCCAGAGTCAAAAGGTCCTGACAACAACAATGTCGAAACAAGTTGGGGCCTGATGAAAATTGATGTGGATGGTGTTGGCCTGTGAGGTGTAAATGCTTTGAATGGACAAAGAATTCTTTTCATTTATACACAGTCAAGTCACATTATTATGACCGCTTTCTACTTGTAATGGTGGCAGCATGTAGCTCATGAAGGAAGTCGTGTTATGAGCTGAGTTGGTGGGTATATAAGGTGTGCAATAGGCTGTCTGCACACGTATCCCTCAGTGCTGTCATGGGTAAAAAGGGCGATACATGCTGATTGTCTTCCCAAGACAATGCGACATGTCACACGGCTAGAAAAGTCCAACATTGGTTGGAAGAGCATGACCAAGATTTGCAAGTACTACCCTGGCATCCTAATTCCCCAGACCTGAACCCAACTGAGCATCTGTGGGACCACCTTGATCGTCATGTTCACTCTGTGGATCCTCCCCCATGCACCCTCCAGCAGCTGTGGGATGGGATGCATCTGGCTCGAGATACCTGTGACAACCTACCAGGACCTTACTGAGTCACTCCCAGCCCGTCTAGCTGCTGTCTGTGGTACACATGGCGGTTACTCTGGATATTAGCTGGTGTGTATTACTGATGAGAGAGACGTCTTGTCTGTTTCCTTTTCTCAGTAAATAATTCTTTGTCATTTAGTTATATTGGTTGTTTAAATAGTGAATATGCCCAAACCCTCCCACTGTCTCCATAACAAGAAGTTACACACAGGCTGTTTTCATAGCTGTAATTAGCCGTCGTTGCTATTCGTTGTGCTCTCATTACTGACCCCAAAGCTGGTGAACGCTAACTTCAATCCAGATGCTCCGCTGAGGCGAAAGCTAAGGTAATTGAAGGTACCTCAACACAAACTTTAGCTAGGCTTAAAGACAATGCAGCACCTCTTGTTACCAAATCATGCTAACTTACCCTCAGTGTTGCATTATCAAAAAAGTTTCAAAATTTTGGGTGGGACAAATGCGAATGTTCCCAATATCCCCCCGGTTCCTACGCCTACGGCTTTCACACACAAGAACTCCATCCAACCCGTGGATTCTCGTAGGAGAAGATTTACTGCTGACCAAGTTTTCTTATTTGAGTTGAAGCTGATCGTTTATATAACAAAGCAATTGAGCAGTTTTAGAATTAGAGTTCAGTACCACTGACCAATTGTGCCTGCACACAGAGGAACTGGAATTCTGCATTTAACCCATCTGTGAAACACCCACATACACACACTAGGGGACAGTGAATACACTTTTTGCCCAGAGCAGTGGGCAGCTCTATCAACGGTACCCAGGGAGCAGGTCGGGGTTAAGTGTCTCGCTCAAGGGCACTTCAGTTGTGTCCTGTCAGCTGAGGGAATCGAACCACTGACCTTCCGATCACAGGGTTGGTTCCCTAACCTCTAGCCATTGTAACCATTTGCGCGTGAATGCCTTCTTCACTCCACAAAGTGAACCAATCATGGGGCAGTCATGGGCTAGAGGTTAGGGAGCCAGCCTTGCAACCGGAGGGTCACTGGTTCGATTCCCTGAACCAACAGTATCTTCTGAAGTGCCCTTGAGCAAGGCACCTAACCCCCAACTGCTCCCTGAGTGCTGTGGATAAAGCTGCCCACTGTCTGGGCAAGTGTGCTCACTGCCCCCTTGTGTGTGTGTTCACTAGAATGGGTGTGTGTGGGTGTTTCCCTTCACAGATGGGTTAAATGCAGAAGATAAATTCCTGTGTGTAAAACACAAATGGTACAAAATGGCTCAAAAACTCGAACGACTGGCCTCACCTAAAACCCCACTTTTGGCACTGGGAGCGGATAGCTTCCACAACTACCGCAGACTTCAACCCCAACCCCTGATTTCAGAAGGACCTGAGATTGGCGCTCTGGACCACTCTTGGATTCGAAAACAATCTTTACACTTGACCAAACATACCAAACTCGCAGAGTAGAGTAGAGAGTCGGCCGTGTTACTGGAGCCATTCCTCAGACTCATTCCTACCCATCCTCATCATGTTGAGGCAACATCTGCAGCAAAGCACAACAGATAATGATAGACAAGCAGCGAATGTGATATATTTATATTTCATATTCACAGATTGCTGGTTGCTGTATTCACAGATTGCTGTGTAGGTTTCTATACATTTATAATGAAGTCTGAATAGCTCCCTCTGAGGAGTCAGATCTGAGCCTTATCGCTGCACCTGTTGAGACGAGATGTTCACGGAGCTGCTCTGGCAGTCGGTCACAAACATGAAAACATTTCCCTGTTAAAGGTGGCGAAGAATGGAAAACTGTATTTACACTGGCATAGTTGAACAAGGAGAGTTCAGTTTATAGAACTGACGTACCATGAACCTCAGGCACTATTGTTCCTCCTTCAAAAGAGGATGGTAAAACAGGACGATTCCAAAATCCTAAAATGTTACAGAACAGACAGAAACAGGAATAAAAATGGTGGTCTATGTGGAGAACTCTAGCGTTCTAGATAGTAAAGGGGATGTTGGCACTTTCCCTTTCCCTTGGCATTTTCCCTTCATTCCCTTCCCATGGAGCTGACCTGTCGATGGGCATGACTGATGTTCAGCTTTAAATGTAGCTGAAGTTGCTTCCTATTGACCAGCTTCTTAACTGAATGTTCCATTCCACCTTAAATGTTACAGCTTGTACAGCGCCAGAATGCAATGGTGGCACCATTTAAGGTGGAAAGGTAAATGCATACGAAACCAACTTCAGCTACCACATCTTTAACAGGATCCTGGAGAACTTCAATTCAGAGTTGTTAGTTTGCTCTGCACATTTTGCTCTGGACAGTTTCTCAAACCTTGGATGATATGGAGCAGTCAGATCATCTAAACTGGGAGTTTCATAATGAGGAACAACTTTAATGTACTCTGTGTTGATGTCCAGATGGAAAGCCTGTAGCTAGTATAGGTAACGTTAGCTACTATCATGCTAACTAGACAGTATGAGGGTGGAGCTTATTTACACAAAGGCTCATTTTATTTAGTCTATTTCTACATGTTGTGTCTGTGCCATCATTGTGGCGTCTAGCTGTAACCCGGCCAATCAGAGCAGAGCTCATCTGATTATTCATGAGCTCACGAAAAGAGAACACAGCTCGTTTCATTCTACGACCAAATCACAGGGTGTATACAGAACATCAGAGAACATACTGAATGCTTTATTTGGCATCTTTGACTGCCATCTACAACTGTTGTGACTGATAGCGCTCTGGGTTCAGTCACAGTGTTTTGTTTCAACCACAGTGGTTTGACTGGGATTTGAAACTCGGAATACTTGACAGCGAAACCAAGCTTGATCTAAACACGTTTACTACATGACAGAAATTAGTTTTTGATGCACTGCATCACATACATCTCACCTACATACACAACATTCGTCTCCCTTAAAGTGTCTCACTACTTTCTAATTAAGACAGTTTATAACCATTGAGATGAAAGATTTTCATGTGTTTTAGTAACTTCATAGCAATATGTTGAGGCTGTGCAGTATCCTGCATTAAAGCATAAGCGTTTCTAGAGACAGCCAGCCTATACCGTTCTGCTAGCGGAATTTGCCTTGTGCCAATAATTTTGCTTGCCTGATTAATAACTTGTTCTAATCTGCACTTGCTCTTGGCAGGGATAGAAGTTATCCCAGGATGCAATATTACAGATCAGAACTCATTCGACAAGTGATTTGTAAACAGATATCAACACAGCCTTTTCCACAGCAGAACTTATGAGCTCCTCAAAAGAGCTAATCGCTGCTGGGATTTCCTGTATAGAGAGTCTCCATGTCTGCTATGCCCAAATACTCATAGGCTTCAACCTGCTCTATTTCCTTCCCCTTTATCTCTAAAGGCTCACAAAAGGGAAACAGTGGAGGTGCTTGCTTACTTACACTGCAAATCTTCTTGGTCTTGCAAAAACAAGTGTCTATAATATATACACTCATGGTCAAAAGAGTAGCTGCACCCAGAAGGAATCAACCAACAGGAATGAAACTTGGTAGGTAGGTTTGACATTGTTAGACATGCGAATGATTCAAGTTTCATGCTTAGCTCACATGTGATGGAAGCAAGGATGGGCCTTATCACTGTACATGACTGATGAAACAGCCACAATTGCAGTGCAAGTGCAGTGAGCAGTGATGCCCTCCTTGAGTCTTCTTGTCAGTGCCAGCACCATTTGCAAATGGCTGCATGACGCAGGACTACATGCACGCAGACCGTTACGACGACTGTCCTTAACACCACATCAATGTCTCCAAAGACTGCAATGGTGTCGCGCCAGACGGTCATGGAGTGACTCAGAATGACAGCGGGTCATATTCAGTGACGAGTCCCACTTTTGTCTTGGTGGAGATGACCAATAAATCCGTGTGTGGAGGCACCGTGGTCAGCGCAAAGATGATGGGTTTGTTGTCACGTGTCACATGTCCAGAAGGCCTGGTGTAACTCCACCTCCACCCCTACCGCACAATCTGCAGGAACTGTGTAAGAATATTCAAGCTGCATGGGATGGATTATCACAGGACACCATTAGGAACCTCTACAACTCCATGCCGTCTGGCATGTTGCGTTAGCAAACGTGGCGGCCTGACGCCATACTGAGAGACACAATAAATATTGCCCATATCAGTCTAAATTTATCATAATTTATTGTTCCTGGTAACCTTTATCTTCCTTACTAATAACACTACAATCCCACACCTCCTTCTGGGTGCAGCTGTTCTTTTGACGAAGAGTGTATATCTTCATATATTAAGCCCTAGGGAGCTATCTTCAACAGAAGCAGTCAGGGACTCCATGTTTCTGATATGCAGTCAGAGAATGCTCATTATCCGAGAGAGTCACCAGGGCCATATCATCTGCATATTTCAGTAGAGTCATCTTATCATCACTACAAATGACTGCATTTGTATAAACAGAGAAAAGAACAGAGGATAAAAGACACACTGTATTTAAAACCTCATTACTAGATTTAAAGCCATTCCTGACTACATGTTGCCTCCTATTATAAAGAAAGTTCTTAAGCCTTAAAATCATTGTTGAATTAACCTGCAAACTTTCAAGCCGGCTGAGCAGATTATGTATTCTTACTGTATTAAAAGTTGATCCAAAATCCTTAAATAAAATCCCTGCACAAGAGTTTGTAGAATCCGGGTGCTTAGTCGTTGCGTCTAGAAGGGTCGGGCAGGCATCTTCCACCCCTCGCTTTGATTTAAAAGCAAACTGCAGCGGATCCATCTCATCTTTAATCATTGTGGTGAGGTGCTCACACGCCACTCTTTCCAAACACTAACACAGCACAGATGTAAGCGCTACAAGCCTAACATCATTTAAGGCTGTGGCATTTTGCCTCTGTGAGACAGGCCTGAGGGACACAGCTGGAATCTAAAAGCTGCTGAAATATCTTTGTTAAAACACTTCCTCGTTTTCCTCGGCGCACTCCCTAGACACCCTGCTTTTAAATCCATCTGTACCACATGCTTTATATGGCTTTACTCTGGGAGGGATCGAAACCATCTTTCTTTTTTACACTTTAATTGTTGACCAAACAGCACTGGTGGGGGGATGAAAAGTTGTTATCAAACCTACAATACAAATTGTTCAATTCTTCAGCAAATCTTTCTTGTGCTGCTTTCTGAACCCAACACATTGTTAAGCCCTTGCCATGCCCCCCCAGGACGTTCCCTGGAATCAGCTTATTTTAGCATCTGCTTAAGCTCCTGCTTCACTTCCCTAACTCAGTGTTTCTCAACTGCCCTCCGGGACCAGCGTTGAGAAACACTGAACTAACTGTATATATTGCCATGTCTTTTGGTTTAAACATGTTTTCAAATGTGACCCATCCTTTGCTTTTAGGGTGTACCTTGACCTCTTTGATTGGGATGGTAGAATCCACACAATATGATATGCAACAGGATATTAAGTCTCAGGTATATTCCCAAACGCAAATCTAAAATTTTATCCTGTCCACTTAGTACTGTAAGTAAGTACTGCAAGTCTGGTAGCAGCATAGTAACATTTGTTGAAGTCTAGTTCAAGCAACAGCCCTTTGACAACAGTCAGAGGTACTGCCAATTTATAGTCTGGACCCAGGACATTAACCAGAACCACTGTAATCTGGGTGAACTCCCATGGTAAACAGTGCGGCCTGCATAAAACAGACATAAGAACAGTATTTACAGTATTCCATATCTCTCACTGTAGTGTTTTACTCAATTACTGTTAATAGTCATACAAACAGAGGATCAGTGGTGGACGAAGTACACAAAACATGTAGCTGAGTTACAGTAGAGATCCCCAAGGTAAAATATTCCTCCAGTGTCAGTAGAAGTTCCTCCTTTATACCTCCACTGGAGTAAAAGTACTGAAGTATTGTACTAAAGTATGGAGAGTAACAGTAGCATGATTTATTATGGCTCTAATGTCCTGTTATCATTTCTGGAACAAGACTGGTGAAAATTAAACATTAATTTTCAATCAGATCCTACCATAGTCATGGTCATGGGGTTCGAATCCCAGCTTGGGCAAGAACATAATGCTCTACCAATAAAGAGTCCGTGCGTGAGACTGAATTCATCTACCTCTGTAACATGATCATTGATTAAGTCTTGTAAAAATACCTTTTCTGAATCAAAGCTCTGTATAGCGTATAGTAATGGTATATAGTGCATAAGGCCAGATTAGAGGGATGTATGTGCGGTCACAGCTTTCAATTTGCTGAGACTGCATCTTATTATGCAGACTGTGAGCAACTCTGCCCACTAACTGTTCGCTCGTAAGGCTCAGGGTTTAACAGGCACAGTGAAATAATGGAGCCGTTAACAAGTTAGAGTCAAAACAGAAACTGCGTTCTACAGGGGAGCTGTTTTACTCAGGCTGAGTGAAGTTCGTGATTTGATAAGTCAGATGCATAGACACGGCATATTATGCACCTCGTGTGCACCTGGACCCCAGGGTTTAAGTGTGTTATTCTGATGGCAAATATTCTTTCAGCACATGCTCAAGGCATGTGGTGCCATCTGACTGCTGAGGACTGCCGCTGTTGGTAAAGGACGTCTCCCAACAGCATGTCTTTTGAGATTTTTGCACCTGGTTTTAAATGGCACAGGGAAATCAATGGTGCTATCAGTTGCTCAAACTTCACTGAACTGAGAAATTATAATCAACTGCACATGTAATATATATTTCATATACGTGTAATATATGTAATACCTGCTTTTTGCATAAAATGAGTCACCTGTGATCAAGACATACCTAATAGCATGTAATACCTCCACAAGCACCAATAACAGCTGTCATTGGATTTGGCATGGACTGGACAAGTTTTTGGATGTAGGCAACATCAATGTTCAGACACTCTTGCATCAAAGAATTGCATGGTTGGGCCAGATTTGGTGGATGCCTTCCCTGCCACAATTCCAAGGAAAGTTTCCTGCAGACTGGGATTTTTGCCACTGCTGGTAGACCTGTATGACCGTACGTTTCCATACACCTGCAGATTCAGCGACTTCCTTCATGCTATGGTCTTTGGCACGCCCAAATGCAGTCACTCCTTTTAGCCAATCATTAACATCTGCTTTGCAGCCATTTTCCACACATGGAAGGAGACATTCACTGCACTGTAGCACCTCTTCCCAATCTACCCTGCAGGTATTTATAGCCCCATCATCCTCATGCAGCTCCATCTGCAGGAGCCTGAAGCTACTACCACCTTAAACACGTAAGGTGACTCATTTTTGTTCAGGGAGCTTAAATGCATGGGAGAGAGAGAAGCACATTGCGTAATGCACACAGCCCATAAACAATGTTTAGACTTGCACGCCAGCTTCAGACATAACATGCAGTCAGACTGCTGAAACTGGGGAAAAAGACCCAGGCCCAGTGAGTGTCTAGGTTCCAGCCAGCTTGTATTAGCTCCAAAAGTGAAAGCTGTAAGACTATGTGTGCACGCAGCACAGCCCATTCACCTCTTTGATTCTGGCTTTAAGCAGACCAAGGCAGTCTTCAGCAGTCTGGCTGTCTGTCTGAGCTCCTCTCTAGTCTGTGCTCTTTCAGATGGAGGAGGCTGTGCATGCTCCTGCACCAGACTCCCTGGACAAACGGGCACCAGTCGCACAGATGAACATGAATATGAATATGTGTATGTGTGGTGGGAATATGTATCTTTGGAGTGG
The DNA here is from genome assembly GCA_034552555.1 of Semaprochilodus insignis. NCBI lineage: Eukaryota > Metazoa > Chordata > Actinopteri > Characiformes > Prochilodontidae > Semaprochilodus > Semaprochilodus insignis. Next base: position 29,140,538 of record CM067474.1, read on the forward strand.
GCCACTGCAAAGACTCAGAGTGATCACAATAGATGTGTTTTATTTTACTGCCCCAAATTGTATGGTTTCCTTTAAATAACACATCTCCACAAGTGTATGCATACGGTCGTATGGTAAAATGTGCACATGACTAGTCAATTGGAAACTTACATATGGCCATTTTTCGGCTGATGTTAGTGCATAAATTCTATGCATGTGCACAGTTTAGCATATTAGAAAAAAAAAATAGAGAAGTGCATTTCCTGAAGGAAATGTGGAATAGTTGTGCAGCTCCCACTTCCTGCTTGGCAGTGCTATGGGAAAAAGAGAGATAAATAAACAACACATAGAGGAGTGCAGGTCAGTACGTCTGTGGATTAGAGTTTGTGGATCTTCCCTGAGTGAGTACATGGAGTTTGGTGGCTGTAGGTTAAAGGAGACAATAGGGTTTAAATGGGGGTGAAAATGAATGGGACTCCATGAGAGCAACGAGGAATGGAATAAAAAAGGTAAACAGATGAGTGTGGGTCAGACCAACATTGAAGATGTGAGATAGTGTATGTGAAACGGTGTCTGTCGGGGTTGAGCAGAAGTACAGTAGATAGGTATGTACTTTTCCACCCCATTCATTCTTAATGGAAATTTTTTTTGGAGTTTTTCCGAAAACCGTAAGTCAGATCAAAAAGCTGTACAAAGACACGCCATTCACGATCTAATCAAACATTTCGGAGTTTGAGAATGGTAGATCCCTCGAAAACTGGGGGACTAGTTAGCGGACAAAAATCTCTCAACCAAGAAGAAGAAGAAGAAAAAGAAGAGGAATATAAATTGGATAACAATAGTGTTATGCATTGCAAAGCAATACTTGAACCCAACTGAGGATCCGTGGGACCACCTCAATCATCGGGTTTGCTCTTTGGATCTTCCCCCACACACCCTCCAGCAGCTGTGGGAGGCACTGCAGTCAGCATGGCTTCAGATACCTGTGACAACCTACCAGGACCTTACTGAGTCACTCCCAGCCCATCTAGCTGCTGTCTGTGCTGCACACAGTGGTTACTCTGGATGTTAGCTGATGGTCATAATAATGTGACTGTCTATTTTACATTATAGGATGTATTTTTTTCTAATATGCTAAAGTATGTAAATGCATAGAATGTGTGTACTAACATCAGCAGAATAATTGCATATTTAAGTTTCTCGTTGACTGGAAACATGCAAAATGTACCATACAACTGTGTACACCCAACTAGAAATGATTTGCTCCAAAAGCATTCTGAGAATATGCAGTGCAATGTTCCATTAATGTTTTCAGCAGGAAGTTTTCTTTGGGTTCCCAGAATATTCTTTCTAAAGGTAGGAGAAGGTTCTCGAAAAGCATTCTGTCATCTCAGGTCTCAGTAACATCCATAAAACATTTTCTGTATGTTGCGTTGAGAATGTTCTTCTTTTGTTAACATGTAATATGATCTGTGGCCCTGACAGTATCCTCAAAACGTCCTCGGAACACTGCAGTTAAAACATTAGACCTTAGTTAGCACCTTATATTTCTGAAAGCTACCTTATTTTTAGCTACCTTGTTTTCTGAAATTAGAAACATCTTTAAAGCGTTCTTTGAACATTAGATTAAAACATTCTTTAATAAAGGTTCTTTAAAACTGAAAGGAAACAGTAGTTACAAAGTTCTGTGAGCTTTCCCTGCTAGCTGGGCATACACTTGTGTAGATATGGTATTTTAAAGGAAGCAAACTGTAAAATTAGGTCAGTGTCAGCAAATATGATGTAATAAAACAAAATTGTGACTTAAATAACAATTAGACCACATATGATTAGTAGCTATTGCAGAACTTCTGGTCATTCTAAAGGGTCCACTTACATTTCTTAGCAACTGTATCACTGATCCTAAGGACTCTCTTTGGATTAACATTGTGGCTTCCCATCTACAGAGGCAAATGAAGTCATGTTAATTCGTGTTAATGTAGCCCTGGTCTTAAACTGTGTTTTAAAGGTTTCTTTAAAGAAAGCTTTTTTCTTTTAATATGTTGTAGAGTCATGACATCTGGCATGTTGCGTTAACAAACATGGCGGCCCGACACAATACTGAGAGACACTACTTCTGTATATGTAGCTCAATAAATATTGCCCATATCAGTCTAAATTTATCATCATTTATTGCTCCTGGTAACCTTTATCTTCCTTCCCAATAGCACTGCAATCCCACACTTCCTTCTGGGTGCAGCTATTCTTTGGATGGTGAGGGTATAATGGTAGTTATATTCATTGGAGTAAATGCAATATTTCCAATACAGCAAATATTTACTTTTGAGGAAGCTGTGACTTTTTCATTATTATTTTTTTGCTTGCAAAGAAGGCATTTAAGATGCACTTCTCGAAAGGAAACCTTGTTTGTATTTGTCATCTGAATACAACAGATCCATGCTTTAAATAAAAAATGTGGCCCATTTTACATTTAATTACCTTGCGCAAGTTCTCCGTTTTGAGGGGGGAAAAATTCTGCTTTGCAAACATGGCTAACTTTTTGGCTGGCTTCATTTTAATGGGGTTTTTAGAGGATACAAATTAAAATGATGTCCTGCTGCTAGCAGGCTGCCTCCAAAGAACATAATTAGCTGGAACATCTAGAAATCAAAATTATTCAGTGTGTTTCTGTTCTTCTGTTCACTACTAATGAGATACGGGAAAGATGTAAACTATATTTGTGCAGCGAATAATTTCTCCAATGACTCATAAAGCAAGCAAGAAACGTGATGGTTTTCAGGATGCGCTTGTGTGTGTGTGTGTGTGTTTGTGTGTGAGTGTGTGTGTGTGTGTGTGTGTGTGTGTTCCCCTGAGTGCGTGATATATTGTAGAAGCGTGACTGCTGTTGTTCTGAGCACTGTAATTGCTGGTCCTTGGCTAGCCTTACCTGCATATTTCCCAGAGCTTCTAGCCTCTGCAGCTGTTCACCATTCAGGCTAATGTTGTAGTCCTCCAGGAGCTGTGATGATCTAGAATGAGTTCACATATTAGTGTTCAAATATCTGGGCACTGCGTGCAGCTCTAGTCCACTCCATATTTCCATTCATAAAGATGGTATCACTTAGGTTCCTTCTATCAGGGACATATTGGTGTTGGTGCCGAACAGCCATCTTTGCCAACACATGCTACATCCCTTTAACGAGTTAGGATTTAATATCTCTCTTCTTGTTTTTCCAATAATAGAAAATACTGATGTGTCTGAGCTCGTTGTGTGCTGTTTATTTAGACAGAAATGTGTTCAAATCAAATCAATTCAATGGTACAACTAGCAGTTAAAGCTTTGGCAACTGCCCGCTCTCAGGAAACAATAACAACACAAAATATATCAAATATAATAGAACAGAATAGTTCATGTTTATTTTAAGCTATTTGGTTATTTTATTTATTTATTTATTTTTTTTGTTCTTGCGAGGACTTTAATTTTGAAGGGCAGGGCTGTGGATACTGGATATTGCCTTGCTTCAGGAGCTTAGCAGTAAAAACAAAGGAGAGCTAGCACTAACAATAAGAGCCCAGGGCTAACTTTAGCCTTGAAATGTATCCTTCTGTTTGCTGTTCCTGCAAAATGTTCAGTAAATGGTGTAAGAAGTGGGATAAGTAAGCAGCAGGGACACTCGGACAAAGGAAGAGGGGGTGGGTTCAATTTTTTTTGCAGGGATTTCAATTTTGAAGGGCAGAGCGGTGGTAGGTGTTGTAGCCTAAAAACAGAAGCCTAGCAGTAATAACTAAGGAATGCTAACAATAAGGGTGCAAGGCTATCCTTAGCATTGTGTTTTTCCCTTTCTGTTCGCTGTTCCTGTGAAAGGTTCTCTAAAGCTGGGTTATGGTTTAGAGCTCCTCCAATGCTACAATGATGTCAGAAGTGGGATTAGTAGGCAGTGGGGTCACTGTTCTCAGACAAGGAGTGGTGAGTGGGATGGCAATCTGAGCATGCCCATGTGCTATTGAGTTTAAAAGAAATGTTCTCATGTTTATTTTAAGCTATTTGATTATTTTTATGTTTTGTTCTCGCAGGGATTTAATTTTGAAGGGCAGGGCTGTGGTGGGTATTGTAGGCTAAATCAGAATCCTAGCATTATGTTTTTCCCCTTTTGTTTGCTGTTCCTGTGAAAAGTTTACTACAGCTGAGTTATGGTTTAGACTTCTCCAAGTTTCTTAGGAGAACCCTCAATGCTACAATGGTGTCAGACGTAGGACTAGTAAGCAGGGGTTGCTGCGCTTGGACAAAGGGTGGGGCGGCATATAACATCTGATCAAGGCTGTGTGCTATTAATTTAGGAGTAATGTGTTCATGTGTATTTTCGATTATTTGCTTATTTGTTATGCTTTGTTCTTGCAGGGACGTAAGTTTTGAAGGTTGCGGATGTGAATATTGTACCAAGCTGCAGATCTGAATCTAAATGGGTTATTGCATGAAATGAGGCCTAGTCGAATGAAAGTACAGAAACACATAAAAATTCTCCATGAAATATGAATGTGACCAAGATAGAAAAGGTAATTTTGTCCCTCTCTTTACCTACACCAGTGGGTTCCACTCAGAGACACAGAACAGTGTTCATGCTGGGCTCATCACCCACTGGGATTTGTTAAAGGCTGTTTAGTTCACTTCTTTCTGGTATTTAGTGGAGATTGTGTGCATAGGTGCGTTTTTGATGCTGACAAAAGAACAGAAAGGTGTGCTGGTATCCACAGGCCATAATTGGTACCTGTGAGTAGACCCTGGCTGTTTTGGAGGGTCCCTGGTGGTGTCATCCTGTTAAAGGCCCAAATGGCTTTCTTACTCTGAAAGACTCCGGTTTAAGCTACCAAATGCACAAGCATAGATACATATGCAGTGCTTTATATACAGTGCTGAATTTCAGAATGACAGGGGGAATGCTTGTTGTGTCTTGTTTTGTTTTTTTCGGTCTTTGTTTTTTTGCATAGAACTTTGGATTTAATGATGCTTTAATTAGTTGTAATTATGTAGTGTTGACAATAGGCTTAATCACTTGAAGCCTTGATGGTGGTGCATACTGAAGTCCTGCTTCTTATAATGTTGCATTATTCCTAAAAATGTCTATACCTTCAGGGTCAAAATAATGGAAACATCTCACAGTATATTATTATCAAAACAGTCCTTGGGTTTTAAACTGCAGGTACTGGGACACTGGACCTTTGGCCTTTGTGCATTTGATGGGTTGAAACGGTCACTCAGTTCCCCAGATGAAAAACATTTAGATTGGATGAAGGACTGTTTGTAGGAACATGTTCTGCTCTTAGCACAACTACTGTTTCTCCTGTCCCCTTAGTCATGATCATCAGGTCCCAAAACAAATTTAGATGGTCAAGGCTGGGCTCAGGAACACCAGGATGAATACCCCTAATGGCTTCTCCATATTCCTTTCGCTGTCCTCCAGCTGGGATAGCCTCGCCACATTGCTTTCCCTGCAGTCCTCACTGCTCATCTTCGCCACTCCTCTGACATATTTGAGTTTGCAGTGCCATTCCTCTCCAGACCACAGGGGCTCCATCTCACTTCTGACACCAGTGTGGCGTTAGCATAGAAGAAGACCTTGTAAACTTAGTGCTGTACAGGAAAGCTATTTTATTGAACACAGCAACATGGGGAGAACCGTCAATCAGCAGGTCACTTCTAGCCGTATATATTTCCTGTACATGGTAGATGTCAAACCCACACAAACTATCCCATAACCCAGCACAGAGTGAATGACGCAAACAACACATAAGCACATAGTATGGTGCTTCTGCACATCCATGTGGGACACTACAATAAAGGCATTTATATTGGCACCAGGGCATTCATATGCTTTGCACACATTGGGACTCACACATCCAGCACGTTATGGTACCCCACACTTTTCTCCTGTGAGCTCTGCTTTGTAGACCTCATAGATTTGTCATAACGTCAAACTGCTGGATAAATATTTAAGGTGCCAGATTTCTCTTAGTATGTGAGCAAGCACTTTGAAGGATCAAGGAAATATTCCCAAAATGTCATATGGCAGCTGTCTGGAAAAACAGATGCCCTGTACACAGCATCCAGTTTTTTAGTAATACTTTTCCATTCTGTAAGGGAGCTGACTGCCAGTCAGTATATGTACAGTATATATATATATATGTATATATATATATATATATATATATATATGTACATCAAGCAGTCACTTTGTTTTAGTACACCTCCTTGTTTTACATTATTGTTTTTATCAGCTACACTGAGCATACAGGTGTACTTTGTACTAGAATCACACACTGAAGTCCATCTGTTCCTCTGCATACTTTGTTAGTCCCCTTTACCCTGTTCTACAAATCTCCAGACCCTCACAGGACCATCATAGACAGGTACACTGTTTTGCCAAAAGTATTGGCTCGTCTGATTTCACATGTGAACTTGAATCCCATTCTTAATCCATAGGGTTTAATATGACGTCGGCCTTTGCAGCTATAACAGCTTCAACTCTTCTGGGAAGGCTTTCCACAAGGTTTAGGAATGTGTAATTAGGAATTCTTCCAGAAGCGCATTTTTGAGGTCAGACACTCATGTTGGATGAGAAGGCCTGGCTCACAGTCTCCGCTCTAATTCATCCCAAAGGTGTTCTATCGGGTTGAGCTCAGGACTCTGTGCAAGCCAGTCAAGTTCTTCCACACCAAACTCACTCATCCATTTCTTTATGGACCTTGCTTTGTGCACTGGTGTGCAGTCATGTTGAAACATGCCCAAATTGTTCCCAAAAAGTTGGAAGCATGAAATTATCCAGAATCTCTTGGTCTGCTGAAGCATTAAGAGTTCCTTTCACTGGAACTAAGGGGCTGAACCCAACTCCTGAAAAACAACACCACACCATAATCCCCCCTCCAACAAACTACACTTGGCACAATACAGTCAGACAAATATTGTTCTCCTGGTAACCACCAAACCCAGACTCATCCATCAGATTGCCAGACAGAGAAGCATGATTGGTCACTCCAAAGAACACGTCTCCACTGCTCTAGAGTCCAGTGGCGGCGTGCTTTACACCACCGCATTCCACGCTTTGCATTGCGCTTGGTGATGTAAGGCTTGGATGCAGCTGCTCGGCCATGGAAACCATGGAGTTAATCTGAGGGTCACATGAAAAATGGAGGTTGGTAGCGATTGACTCTGCAGAAAGTTACCGAGCATCCGCTGACCCTGCTCTGTCATTTTACGTTGCTGTTGTTCCCAGTCGCTTCCACTTTGTTAAAAGGTGGCATCCATTCACGGTACCACGCTGGAATTCACTGAGCTGCTGACAGCGTTTGGTGGATTTTATATATATATATATATATATATATATATATATATATATATATATATGTATATAAAATGAAGGTGGCATGAGATGACAGTGAGGTGATGTTATGCGCGCAATGACACCAAATTTTCTTTTGCTAAGCTGTTGGAAATAGCCCGGGCAGAGAGAGAGGGGTTTGTAATGAAGGTGTCACCTGTGTCTGGATGGTAGACAAGAAAAGCAGTGGAAGCTGCTTGTGCTTGTCGGCTGATCAAACGATCCTCTCTACTGGTGGTCTGTCTGGGCCATCCGGAGCCTGTCTGCTGTGTGCCCTCACATAACCAGACCACACCTGTAATCATTTACATATCTGCTTGAGACATAACAATTTATCTGGGCGTGTTATTCTTTTGTCAGTGAGTGTATATATACTCTCATTATGAAAAGTAATATTCATATGCAGTGCTATTGGGAAGGAAGATAAAGGTTACCAGGAACAATAAATGATGATGCATTTAGACTGATATGGGCAATATTTATTGAGCTACACATACAGAAGTAGTGTCTATCAGTATGGCGTCGGGCCGCAACATGCCAGACGTCTCAGTATGGAGTTGTAGAGATTCCTAACAGTGTCCTGTGATAATCCATCCCATGCAGCTTGAATATTCTCACACAATATTGTCATGGATATTCTCACACAATTCCTGCAGACTGTGCGGTAGGGGTGGAGGTGGAGTGACACAAGGCCTTCTGGACATGTGACACATGACAACAAAACGTTCATCTTGGTACTGACCACGGTGCCTCCACACACGGATTTGTTGGTCGTCTCCACCAAGACAAAAGCGGGACTCGTCACCGAAGATGACCCGCTGCCATTCTGATTTATTCCATGACAGTCTGGCACGTCACCATTACAGTCTTTAGTGACGTGGTGTTAAGGACGACTGTCGTAACGGTCTGCGTGCATGTAGTTCTGCGTCATGCAGCCGTCTGCCAATGGTGCTGGCACTAACAGGATGACTCATGGAGGGCATTACTGCGTGCTGCATGTTGGACAATTTGTTGGTTCTCCGGGGTTCCAATAGCATCTCTTCTGAAAAGGCTTTACAGTAGATGTTTACTGTGAGGACTTGATTGTATTCACAAAAGCATTAGTTAGGTCAGGTACTGATGTTGGATGATCAGTTCTGGGTCACCCCAACTGATCCCAAAGGTTCAAGTTATATTGAGCTCTATTACTCCAGAGAGCGCAGTTCCACTAATATATGGAGCAATGCTCAGGTGGCTTTGCAGCTGGGGGACCATAGACTCATGTGCTGCTGCTCCAAAGCGTCCAATTTTATTGGTCAGTGTTTTTATATCAAGATCATACACAGTCGAGTCATATTATTATGACCACCTCCACTCATCCATGTGGAAGGCACTCTCAACTGATTTGGGTATAAATCCATCCTTGCATATCACATACATCCATACGTGCTGATTGTCTTCCCTGGGGCAGATGGGATCTTCCAGCAAGGCAATGCAACACGTCGCACAGCTAGAAATGTCCGACACTGGTTGGAAGAGCATGACCAAGACTTCCAAGTACTACCCTGGCCCCCTAATTCCAATTTAGCATCTGTGGGACCACCACAATCGTTGTGTTCTATCTATGGATCCTTCCCCACGGAAGCTCCGTCCAGCAAATGTGGGATACACTGCGGTCAGCATGGCTACAGATACCTGAAACAACCTACCAGGACCTTATTAAGTCACTCCCACCCCGTCTAGCTGCTGTCCATGCGGCACACGGCGGTTACTCTGGATAATGGCTCATGATAATCATTACTATTAGGTCATAGTGTGACTTGAAACTGTGTGTGCACAATTATACATCTTTGTCAGGACTGGGTACACAGTGACTGAACTGAGTAAATATTAATGCATCAGGGTTTAATGTAGGTCATTTTTTGTCCAGTTTTATTGGTCCATAAAATGTAATCTTACAGTCATACAATGTAAAGGACAGCTACCCTTTTAAAATGGTGTTATGTTAAAAGGGAAAAAGAGTGAGTTATAGTGTTTTGATAGGACTGGTGATGTGTACCTGTATGAAGCAGAAAGCCAGAGTGAATTACTGGCTGGAGAGGGAGTGGAGGGTGGCATGGTGCACAGGGAAGATGAAGTTGATGAGGACAGATTTGAAGTCCTCTACTGAGACCAGCTCTGAGCTTTCAACATCAAAGACCTGCAGTGCATGTCACACATCACTGTCGCTCTGCTGCATCTGCTACACACACACACACACACACACACACACACACACACACACACACACAAACACAAATCAGCTTATAGATTTACATTCATAAAGTTCAGCTCTTTGACTAAGTCATGACTTTTGCACTCAAAAGTTTGAATCTCACTCACTGAACACTGCAAGAAATAGTATCTTGACAAGTAGAATGAACTTATATCTACTTTATTATATTATTATATAATAGTTGCTGTTGCTGCTTGAATCTCCCTTTTGTGTATGTTTGCCCTTGTATCGGCCATCCACTTGTTTTTGACTTTGATCTTGAATTGTCATTTGGTAATAAACCTTTTTAACCTCATCTGCATGCATCATACTTTGGCCCGAACCTTACATCAGCAGTAAACTGTGCTGACCACTGACCTGTGGTGTTCCCCAAGGTTCAATTCTTGGGCTGTTCTCATTTAATTTACACATGCTTCCTTCTGGCCAAATCCTACAAGACTATATGATATCTTACCACAGCTGTGTAAATGATTTTCTTACCCCTCTCTTCAAACAGTTGTGATCTCCTTGACTTACTGTGTAAGTGCCTTAAGCTCATCACTAACTGGATGAGACAAAAGCTGAATAAAGATAAAACTAATAATTTTATTTGGGCACAGCAATGAGAGAAACAGATTAGCTGCCTATCTGGATTTGGGAGCCCTAAAATTTAAAGAACTGTCACGTAGCCTTGGTGTGTTAATGGACTCGGATTTCAGTTTTAGCACTCAGGTTAAAGCAGTTACTAAACCAGAATTTTATTATCGCAAGAACATCAACAACAGTAGAGACTGTTGGAATAAACCAGACCTGGAGAAACTCATTCATGCCTTTATATCTTGCAGGACTGATCACTGTAATGGTCTCTCCTAATTGGACTCCCAAACAAGACAATCATTCAAATGGAGACCACATCACACATCATCCCTTTATTCTTACATCCTGATATTGGATACCAGTATGTTACAGAATAGACATTCTTGACTTTCAAATGTCTTTATTGTGCATGACCAGTGTATTTATCTGATATGCTATTGTAATATAACTTGAACAGAACCATAAGGAATCAGTTAGAGCCCTTTTCCACCAACATGGTGCCGGTGCCAAAATCCCAAACCATCCTGCACTTTCCACTGCAAAAAAACTGGTTCACGGCCAGAAAAATCGGTGCCATTCCAGCACTTTCTGGTCTAGAACCATGGAACCTGTGACGCAAGCGATGAACTGCACTGAGCTAAACTCAGGAACAATTGTATTTCACCAGTGCTTGTGTATAAGCGCATTCAACAGGAGGAGTCCGTCTACTAATGAGCTAAAATGTGAAAAATTATATTATAATATTTTTCTAAATATTTGCCCTTTAATACATGCAGGAGATCTGTAATGTGAGAAACATTATAGATAGCTAAGAAACATGACATGCTGCCTTATAATAGTCCACCTTCTTGCGTGTAATAGTTGTCTATGACAGGGCTGCGCACAGATGATGAAAGAGTTGATTCTGGATGTTGAGATATATTCCCCCAAAGCAAGAAGTAAAGTTTGCACTTGAAGAACATGTTCCTCCATGTTGTTTTTATGCGCTGTCCGCCGACTTCTGCTTACGGGCTCCGCCCACATCCATGATCGCTTAGCTCTCAAACCAGTGGAAAAGGGGGCCCGTTCTTAACGGGTTCAGTAGAGCCTGGGAACCAGAACCAGCACCAGCACTCTGCTGGTGGAAAAGAGGTATCAGTTAGTTCTGCCTAAGGTAAAAACTAAACATGGGGGTTTAAAAGCAGGGTTTAACTACTACGCAACTCTTAACCAGAGGGCATTAGAAGAACCTTGGCACTAGACACTTTCAAATCCAGGCTGAATTTGTTCCTGTTTGAGCATCTCAGTGTCAAACTCCTGTAACAGCACTTTATTATCCTGAATTATTTTTTTAATTTCCAGTTTTGATTTGATATTTAATTTCTTCTCTTTTAAATCAGTTGTTTTTAATCATGTTTTTATTATTGTAAAGCACCTTAAATGACTGCAGCGTATAGAAGGTGCTATATATACAAACTGCAATCTTCAACCTTTCACTCCAGACATGCATACCTAGTCCTGTTAAAGTTAGGATTCTAGTTAGTGGTATGCTGTCAATTGTTGAAACAAGGCAGATATGCGAGGTCAGCACTGTGTATTTGGGGGTGGGCCCATAGAGCCTCTCAGAATAGCATTGAATAAAACACCACACACTTTCAGATCAGTCAGCAGCCCCATCACTATGAAGCTGAGATCTCGCAGAATTTCTTGTGAATAAATGTGACTTAAGATCAAAACAAACGTAGCAGGCGATGGCAAGCCGCAGATTATGGTGTTAGCTATGTGTGAATTTAGCAGCGCAAAAGTGAAAGAAAATCCGTTTGTTTTTTTACAATGCAGATTAGGATATAATGACTTGTATGCTTCCATTCATCAGTTACTCATCTTTTTGTGTTTCATATTAGAGAATTAGCATAAATACACTCATCATCAAAAGAATAGCTGCACCCAGAAGGAAGTGTGGGATTGCAGTGCTATTGGGAAGGAAGATAAAGATTACCAGGAACAATAAATGATGATAAATTTAGACTGATATGGGTAATATTTTTTGAGCTACACATACAGAAGTAGTGTCTCTCAGTATGGCGTCGGGCCGCCATTTGCTAATACAACATGCCAGACGTCTCGGCATGGAGTTGTAGAGGTTCCTAATGGTGTCCTGTGATAATCCATCCCAGGCAGCTTGAATATTCTCACACAGTTCCTGCAGATTGTGCGGGAGAAAAGAGAGAAAAGAAAGTAAACTGAAATAGACGTAATTTAAGTATACTTAGTATACTTCCTTGAACCCATAATTAATGTACTGAAAGTGTGCTATTTTCATATACTAACTATCTACGTATGCTAAATATAATCATTAGTGCTGTTAAATATATACTTAAAAAAAACTAATTGTACTTAACTGCACTGTTTTGGGACACCCCTTAGATTCATTTAGAGATGCTTAAGTACATGTTAAAGTACATTTCTAGTACAAAATATACTTATATATACTTACTTAATATACTTCTATTAAGTACACTAAAGTACTAAAGCGGGACTCGTCACTGAAGATGACCCGCTGCCATTCTGAGTCACTCCATGACAGTCTGGCACAACACCATTGCAGTCTTTGGTGACGTTGATGTGGTGTTAAGGGCAGTCATCCTAAAGGTCTACGTGCATGTAGTCCTGCGTCGTACAGCTGTCTGCCAATGGCACTAACAGGATGACTCATGGAGGGCATCACTGCTCATTGAATGTCCGCAATCGTGGCTGTTGGGTCAGTCAGGTACAGCAATAAGGCCCGTCCTTGCTTATGTCCATGTCTCACAATGTCAAATGTACCCACCAACTTTCATTCCTATTGTTTGATTCCTTCTAGGTGATGATGAGTGTGTATCACTGATTCAAAATTGGACCAGTCACAACTGGACTATGAGTATGCTGGAAGGGTAAAGATTGAAGTATTCACAGACCACACCACAAGATAACCTGGGAACATAATCGGGACACCTTTTGCAGTTGGGATTGGGGGCGGTTTTGGGGTCGAATTGGCCTCAAAATAGACCTGTGTGGGCCAGACATTAGTTACTCGGCTGGTGACTGTCAGTCTCACTAGTGATGTTTCTGGGACATAATGCTTCCTAGCTGCCCCTCAACCTGTATAAACCAGGCCCTCTGAAATGACATTCCGTCTAGGCCTCTGCTGTGTGTGTGTGTTTTCTCGCTGTCCTGGTGGTGCAGCCACTGGGATCCCAGCTGAGTTGTCACATCAGGGTCTGAGAGTCAGTGCGCCTCTGCAAAGGCAATGACCCAATTAACAACAAAGTCACCTCGCCGGGTGGCCAAACAAGCCGCTTTAACGAGGAACAAAGGAGGAGGGAAGCTGCTCCACTTCCGTTTAGGTGGGGAGATAAAAACAACCGTCCCCGTTTCCATGGCAAGAAAACACCCCCGCGCGCAGCGTGAGCGGGCGCCTTTGTGTGCGCTACCTTCGCAGGAATTAGTCATAATTAACAAGGCTACTCGGGAGATTATTTTCTGGGCAAACATTTTAATTAAAACTGTTCCCTCTGTCGCGCGCATGCTATATTCCCACTTAGTGCCAATTTCCCCCTCTCTGTCCTCTAAAAGCAGAAAGACAGGAGAGCGGGCCCCAGATGGTGCCAAACGGCAGGAGAAGAATAGAGGAAAACACTCTGTTTATCCTGATCAGATGTCTCCAGGCCCACACCATCAACTCCTTTGAACTCCCAGGACCTACAGCAAACCTGATCTCCTTACCTGTTAAAATTCGCAGTAGTTTGAGATAGAGATGACTTGATACCACGTTGTCATGTTCCAATACCCAACAATGATCCTGAGTATCAGCTGATATCAGTCCAATGTTTTATGTCTCTTTAAAGCTTTTTAAAGCTCAAAGCTTTAAAGGGAACCCAGGTTATTAAAACTGTGCACATGTCCAATACTATTTAAATATGGCATATAAACCAAACGGTAATCTTTGGTCCCACTGTGATGATGTCATATGGTTGCAGTTCTATGGAAAATAAGACAATCATCCTAGCTAAATCCGGACAGGCTGAATGACAAATTAGAGTTAAATCGTTTTTTCTTTTTTGTCCTTTTAAAATAATAAATAAAGTATTTTAGTTGGTTTGTTAAAGTAAGAGATTACCTATCAATGTAACCTGTACTTTAATCCAAATTACTACTACGCTCATTGTGTATTTTAATAATGAATAAAGTATTTTGCTTGGTTCGTACAGTGTATTTGAAAGGTATTGGACATTTTTGCCATATTGTGGCCTATAGGTAACATTCAGGGTTCCCTTTAAAAAGATTTTCTTCACTTAAGAAATCACCTTCTAAACATAAATTGTTCAAACATCCCACTAGCTGGCTTTTTTGTAAATGAAAGAAGAAAATGTTGGTTAAAGGGACCCATGCCTGTTAAGACATATAGACAGCAATATGGTGGACCTGTCCAGTACCATTCAAATTTATGTCAAGCACATACACACTGTGTCTGTGAAGCCATGCTCAGATTGAGCTCTCAGTTAATTCATTCACTAGTAGTGTCCAGTGACTGGGATGCAAAGGAACCTACCGTAGACACATTTCCCTTGCCAGTCTGTGTGAGTGATCTTACTCAGGTGTTCCAGCAACAAGCTCGCCGTGCATGGGCACTGCTGACTCCAAGCTTTTCCAGAGACTCTTTGTAGGACATGGTGTTTCATTTATAGCGGGATCAGCTGTAAAGGAAAAGAGGCACATAACACGAGGAAAAGGAGGAATACATATGCAGTCAGTGTGATTGTGTATATTGCTGAGCATTATTAGAAGCTGTAAGGAATGACAGTTACGGAACACCTTGACGGTCTGACTTCCAATCTTTGAGACCTGCGCTGTGTCATTTTCCTACACATTTAAGCACCTCATATCACTCGTCATTCAGCTGACATTTTTTGCTTGCTTCTAATCTATGACAGATCTTTTCATTTTGTTGCTGTCTTTCATGGCTGAGCCTCTGTCTGTTGGAGACACATCTATGATGCATAATAGGCTTTATCACTGTAGGTCAATGTTTGAAGGTGAGTATGACTGCACTTGCTTCATAAAATACTTGTTTTGGGTGTTTCTATGATGTTTAACCCGAAATCAGAGATACAGTGTGAGAAAATGATTTGAGTGAGAAATATTAATAGACAATGTTTGTGGCTTTTTGGCTGGAACTAAAGTCAGTTCACACCAAAATAGCATGCACAAATTGGCTCACCTATTTTCGGGACATTACCCTTCTGGAGTGTACAACAGCCAGGATAATTGGAGCCAGCATAAGAACAATTCTGTCCTGGTCTCACATTGAGAAGGAACTGATGACATTCAAGAGAGCTTAGTGACATTTGTTGACCGATATGAGTGTGAAACTATCATTTATTTAATTATTTAATTACTTATATTTAATTTCATTATTATTGTTGTTATTATTACACCTCGGGCCCAGAGAACTCAGCAGCGCTTCGCTATAGAACTGAGGTTTGACTTTCTCCTTGCATGATAGAGTTTCAAGCTGCATTTCTTGGTGCAGTGGCGGACAGTGATAAGTGACAATGGTTTTCTAAAGTACTCCAGAACTTTATTATTTATTATTATTACCCTGTTTTACAGTGACATGTATGTCCTCTCCCTGTATGTGTACCACTGACCATCAATAGCGTCATTGTTGATATCCCACTATTGATATGTAACTGTAACTACTGAATCTACAAATCTTTGCCTGTTGTGAAGAACCCTATGGGCATATCTTGGGCTCTGTGAACATTCTTATGTTCTTATGTTCCATGCGCTTACTTGCTAATAAAAATTATTGATCACAAAAATAGCATGTACAAAAGCACTGAGTGCATATGCTACTTACTGTGTATGTAACTGTGTGTTAAAGTAAGCCTGTATTTTACTGTAAGTTAACATTTACGGATGGGTCGTTCTGTTATAATTGATTACCTGATTGCCTTTATTACCTGTAACTTTTTCTAAAGGATTACTACACTCACTGTCTATGTCATCAGCTCCACTGACCATATAGGAGCACTCTGTAGTTCTACAGTTACAGACTGTAGTCCGTCTGTTTCTCTGTATACTTTATTACCATTCTTCAATGGTCAGGACCACAGAGCAGGTACTATGTGGGTGGTGGATTATTCTCAGCTCTGCAGTGACACTGACGTGGTGGTGGTGGTGGTGTGTTAGTGTGTGTTGTGCTGGTGTGAGTGGATCAGACACAGCCGTGCTGCTGGACGCCTCAGTGTCACTGCTGGACTAAGAATCGTCCACCAACCAAAACTAACCAGACCAACAGCGTCCTGTGGGCAGCATCTTCCGGGCAGCGTCCTCGGTTGTGGTCAGTTGGGTTTGCATTAGGGAGCTTGTTTTGATGTAAAAGGTACATGATGAGATTAAAGCTAGAGAACTGACGTGGAAAAGAAGGAGTTTTGAACATGAGATTCAGCCAGAACCACCGTAGAACAACCGTGAATTCCAAAAACAACAGCATTTTGAAAAAAGAAGGAAACTACGGGAATAGGCGACCATTCCGGGAAGATGCCAGCAACCGATAGCCGGGACATTGCTCTGAGGGAAGATCCAGAAATAACATCCAAAGGAATAAAACATGAGGACAGAGGTGAAAGTGTCAGTGTTCATGAGTTGAAGGATGGATACCGCAGTAAAGCTACAAGATGCAAACCTCTCATCAGTACCAAGAACAGACGGTCCAGGCTGGAATTCACAAAGAAGCAACAAGATGAGCCAAAAGAGTTCTGGATCAAAGTTCTATGAACAGACGAGGTGAAGATTAGTCTTTATTAAAGTGTTTGGAAGGGGAGAGTGTGGAGAAAAAGAGGGACTGCAGATGATCCCAAGCATCTATCAAGCATGGAGGCATGGCTTGGGGGCTTCTGGAACTGGCTTGTTGTCTTCCCTGATGATGTAACTGACGATGGTGGTTAGATCTGTCCATTCAGTTGTTAAACAGAAGTTCCTATTGCCAATGACAATGACACAAAGGGATCCATTATAAAGAAAAGGTGGGAAGCTAGAGACAGAAACCCAATTGCACATGCTGAAGATAAAACAACATACTCCCAATACAAGCAACAACCAAAAGAGGCTGCCATCAAGGCTTGGCAGAGCTTTACAGATGAAGTCATCAGGAGTCTCGTTTTGTCAACGTCCAGAAGGCCTGGTGTCACTCCATCTCCATCCCTACCACAAAGTCTGCAGGAACTGTGTGAGAATATTCAAGTTGCATGGGATGGATTATCACAGGACATTTGGAACCTCTACATCTCCATGTCGAGATGTCTGGCATGTTGCGTTAGCAAACATCGCGACCCGACACCATACTGAGAGACACTACTTCTGTATGTGAGGCTCAGTAAATATCACCCATATCAGTCTAAATTTATCATCATTTATTGTTCCTGGTCACCTTTATCTTCCTTCACAATAGCACTGCAATCCCACACTTCCTTTTGGGTGCAGCTGTTCTTTTGAACAGTGAAGATGAAGGCTTGGTCATGGTCAGTGGAGTTTGCACTTCAGGGAGCTTGTTTTGATGTAAAAAGTACAAAATGTGATTAAAGCCAGAGAACTGACTAGGATGGAAAAGAGGAGTTTTTAACATGAGATTCACTCAGAACCATCATAGAACAACTGTGCATTCCAAAAACAACAGCATTTGGAAAAAAAGAAGGAAACTGCTGGAATGGCCCACCAGGCCATCCCAGGAAGATGCCAGCAACTGATAGCAAGGATACTGCTCTGGAGGAAGATCCAGAAAGAACATCCAAAGGAATAAAAGATGAGGATAGAGGTGAAAGTGTCAGTAGGATGGATACCACAGCACAGATACAAGATGCAAACCTCTCATCAGCACCAAGAACAGACGGCCCAAGCTGGAATTCACAAAGAAGCACCAAGATGAGCCAAAAGAGTTCTGGATCAAAGTTCTATGAACAGACGAGGTGAAGATTAGTCTTTATTAAAGTGTTTGGAAGGGAAGAGTGTGGAGAATCCTAAGCATCTATTAAGCCTGGAGGAGGCAGTGTCATGGCTTGGGTGCTTCTGGAACTGGCTGGCTTGTGCTGCCTGATGATGTAACTGGGAATGGTAGCAGCAGAAAGAATTCCCTTCTCCAAACATACGCCTCGGAACTCGCTGCACGGAAGTTTGTAATGCAGTAAAACAATGACACGAAGGAGTCCGTCAGGAAGAAAAGGTGAGAAGCTCAAGACTGGAACCCAATTGCACATCCACATCACATGCTGAAGATAAAACAACATACTGCCCTGAAGGCTTGCCAGGACTTTCCAGATGAGTCAGAGTTTGGGATCAAAGCAAATTGATTAATGTTGTAAATTAGTGTTAGTCAAAAATATTGATCTATCAATACATATCAATACTGAACATTTACTGAACGTTTCCCACAGTGTCCATACTGTTCAGATCAAATGCACTTTCCTGTTTGTGTTTTGTTTTGACCCATGTAGGGGTTCTATAACGCATCGCTAACAGTGCAACTTGCTATGCTAAAATGGCAGCTGCAGCCAGTTCACGGCCTCTCTGTCCAGTCTTAATAGGGTGCTGATACTGAACACTTTATCACATTCAGTTTTTACAAGTAGAGTGTTAAATTAGACTTTACCCTGGTGTTTATCGGTTCTTTGTGTCAGAGCTGTATAGCAGCGCTTTGCTATGTGATGCTGAGTAGCTGGTATGTGGTGGCCTTTAGTCAACAAAGAAAACAGCAGGAGTGCTGTGTGGACATACTTTGGCTCTGAAGCAAATAAGGATGGAAAGACGAAGGACATGAGTAAGCTAGTTTGCAAACGTTGCTTAAGAACTATTCCAACTTTGGCTGCTAACACATCAAAAGGATCGGCATGCTGACCTATACAGAGCATTCCAAGATGATGATGATTGCTCCTGTTCTCAGTCAATGTGTTCTGAACACAAGCTGTGATTCTGAAGAACGACTCAGAAGGCAAAGGTTATGGAAAATGATATTCTAGTCCTCGTTAAGGTGTCCTAGGCCCAGGTCTTGAAGCATTCAGAACGTTGCAGATTCTGCCAGATATGGATGGCAGGGGTGGAGCCTATTCCTGGGACAACAGGACTGGGACCTACCTGGTGGTGGAGGTGAGGAATGAGGGGAACGTTGAATAGTCGGCCCCTGCAAGCCTTCCTGGCAGAACTTGCAATAAAGCTGTCATTGTGCAAGAGAAAGCTTATATTTATATGGACATGCTTATGAGATTGAGATTTTATCTGCCTTTGGTACCGAAAAATGGTATTGATTTGGAATTTTTAAATTTTTCAAAGTGTATTTCAAAGTATATATCAAAAATGTTAATGATCAGTATCATGACAACACTACTTCCAATATGAATGGCCTGCTGGTGAGAATAAATACAGCAGTTGTTTTTTTTTATCTTGTGTGATTTAAGTTAAACTATACAAGAAAAGGAACCATAAGGAAAGTATTGCCCATTCATTCTGTGCTTTAGTCCTCCATTCATCTATTGATCTGTACAAAAAACATTGTCTGAATATATAACAAAATGAACCCACTTCACAACATCGCCCCAGTATTTCTGCTTCTTGTTTTATTTCCATGGAAGTATATAACAATAGTGTGAAGAAAGTATTAATAGATCTGTTTTTAATTTGAAGAATGCTTTAACAATGTGATTGCTTACATCTGAACACATTCAGGGGCACATATTTTATGCCTAACTAATATATCTTTAAATTTGAAAATAAACTAAGACATTTTTTTGGCCACAAAAAGTGAGTGCATACTAGGAACAAATGTTCACGTGCCAGTTACACCTTTATGTCTGTAAGGTGGGCTGGGCAGCATGTGAGTTTTGAGACCAATATTGAGACCATAAACTAGTGGTCTTGTCTTGGTATCAACCTTATTAGGACTCTGTCTTGTCTCAGTCTCAGAGTAAAGTTGACATTTAAATTGTTGTCTAAACCAGCTGAGTGTGATGGTTCTGTCTGTGATGGTTCTGTCTGAAAAACGAGTTATTATTGAATTTCAGCCAAACCAGAAAATAACACAATAAACAGTCTTTTCTTTGCATCTCAGTCTTGTCTCAGTCTCGGCCACTGCTGGTCTTGACTGTGTCCCAGTTTCAGCTTTCTTGAAGCAGACCCGATGTGTCCCGGTTTCGGCCTTCTTTGTTCAGCCTCGGCTCTCAGCTATAACGCAATGGGCCAGTGTTAGCACCTACCGTCAGGGAGAATTGTGAGGCTGGAGGTGACCTCCCTGCTATGGCAGTTTCTGTACTGTTGCTGTTTTCCATAAAAGAGCATTCACTCAAAGTGCATTATTACCTGTGCCTTCTTCTTTGTCAAGACGTCACAGTACTCTCTGTAAAGCTGCAAAGGAAAGAATAAGTTAACTGAACGTCTTACAAGCCTCCAATGTCTGACAGATAAACAGATAAACAATGGCTTCATACAAGGTGAATGTTTAAAGCTGCGTAGATCACAGACAAGAAAATGACCAGAGTTAGATGGTACCTCAGTAAGTGTAATGTGTTAGTGTACTGTAAGTAGTGTGTTGGTGTACAGTAACTCAGTAAGTGTAATGTGTTAGTGTACTGTAAGTAGTGTGTCGGTGTACAGTAACTCAGTAAGTGTAATGTGTTAGTGTACTGTAAGTAGTGTGTCGGTGTACAGAAACTCAGTAAGTGTAATGTGTTGGTGTACTGTAAGTAGTGTGTCGGTGTACAGTAACTCAGTAAGTGTAATGCGTTAGTGTACTGTGAGTAGTGTGTCGGTGTACAGTAACTCAGTAAGTGTAATGTGTTAGTGTACTGTGAGTAGTGTGTTGGTGTATCTGTTCTTCCTTTTGGCTGTGTGTATAAAAGTGTAACATGTCCAAATGACAGAAGCGTGAAGTGAGTCCACCAATCAGGGTACAGTGGTCACTTTTTTCTGAGCTTGTTTTGACCTGTTGGACAGAGCTTGGTTCTAGCCAATGTAAACTGTTCTCCTTCAGTGTTCTGTGCTTATGATCGTTTGAATAGACGTCAGTGTCAGACTAATTAATGAGCTTCTATTAAAGACTGGTGGACTGAGAGACACTAGAGTCTCTTCACCTACAGTGAGTTGATTAAGAGTCTTGTTCCAGAAATGATAACAGGACTTTAGAGTCATAATAAATCATGCTACTGTTACTCTCCATACTTTAGTACATTTGAAGGTAAATACTTTAGTACTTTTACTCCAGTAGAGGTTTAAAGGGAGGAACTTCTACTTTTACTGAAGTAGTATTTTACTTTGGGGATCTCTACTTTAACTCACCTACATGGTTTGTGTACTTCATCCACCACTGAAAATGTCCATTTATTGTGTGTTGTTTAGGAGTGGTTTTAATGTAATCTTGCTGGTGATCACCCTATTTCATAAAGTATTGACTCTGATTACTGCTGTTTTCTGCAGCTGTTTTTGACTACTGTTACCTTTTGCTGTACCTTGATTGAAAGCAGCACTGCTACATCTATTCTGTTACTTCCCAACTTTGTTAACATCCATTTCTGGCATATAGAGAGTGATGCATCTGTATGGCGGTTGCATGAAACGCGCGGCACAGTGCCCTCTTGAATGACAGTGTATCATCATCTGCTGAGATTTTGGGGCCGGCTGTCAGAGTTTACCAAATTTGTGCTATAAATGTAGCGAGACCTGGCTGAGAGCTGAAAGCAATTAGAGGCGGTGGAAATGAACCTGTCACTGCTTATACCCATGAGCCTCATCAAAAACTCAATGAGGAAGATTTGACTGCCAGGCACAAAGTTTGCTAAAGTCCTTGATGGAAACGAGTTGTCTTTGTTGCTTTTCATCTTTAGGAATCCATCCAGGTTCTTTATTAGTTAGCAGTCACAATCACCCTATGGCACTACGTAACAGGATTTTTGTTCCTGGCTATGTATCACATTCCAATTGCTACATTCATCACAAACTGTGAGCAAGACAACGAAATGAAGAAAAAAATCTGATTTATTTCACACAAATATGTATTGTAATATACACTCATCATCAAAAGAATAGTTGCACAAATAGCTGCACCCAGAAGGAATCAACCGACAGGAATGAAACTTAGTGGGTAGGTTTGACATCATGGAACATGCAAACGATTCAAGTTTCATGCTCGGCCACACAGATGACGTAAGCAAGGACGGGCCTAATCGCTGTACCTGACTGACCCAACAGCCACGATTGCGGACATTCAGCAAGCTGTAACGCCCTCCATGAGTCATCCTGTTAGTGCTAGCACCATTGGCAGACGGCTGCTGACACAGATTGTTACGACGACTGCTCTTAACACCACGTCAACGTCACCAAAGACTGCAATGGTGTCGTGCCAGACTGTCATGGTGTCATCTTCAGTGACGAGTCCCGCTTTTGTCTTGGTGGAGACGATCAACAAATCCGTGTGTGGAGGCACCGTGGTCAGCGCCAAGATGAGCAGTTTGTTGTCACATGTCCAGAAGACCGGGTGTCACTACAACCTCCACCCCTACCGCACAATCTGCAGGAACAGTGTGAGAAAATTCAAGCTGCATGGGAAGGATTATCACAGGACTGGCCTTATCACAGATGCTTTCACTGAGGACTTTCTCACTCTGGTCTTGATAAATTGGCCACAGATGTAGCAGAACGCGTCTCCCGAATGCTACAGCCTCTTGATGCCTCTAAATTACCTGTAGCTCTGTATCCACTCACACAGCTGGAACATCAACTGAAATTGAGTTTTAACACACCTATATTTATACGGCTATGTTATACTACTGCACAGTCTCAGACAGGTCTAGAAAGTTCTACAAAAAGTTCTAGAAAATTCCAGGCAGTTCTATAAACGTCTGGAGAGGTCTCACAGTTCCAGAAGCTCCTTGAAGTCTACTCAGCACTGAATGTACTGCAGATGTTCTGGACAATAGAGAACTCTTCAAAGCATCATTGTCCTGACCACAAAAACCTCTTTCTGTGGATTTTAGGCCTAAGGAATTAAGAAACCACACTTACAGCACCTGGGAACAAGATAAAAAGAAACATTTATAGCGTAGTGTAGTCACTGCTCAGTAGTTCATCCATCTCCCATTTTTCCCCTTTTTCATACCTCTAAAACTCAAGAGGTAGTTCCCCAGGCCTCTGCCCATGCTAGCTCATGCTGGTGGGTTCATGCAAGTCGGGTTGTAGCTGAACAGAGGAACAAGCGTGATCATTGCCTTCAGCTTGGCTCTGATTCGCAGAGTTAAAAGGCACATATGAGCCAGAGCACGTCAGCAAGCCCTGCAGGCAACTGACCTTCTTCACCTGCACTGTGAGCCCTTGCCTGGCTTTTATCTCTGCACTACACTTGCCGAGCCAGGCCTGTTCCCTGGATGCACTGTGGAAGAGCTGGGGTAATGGTATAATTACGAGTACACGAATATCTTTATCAGCAAGGCTAGCAAAGTTTAGAGGTCTGTGTGTGTCTATAAACACTTGATAAAGAACCGGAGTGAAACAAAATTCTAAGGGCCTGCATGTCAGCACCTCATTCTCATAACTACATAACTCATTTTTCAGTTCTCAACAATTGTAAGCTCAACAAACAAACAATGGGTCACCTGTGACTGAAACGTATCTAATAGTGTGTAATACCTCCACGAGCACCACAATCACAGCTATGATTGGATTTGGCATGGACTGGACAAGTTTCTGGATGTAGGCCACATAAGTGTTCAGACACTCTTGCATCAAAGAATTGTGCAGTTGGGCCAGATTTGGTGGACGCCTTCCCTGACTCCCTGTAGACTGGGATTTTAGCCACTGCTGGTAGACCCGTATGACTGCACACTTCCATACACCTGCAGATTCAGCTACTTCCTTCACACTATGGTCTTTGGCACGCCCAAATGCAGTCACTCCTTTTAGCCTTTTTCCACACATGGAACGAGACATTCCCTGCACTGCAGCACCTCTTCTCAATCTATGAATCCCGTCACTCACTCCCCGCAGGTTTTTATAGCTAGTTACTACCACCTTAAACATGCAAGGTGACTCAATGTTTGAACTGGGAAGCTTATTTACTGGATCATAACTGTTGGTATTAATAACTGAATAATAGGCCAAATGGTTGAGGAGGCTAAGTAGCGGAGTACGTGGAGTGAGTGTTAAGTGGTTGTGAAGTTGGCTAAGTGTCCATGTCCCTGAGGCCTAAGTGCACGTGCCTAAGAAAAAAAGAGGAGCAGATACTAAATATACACTGCCACCCCCCCGCCACCCACCCCCCAAGACTCCTGGGTAATCATGTCCCATCGTCACCCAAAGAACTCCCATTTTAATTGAACTCTTATTAGGTCCGCCGCCAAATCGCGGTGAAAATGAGTGCCTCCTCCCAGATGTGCTGTCAGCTGCCACCAGCCGCTCAACCTACCCCACCCCCCCTCCCTCCCCACTAGATAGCTCAGAAATGGGGGCTCGCTCTGAAACGAAAAGCAGGCCCCTGTGATTGGGAGTAATCACGCGCTTTCACCTCCACGCAGACATAGCCCGAGGAAGACGATCTCCTTTATCTTCTTTTGGCTGGGCTTTGTTTTCACGGGGCGCGTTTGATTCTCCGTTTCTTTAATTATCAGGGAAACAGCCAGGATGGGGAAGATGAGGGGGGGAATTCCTCGCTTCTTTGTCATAACTAACAGCCTCAGCCCTAACAATTGCACCTAACAAGCAGAACAATTACAGCAGCATTAAGTTAGCTTTGTGCCTCGGCCCAGGGAAAGGAAACCAGGCAGTTTTCCTTTTCTTCTTTCTTTTTTTTTCTTTTTGAGAGAGAGAGAGAGAGAGAGAGAGAGAGAGAGAAAGAAAAGATCAAATGAAATGGAATTTATTAGAATAGATATAAATAAGATTTCGAGCCCAAAAGTTCCTGAAATATAAGCTAATTAGAAGTGCGTTCAAATCACAAAGGAGAAAGGAAAGGATATCTTGAACAATTAATGAGCTGAAAGATAGAGATCTCATCTAATCTCTTGCCGGCTATCGCGTTTCATCCTCTCATCGTTCCCTTTTGCATGCATTCCCTTTGCTCGTGCTCCCTCCCTCTCTGTCTCTCTCTGTCTCTTGCTTCCTCTTATTGATGCCAGGTTTCCATTATGTGTTTTTTTATGTTGGCTGGCTTCAGTCTCCACCTGGCTTCATGCCAAACTGACAGTGTGCGTGTGTGTCTGTGTGTCTGTGTGAATGACCACAGGGCCATCAGACCTCAAACACTTTCATGAGTGAAGCTGCCAGGGCCAATTAGTTGTCCGTAATTAAACAGGGACCAGGGCTAGAGGCCTGTATGTGTGACAGTACGTGAGTGTGTGTGTGTTTGTGGGGTTTGCGGGGGGTTGGGGGGGTTGGAGGGGGGGCGTAATGGTGGGAGTATGTGTTTGAGTGAGTAATACACACTCCTCTTCTTCCTCATCAAAATATCAAGGTTTTTGTTTTCGAACAAAACAGAATAAAGGCCCGGCCCCTGTAGTCGTCAGTGTGACCGGGGTGTAGCACAGAGCCGGTGAGAGACACTACATAACCTCTGCTGTCGCTTCGAATTAGGCAGCTGACGCACCAGACGGACAGACAAGAAGGGAAAGACTGAGAGGAAGATATCACGTTCTAGTAGCTAGTGGCGTCTCAGAGTACCGGAGCAATAGCCGTAGGGGTTGGGGCCATACGATGATATGTAGCATAAAATAACTCTCTTCTTGATGCACTTTGTGACGTATTAGGATGTCTAGAGCTGTGAACACATGTGTATTAGAGTAGAGGTTTGCATTCCTACAGGACTCCCGTGGAACCTACTGGTCCCACTGCAGTTGTGGGACGAAATTTCAGTGTCACGCTCGGAGGCGGGCGGTTAACTAATCCAGTGCATACTGGATAACATGTGCATAGATAAAAATCCCACAAATGAATAAATAGTCTTTACAGTTAAATACATCAGTTAAAAGTAATAAATTCAGTCGAAATAATGACAAAGCAGGCATTCAAGTGAAGGTGACATGAGATGCATTATTGTGCTACAGAAATGGTGGACCAGTCGCGCTCAGCTGTGGACAGTACTCTAAACAAAGGCTGACTGACCACAATGCAGCCGAATAAAGGCAAATCTGCCAGATACATTATATTGCCAAAAGTATTCACTTGTCTGCTTTCACACGCATATGAACTTGAGTGACATCCCACTCTAAACCCATAGGGTTTAATATGATGCCAGCCCACCCTTTGCAGTTATAACAGCTTCAACTCTTCTAGGAAGGCTTTCCACAAGGTTTAGGAATGTGTTCATGGGAATTATGGGAGGTCAGGCACTGATGTTGGACGAGAAGGCCTGGCTTGCAGTCTCTGCTCTAATTCATCCCAAAGGTGTTCTATCTCTCTATGCACTGTTCTTGAGCTAATCTGAAGGCCACATGAAGTTTGGGGGTCTGTAGTGATTGACTCTGCAGAAAGTTGGGGACCTCTGCGTACTATGCACCTCAGCAGCTGACCCCACTCTTTTCATTTAACGTGGCCTACCACTTCGTGGCTGAGTTGCTGTCGTTCCCAATCGCTTCCACTTTGTTATAATCCCACTGACAGTTGACTGTGGAATATTTAGTAGTGAGGAAATTTCACAACTGGACTTGCACAGGTGGCATCGCTGTACCACGGTATCACGGTACCACGGTACCACGGTACCACGCTGGAATTCGACCTGGAGAGCGACCCATTCTTTCACTAATGTCTGTAGAAGCAGTCTGCATGCCTAGGGGCTTGGTTTTATACACCTGTGGCCATTGAAGTGATTGGAACACCTGAATTCAATGATTTGGATGGGTGAGTGAATACTTTTGGCAATTTAGACAGGCCTAAAAAATCAGCTTGAGTGTGAACCAGCCTTTCCTGAACTTTAATGCTATACAGCTGGTTGCTACAAACCAAATACAAGAGGAGGTGGGTGTTGTGTAGGGCTGTACCCGACTCAGCAGTGTTCGCTGTCTGACTAAATGACGAGCAGAATTAGCTTTAATTTGTTCGGATTCTCTTCTTCAAAAGCCCCTCCAGACTTTTTCTGAGACGTCGTTCCACCCGTGTTTCTCAGCTTCACAGCTTTAGCTCCCTTCAAAGGTGAACCGCCAGCGCACATTGTCACGTGGATTAAATTTTTTAGCAAGTATGCGTCATAACCCAGTTAGAACTGAAATATGTATTTATTATTCCTCTTTTAATAATTATTAAAATGTGTTTTTAAATTCTTAAAGTTCATGTGCATTTTTGTAAGCTTTTGTCTGTTTTATGACAAAAAAATAATAAATAAATAAATAAACCTCGTCACTGTTCTCAGTCGACTCAAAGGGTCTCCGACTGACGATTCGACTCGTCGACTTCTAGAGGGCAGCCCTAGTGCTGTGACTGCTCTTCTCTGGGTTTCCAAGAACCCTTAAAGCAGAGTAAGTTATGTTCTATCAGACAGACTTCTCTTGTGAATTAGTCATGGAAAACGAGAACTGTGCAGGTTTTCCTTTTGAGTCAAGCAGCAAAAATGATGTAGCATGACATGTTTGATTTGATTTGCCTTACTTGACTTTGCACGTCCTGTGATGTGACTATTGCATATGCACACTTTGCGATGATGAAACAATATATTGCATGTTGTCATGAAAAAGACAGATTTACAGCACTGATAAAAGATTTGGAGCACTTATAGGGAACATGTAAACTGTGGTATCTTTTAAGTGGGGTTTTTAATGCTTTTAGGGCCTTCTAATAAAAAAAAAAACTCCATAATTATCTCATAATGTTGTTGAATTTGAGCCCCCTGAACAACGTTCGCCACCAGAGCTGCTAGAGTCAGCAGAGTCTCTGTTCCCTGGTCTCCTGTGTCTGGCTGATCTCCTGTCCCTCTTACTAGACTCGATTACGCTCTTCTGCTCGTCAGCCGGCCTAACTGAAATAACCATATAATTACACAACTACCATGTTACATTCTGGTGCACTCTAAACACTAAATAGATGGGAAAAAAGTAATTGCTGTAGAATAATTACATTTTTGGTTTCAACAAATGCCAATGGAAGTCATGTATAAGGAACTGTACTGCTTTCCAGGTATTTTGTCTATGTCATTTATCTATTTATCTGTTTCTTTTCATACCAAGTTCAGTGTGTAGGAAGTTTGGCAGACATCTCCTTTTGAGATCCCTCCACAACATTTATTATTATACAAGGCAAATATTAAATTTGTGTTCTATCTGCAACAACATTGGTTCTGTAAGGCACATGGTGCTTGGACCCCGAGGATTGCCACTGGCAATGTACTTTGAACATGGTCACTTATTAAATCTGTGTGTTTTACATTAATATCAGACAAAAATGAAGTGGTGGTTGATGGTGTTGGGTGCCAACAATATTAATTTACACATGTTAATGTCACGTGGGACAAGACGAGGAGGCAGGATGCAAATGCAAGTCTTTAATGAAGAACAAATTAAAACAAAACCAAAGACACTAACAAACTAAGAAACAACTGTGAACAGGGTAACAAAAACAACAGACATGGAGACAAACAGGGAAAAGACAAGACAGGACGTGACAGTTAGTCGTTATACCCCCACTTTTTGAATGGCCTAGAAAAAAATTTTAAATTAAATCGTTTTGGTACCCCGTTCTACACTGTAAAACAAGTGTAAAACAAGTGATTAACAGTTGACAGAGCATATAGTACAGTTTCAAATTACTGTTAGAAAAAAACTGAAGGCATCCCCGTGACTTTTTAAATAAAGTACTAATCGAGTTCCATTTATTCATATCTTTATGACACTGAACTTCTGTAAATGAATGCTACCCAGTCCTTGCAGCCATCATGAAACCTTTGAATTTATGGGTTATTGACATGACATGTATTTTAGTGTCCAAGTCCGTTATTTTTCCAAAAGCATTTTAATTAATACATGACCTATATCAACTGTTTCAACAATACCTTGTTTATGTGAAACAATTTTCAGGTCATCCATATATGTATTTTTTGCCTCCAAAAGTCTGAAAATGTTAGGTAATAAATTTTTATATAAAAATCTAAATCAAATAATTTGGAATGTTTTATGTTTACTTAAAACTCACTGAAAGACTTTTGTCTGCAAATTCTTACTTTCTCATACGTCAGGCTGTGCAACCAACAACAATGATTAGGCCAGTAACTTATTGTGACTATATATACTCACTCATTATCAAAAGAATAGCTGCACCCAGAAGTGTGGGATTGCAGTGCTATTGGGAAGGAAGATAAAGGTTACCAAGAACAATAAATGATGATAAATTTAGACTGATATGGGCAATATTTACTGAGCTACACATACAGAAGTAGTGTCTCTCAGTATGGCATTGGGCCGCCATGTTTGCTAACGCAACATGCCAGATGTCTTGGCATGGAGTTGTAGAGGTTCCTAATGGTGTCCTGTGATAATCCACCCCATGCAGCTTGAACATTCTCACACAGTTCCTGCAGATTGTGCGGTAGGAGTGGAGGTGGAGTGACACCAGGACATCTGGACGTGTGATGTGTGACAATAAACTGTTCATCTTGGGGCTGACCATGGTGCCTCCACACACGGATTGGTGTAACTGATGCGTGCCTTCTTCTATCCACTGCCATCAGCAGTGTGCTATGGTAGTACCCACATGACTGGTATGGCGTGCAGTATGTCGATAAGACCTTCATGCTTCCCAGGGCCCTATGATGTGATCCCTCTCCAACACTTCCAATGGCTCAAATTGCTTTCGAACTCTTTTCTGAGGCATGCTTCACTTGCATAGGATGCTACCAACACAACAGCACCAGTCAGAATGGAAAGCATGTGCAACAGGACGACCTTATATAGTCAGTCAGCTACAGCGATAAGGTTCGTCCTGGCTTATGTCACGTGTGGCCGAGTGCAAAACCTAAATCATTTGCATGTCTCATGAGGTCAAACCTACCCACCAAGTTTCATTCCTGTCGGCTAATTCCTTCTGGTTGCAGTTATTTTATTGATGATGAGCATAAATATACTTTTATATATACACTTTTTTAAACAAGTGCTTTGTTGTTTCCTCCAGTTATGTTGGAGGAATAAAGCTAGCTCTGCTGTTTCGTTGGTGCATTTTGCTTATTTTGCAACACTTAAAACTAAATACACCGATGCATATTGTCTGCCAATGAAAATGCCTTCAAGGACAGTGACAACACAATACCCGACATTAAACGGCTGTGATCAGAATGCGGTTAAAATGTTTCAGCGATGGGCTCATGAGACTGCATGCAGACTTCCCAGAAGGGAACAGGTCCACTACAAAGCGTGGAGGAGAGCGGAAGGGGAAGGAAGCAGACTGGATTTGGGGGAGATCCTTGGAGACAGACCAAAGAGAGGGACAGTGAAAGGACAGCACTCAGATGAAAACATACGAGGAGGTGAAGCACAGCCTTAGGTGGTGGGGAAGACCGCAGTTGTGACAGAATATTGATAATTGACGCCGGTGTGAACGGGAAGCATCTGTGGCAAAGTACTTCATCACTTGTTTGCGCAAGTGTGTGCGCGTGTGTTAACACATCAGTCATTAGCCCAAGCAGCTGTTCCAAGAGACACAGCACCACTGCTCCTCTGTAACAGCCTAGCACACTGCGAAGGTGGCTCTCACACAAAGAGCTGTATCTGTGATGTTTGTGGAGAACAACAAGCGAAGAGCGAGCACATCTGAATGGCCGCGTGTCTGCAGCAGGACTGCGGAGGAGCTGTGGCCAGTAAAAAGCAAACATTAAAAAGATGTAATGAGGGATTTAAAGAGTGGGGGAATGAAGGAGACACAAAGATATAGATTTACATATGCCGAACGCAGAGGAGGCCGAAGGAGGAGAAGAGAGTAAGAGAGGGAGAGAGAGGAAGGAGAAGAAAGAGGGAGAGAGAGGCAGAGAGAGAGAGCTTCGCAGAGGGGCTAATTTGCATGCTGACTTAATTCAATAAATTCCTCAAATTCATTATGAGGGAAAACAAAACAACCTACTTCATTTCTGGAACATAGGCAAAGCAAATGTATGGAAGTGAGTTATTTTAAACCCTCCTGTGTTATGTCGCTCCTCCTGAGTGACACAAATAAACAAAACTGAAACATAAAAAAAAATGTTATTTGACGAAGTCATGCAGGCAAGACCCTCAAATGAGACTGTAATTTCAGGGAAATGGTTTCTAAAACGGTCTGCGCAGCTGCACACAATTCACAGGGTGTTAACTCACTCTGTAATGCGTATTCAATGAGGTGGCGGGTGAACATCTAACTTTGCATCTGAAGGAGTGCTGCAGTGGTACTCATAGCCCTTTTCCACCGACATGGTGCCGGTACCAAAATTTCGGATCATTCTGCACTTTTCCACCGTAAAAAAAACTGGTTCGCGGTCGGAAAAATCGGTGCCGTTCCAGCACCATTAACTCTCTGGTCTGGAACCGTGTAACCCGTGACGCAAGCGGCAAAGGGGAATGGCACTGCATTATGGACTGCACTGAGCTGAACTCAGGAAGAATCGTATCCCACTGGTGATGTGCTTGTGGATGAACCCATACAACAGGAGGCGTCCGTCTTCTAATGAGCCGCAGGGCTGTCTAAAATGTGAGGCATTCAAAACATTTGCCGTTTAATACGTGCAGGAGATCAGGAACGTGGGAAACACTACAGATAGCTAAGAAACATAACATGCTGCTTTATAATAGTATACGTTCATAACGGATAGAGGAAACAAAACATGTACGTGTCAACTCTGTCTATGACAATCCCTCTGGGCTGTGCACAAATGCTGAAAGAGTTGATTCCGGATGGTAAGATATTCCCTCAAAGCAGGAAGTAAAGTTTGCACTTAAAGAACATGTTCCGCCAAGTTGTTTTTATGCATTGTCCGCCGAATTCTGCTTACGGACTAAGGATCGCCCACCTCCAGATACGTAATCGCTCGTCTCTAAAACCAGTGGAAAAGGGGGCCCGTTCTTAACGGGTTTAGTAGAGCTTGGGAACCAGCGCCAGCACTGGCACTTTGTTGGTGGAAAAGAGGTAACAGAGAGCCTGAAGGAGCACTGGTCAGAGGTCAAAACCTGAAGTATACACTTGGTGCTATCCCAGTACCGTCACACTGCACACTACTTCAGTGTCTATAATAGCATGGTGTTAGTGTGAAAGAAACAATGGACAACCTTGTACGCACAGTCAAATGCTCTTTACTGCAATGGCATTTCAGCAAACTCCTTGTGGAAAGCAGTGCAGTTTGCTGCGCTTTGACAAAGACTTAGCCTACGTTCACACCAACATAGAGTAGAGTAAGATTTGGGAAACGTAGCAATTTAAGTAAATGCTCTTTTATTGAACACAGCAGCAGGCGGCATCAATCCTTGCACCAGGGCGCCATTTCCTCTGCTGCCCACTGGGCTGTTGCTGCTGCTCGGCCTTTGCCAACGGCTGGCTGCCCTCTAGGCCCCTTTCATCATCCTCCAACCAGGCTCCCTTGGTGAGCCTCGTTACACTGCCTCTTCCAATCCTTGCTCATGGAAGGCACTAACAATGTACCAAGTACCCCCCACAGCCCAACACAGAACAACACAAATAACACATATTATTACATATAACTGGTGCAAGCCAGTTGCATGATGCTACAATACCATTCTAGAGTTGACGTGTGGTCTATGCTGTGGTATGGTCTCTCTGACTTTACATTCACACCAGCAGGCAACAGAGCAACCATTCATTTCCTATGTGAGTAGCCATTTGGAGCAGTGATTTAGCGACAAGCAGCAAGCAACACGGGGACAGAGCGACAAATCGAGTTGAGATTTTCTGAACTTCACGCACATGAATTATGACGTGGTGAAGGGACATTCTAAACGACTGGCTCTAACGACTTCTTCAGACCAGACATGTGGTTCCGAGGTCCCCAGCTCCTGTGCTATGAACTTTTAGTTCCTACCAGCATTTAGTTCCAGGTCTCAGCAGTGTGGTGGTGAACATGGACCACAAGCTCATAACCGCTGTTTCCTCTTTTCCCAGTTTATACGATGCATTCTTGTACATATACACTCATATATACAATCATCAAAAAAATTGTTACTCAGAAGGAATCAACCGACAGGAATGAAACTTGGTCGGTAGGTTTGACATCATGAGACATGCAAATGATTCAAGTTTTATACTCGGCCTCACATGTGACGTAAGTAGGGACAGGCATTATCACTGTACCTGACTGTACCTGACTGTCTTGGTGGAGATGACCAATGAAGCTGTGTGTGAATATTCAAGCTGCATGGGATGGATTATCGCAGGACACCATCAGGAACCTCTACAACTCCATGCCGAAACATCTGGCATGCTGCGTTAGCAAAAATGGCGGCCTGACGCCATACTGAGAGACACTACTTCTGTATGTGTAGCTCAATAAACATTGCCCATATCAGTCTAAATTTATCATCATTTATTGTTCCTGTTTCTTCCCAGTAGCACTGCAATCCCACACTTCCCTCTGGGTGCAGCTATTCTTTTGTTGACGAGTGTATATTTGTAGAAAAATGAAGTTTGGAAGAAAGTAACAGATATTGTTGGTGTCTTTGGGAGTTAGGTCGAACCACTAATGCGAGCAGTTAAGTTTCCATACAAACATGTGCATTCAAAACTAGCTAGCTTTCCTGAACCTTGTACACCTTGCCATGTGCAACAACGTGAGCGGCCTCAAACACACCCACAAGCCACTTGTCACCTGCTGGTGTGAATGCAGGGTAAGAGAGGGATTTCCATTTGAATTATTAACAAAATCAATTCCCTTTTAAGTTATCGGAACTACCAATCAGTCATGGGTACGAAATTGCTGAAGTAGCGTTATAAAAGGTCTAATAAAGACGTTGGAGGAGCCCCAGCAGCCCAGTCAGTAGCACTGCTGCTAGTGAGCTAGCATACCTTCTTGAAGAGCATTAACCTGTTTAAGGTTCAACTGTAATTCCAGGGTAAGCCGACAGGGGAATACGTGTTGTCAATATTAGGTTGCTCCTGGGACACAGAGGCTCCTAACCTTAACACACACCTTGCAGTAAGTAAACCCAGCTCCACACACACACACACACACACACACACACACACGCACACATCCACGCATACTTGTACACCTATTTTGGTCATGCATAATCAAAGCACAGTCTCCTATGGAGTGCCCTACATCCTGAAATGCACTAATCCATTGTGGCTAGTCCCCTAAGAGTCAGATAGAGTGGGTCTTATAATAGAGCGCATAGCTTTTCATTAGCACATAGACTGTGTGTGTATGCTGCTAATGGCAGAGTCTGGGCTTTTAACACTAGCGCATTCACAGAGGACTCCGGCAGATGGCTGTTCTGGCACTGACTGAGTCCTCGCTCCCATTCAGTAATGCGCCGGCACTGACAAGACAATGCATTAACTCATATTTTACTGTTCTACCTGCAGTCAAAGTGCCACTACCTTCGAAGCTCTCCCTCTCTCTCTCTCCTTCCCCTCCGCCTTCCGCGTCCCCTCTCCCTCCGACTGGCCCCTGCAATTATTTGCATAAGTGCTCCTTTCACGTGCACGGCAAACGCTCGCTCGCCTTCTCAATAATTGATCAGTCAAAAAGGGAGAGAGAGAGAGAGAGAAAGCAAAGCACGAGGCTCTCAATCTCCCGAAACAGATGAGGGAGGAAATAAAGAAGATGCCAAAGGCACCTCGCTCCCAGAAGCACAAAGAGACTCAAATAGGAGACATCAAAATGTCAGAAGAATAGCAGCTGTTTGTGCGCGAACGCAGGGCCTGCCTGCCTGCAAAGTAAACTTTCCCCAACTCCCCCAGTCTGTGTGGAGGCAGGGCTGAGATTGCGGAGGACATCACTACGGAGAGACAGACTGAGGCGAGCAGTCAAACTGTCAGATGGAGGCAGCCAGACGGAACAAAGACGAACAGAAAGACAATTACGACCGTGCAGCAGAGTGGCAGAAAAATCATGCACGCAGGCGCACACACATACACGTACACCGCGCGACACGCAGGAGAGCTCTACACGCCCCGCTCAGCGGGACGTAGACTTATAGCACGGTCTGGTTTCAATAAAATATGGGCATGCTCGGACGTGAAGTCTTGACTCGTGTAGCAGCACCATCAGGCATAGAAAGGGATGTAAACATATGCTGGAAAGCGCTCAAATCCCGCACTCTCTGGTAGGACACGCTTTGCTGACCACATGAAGTAGATGCGATTTCACCCCGACCGGTCACGACGATAAAGCCGTTCGCTCAGGGGGGACGAGGAGCTCCCACGGCTGGTAGTAGAAGGTTACGGAAAACATACACGTATGCAACCGAAGAAGCACTCCACACAAGGCCGGCGTGCTTTCCTGAAAGGAGGATGGATGTGGAAAGACGTTCTGACAGATTGCATACACAAACACAGAGTGAGATTCCACCGGGAAAGAAATCCTGGAATGACTGCTTTGCATCCCACACATCCACATCCTCAGTCAGTAAGTCTGCGGCGGCGGCGGGCGGACGGTCCGGCGGGAACGCTGAGAGACTCTGACTGAAATTACAAAGCAGTTCTGCAGCAGCTTGGAAATTTAATGAGCGATAGGAATAGGAAAGGAGGGAAAAACTCACTTTAAAAGTCAATGCCGTGCAGAGTTTGTGCACACTTGTTTGGACACATGTATTCTGTATGTTCACATACTGGTCAGTGATAATTAGGCAGGGAAGCAAATGAACAGAGAGATGAGTGGCCCTAGAAGGCCATGTTACACGAGGTGCCCTTCACACCATGAATGATGACCATCCTAAGGACGGCGACAATGAAAGATCCATTAAAATGTTCAGCATAAATCTTGTCTTACTTAACTTGCACTCTACTGCCCTCTTGTGAGGCAAGAATTTACTGCAGGATTCACTGGCATTCAACTTCTTAGGCATTGTATTCTCTCGTTCCACCTTAAATGGTCCAGCGTTTGCATTCTGGTGCTGGCAGTCAGCTTCTTATTGGCCAGCTTCCTGTTTGAATTTCCATTTTCCACCTTAAATGTTGCAACGTTTACATTCTGGTGCTGACATTCGGCTTCTTATTGGCCAGCTTCCTGTTTGAAGTTTTCATGTTCCACCTTAAATGGTGCAGCATTTAGATTCTGGTGCTGGCATTCAGCTTTTTAATTGCCAGCTTCCTGTTCGAATTTCCATGTTCAACCTAAATGATGCAACATTTAGATTCTGGTGCTGGCATTCAGCTTTTTAATCGCCAGCTTCCTGTTTGAATTTCAATGTTCCACCTTAAATGGTGCAGCATTTAGATTCTGGTGCTGGCATTCAGCTTTTTAATTGCCAGCTTCCTGTTCGAATTTCCATGTTCCACCTTAAATGATGCAACATTTACATTCTGGTGCTGGCATTCGGCTTCTTATTGGCCAGGTTCCTGTTTTAAGTTTTCATGTTCCACCTTAAATGGTGCAGCATTTACATTCTGGTGCTGGCATTCAGCTTTTAATTGCCAGCTTCCTGTTTGAATTTCCATGTTCCACCTTAAATGGTGCAACTTTTACATTCTGGTGCTGGCATTCAGCTTCTTATTGGCCAGCTTCCTGTTTGAATTTCCATGTTCCACCTTAAATCGTGCGGCACTTACATCCTGGCATTGGCATTCAGCTTTCTAATCCCCAGCTTCCTGTTTGGATTTTCATGTTCTGTCTCGGCATGGAGTTGTAGAGGTTCCTAATGGTGTCCTGTGATAATCCATCCCATGCAGCTTGAATATTCTCACACAGTTCCTGCAGATTGTGCGGTAGGGTTGGAGGTGGAGTGACACCAGGCCTTCTGGACGTGTGATGCATGACAATAAATCATTCGTCTTGGGGCTGACCACAGTGCCTCCACACACGGATTTGTGTTGCTGGTGCGTGCCGCCTTCTGTCCACTGCTGCCAATAGGGTACTATGGTAGTATCCGCACGACCGGTATGGTGTCGATAAGACCATCCCGCTTCCCGGAGCCCTACGATGCGAGACCTCTCCAACTCGTCCAACAGCAGGAGTCAGAATGGAAAACACGCACAGTGTTGCATGTCTCACAATGTTAAACCTACCCACCAAATTTCATTTTTGTCGGCTGATTCTTCTGGGTGCAGGTATTTTTTGATGATGAGTGTATATGCCTGAAAGTGGCGTCCTTAGTACTCCATAGCACATATAACTTCACACGAAGTAAACCTTTATCACTGTTTATACCTTAAAAGCACCAAGACCTACATTTCTATGCACATTTTATTGTGCTCTGAGGTTTGTTTGTGACATTTGTGTGGTTTTATGCACCAAAAAATAATTGGATAATTAATTTTTACATACTCAATCTCCAATCTCTCTTTATCCCTTTAAACAGTCTGTTTTTGTTACTGTGGCTTTAAGAGATATGTAAATGAGTTCTGTTCTGATTGGCTGCCTTGTATTGTGACCAATCCAAGAAACAGTCCTGACTGAAACACTCCTCCTAACTTCAGTGGGCGGAGCTAAGCCGCTGGACGGATGTGAATGTGTTGGTTTTCATTACATGGCAAAAATAATAAATTCAGAAGGGGCTGATTTCGGTCAATGGATGGATATACAGACTTTAACAGGGTTTTGGTACTACATCCAGCTTTATTGCAAATTTGTTTTTCCGTAATATGAGTGCATTATCCTATTACTCGTCCGCTGTATTGCAGATAGGACTTCGCTGAATTGCATGCACAAAGACAAACCACAGCCAGAAGGCCTGAAGACATGACTTTATTAATAAACAAACAAGCAAGCATGAAAAGAACAATGCGATTGCGCGCCCCCCCACCCAGAGTTTAAAAGGCAACCCAGCGGCACAAGGTGTGTAGATATTGTAGGGAATGTGTGAGCCAGAGAAGTACTGAAGTAGTGGCATTCATAGATGCCTGTGGTTCTGAATGGTGCTGTACATCCACACAGTTAAAGACATTCAGAAGTGCCAAAGACTGGGCCAAGTAACTGGGGGGCATGTCTGTGGATCGTGCAAATTAGCCGTTGTAAGATAAGGGTGTGACGTCTTGCCGTCTACTGAAGGAAAATATTTAGGACTTTTCCATATATGAGAATAGTAGCTCTGTTCATCACAGGACAGAAGGCATTGAAAATAAATAACGGCCTACTTTCTGTTAAGTCATGAAAGGAATCGTGAAGTTCGCAAGTTGAAGTTTGGTAATGCTGTGCATGGGCTCTGAAATGGTTGCTATGAGTGCTGGTATTGTCATCCGAGTAAATCTGGCAACACTTTACCTGGAGCTGGCATAATGCATCACTACCTAGTCGAAGCATGAATCAATGTGAAATAAGATCAGCATGTGACAGTAACACCAGTTCAAAGCGAGAAACCTTTTAGGACAATACGGAGCTTCGTAGTTTACTACATATGATGTACTGTAGCATGTCTTTCTGTAAAGTGTTAATGGGAGGAGCCCACTCACTCTGCCCCAAAGGCCGTGTTCAGACTGCCAGCCCAAATCCCATTTTTGGCAGATTGTGTCCAGATTGAGTTTTGATAGTCTGGACAGTAAAAACACACAAATTCTGATTTTTTTGGCATATTCACATTGTGTCCCAACTGATTTTGGTAGTCTGGACAGCAAAAAACACATGAAATATGATTTTGTCGTATACAGAGAGTATCCAGATTGATTTCTGGTAGTCTGCAGAGTGATTTTTGGCATATCCAGATTGTATCTAGATTAATTTTGGTAGTCTGGACAGCAATTTTTGCCATATCCAGATTGTATCCAGACTCAGTTTTGATAGTCTGGACAGAAAAAAAAACATATGTAATCTGATTTTGGCATATCTAGATTGTATCCAGATTGAGTTTTGGTAGTTTGGACAGCAGCTTTGTCATATCCAGATTGTATCCAGACTGAGTTTTGATTGTCTAGACAGAAAAAAAACATATGGAATCTGATTTCGTTATATCTAGATTGTATCCAGATTGAGTTTTGGTAGTCTGGACAGCAGTTTGGTCATATCTGGATTGTATCCAGACTGAGTTTTGGTAGTCTGGATAGAAAAAAACACATGCAGTCTGATTTTGGCATATCTAGATGCCAGATTTGTTTTTGGTAGTCTGAACAGCAATTTTTGGCACACCCAGATTGTATCGAGATTAATTTTGGTAGTCTGGAAAGCCCTTTGTTTGGCATATCCAGATTGTATCTATATTGAGTTTTGATGATGAGATGATTGAGATGATGCATCCATCTCTCTTGCATCCATGTTTGAAATCTGCATCATCAGCGTAGCTACCACAGTAATTCATGTAGATTGTGTAGGTTGGTCATGTCTGGACACACAAATCCAATATGATCGCTTGTGAATAAGAGTGCAGACAGTCATCTGAAATAGATCTGATTCCAGAAACAAATCCAGTTTGCTTGCAGTCTGAACACAGCCTCAAGCGAACGATCTGGAATAGGGGTGCTGAGCTCAGAGCAGAAGGCATTATACTGACCATATCAACGCAGAGCGTATGCAAAATGCCAGGCCGCATGTTAATGATGAGATATTGCTTGTTGATAGAGCTGATGAGAAACCCATACACACACGCACCTGTACAGTACACTGAGAAGTTTTCATGCACAAGTGCACAAACTTAACCTGAAATACTGTTCACTGCAGCAGACTAAAACAATATCAGAGTATCAGTCAGTTCTCTCAGAACTAGAAATATACCATAGAAACAAGGGTGATGAGTCATATACCAATATTCATCTCTAAACCAATCATATTTCATTAACATAGGGGCTCGCTAGCTGTGACTGGATAGCTGCATATACCAGTGAGGAACTCTCTGAACTTTCAGAGTAGGACTAATGATTTCTGTGAAACGCATGTCTGTAATTTTTAGTTCATTTTTGGTTTAATAGGTGATATATGGCTGGGCAGTATGACAAGCTCATTATTGTGACAAATTATGTCACAGTACAACACAATATGCTTTTCTGAGCATATGGTATATATGGTCAATACTTGTAGACACTGACCAACTGCATGTTTCATTATAAAGAGAGCAAAATTAGTCCCATTTAACTGGTTCTGTTTAACTGAGTGCAACACAGTATGTACAATTACTGGATGAAACCCATTATATTCATAGTGGCTGGTTCAGTGGGACTGGGAAGCCTATGTCAGGTAAGGAAGAGCACAGCTGCCAGTGTTACACCTCAAGGTCTTTCAATAAATTCAAATATCATGTAAAGTTTCACAATATCATATTTTTGCCATATTGCCCACCTGTAGGGTAGTAATTCTTATTCCATTGCTTATTTTTATTATAATTATTAAGATTATGCTTATCAGTTATCCAAACAGGCTTTTTTCTTGCTCTGTGGTACCTAGGTAGAGGGTGCCAAGCAAGCTGGAGAGAGTAGGGTTAAGAGGGGGCTGGTGCAGTGGGATTGGGAAGCCTATGTCAGGCGAGGAAGAGCACAGGTGATAGTGTTGTACCTCAAGGACTTTCAATAAATTAAAATATTGAGAAAAATATCACAATATCATATTTTTACCATATTGCCCACCTCTAGTGTAGTAATTCTCTTATTACTATTATTATTTATTATTATTATTATTTATTATTATTATTATTTTCAATATGCTTACAATTTATTCAATCTTTCTCAGTGGTAACTAGTTAGATGGTGCCAAGCAAGCCCACCCCACCCCCAATTTTAGGAGGTTATCTTCTGGCCCGAGGTGAGATTGACCACAATCATAAATAGTAGCTGACGTTGAATCAACCAATCATGTTTTGACTTATGGGCGAGAGCAATGTTGTGAGTAATGAACATCTGGAGGTCCGAGATACATCACTGACCGTCACTAGCCTGTCAGTGAATGACATGAAATATCCCTTACAACCTTCCAATATTCATGTTCAAATGTCATTATGAATTGATGTGAACTCACTACTAGAATCCCATAGGTGTGCTTGCAGGAATGATCACTAGTGTAAAGAGAAACTGAAGTCCTAGCTACAGAAGCCACAGTTCATCACTGGTGCATACTATGCAGCAGCTAGCCAATCATTACACGAATCTGAAGAAACTTAAACATGGACCAAACAGAAAGCGTCTTGGAATTTCTCTGAGACTTTTGCAATAAGGTTTTGGTGTACAGAATATAAATAACTTCTTTCTCGTATTTTGATACATACATGTTTCAGGAATGTATACTGTAGGAAAAGCTCTATACATATGCACCAAGCATTTTACTCACAGGCTAAAGCACTGCTGACGCACAAACACACCGCAAACACACAAGATGAAGCTCCGGGCAGAAAATGCCCCTACGCGCCGACCTCGAATCAGGTATACCGTTCTCACATTTACCCGTGCCGTGCTGATTCAAGACCTCTACCTAGGAGCACCTTCTTACAACACGCGTTAAGCAAAGTCAAGCCAGAGATGGAACGAGAGAGATGAGGACGGGTCATATGGACTTGGTTGGGGCCATTCTAGCGGGTGCAGATTGTGTCAAGCAGAGCAGGTGGTCTGATTGGTTGATCGTTGAGTCCAGTGGCCGAGGGGGCTCTTTCACAGGCCAAAGTCAAAGGTCAGGTCGGACTTGCCCATCTTCTGTCGGTACACAGCGTCAAACTTGTCGTTCATGGACACAGTGAAGATGTCCTTCCACAGGCCCACGCGACCTGAAGCAACACACGGACAGAGCATTAATTACAGAGGCTTTAGTCCAGGGGTGTCCAGTCTTCACCACAAAGGGCCAGAGTGGCTGCATAAGTTTCCATTCCAAACAAGCTGGAGCACAGTTGACTCCACTAGTTTCATCAGTTCGTCTCACTCTGATCAGGTGATCTCCAGCTTTGTAGGACCTGCAGCTGTACCGCCCCCTTTGTGGGTGAGACTGGACACCCCTGCTTTGTGCTGAGCCAACACAA
The DNA here is from genome assembly GCA_034552555.1 of Semaprochilodus insignis. Taxonomy (NCBI): domain Eukaryota; kingdom Metazoa; phylum Chordata; class Actinopteri; order Characiformes; family Prochilodontidae; genus Semaprochilodus; species Semaprochilodus insignis. The sequence goes on from CM067474.1 coordinate 29,182,726, forward strand.
TGCATGTCTTATTAACCCTTAGAAGTGGCAGTTATGGCTGGCAATAGCAAAAGAATATTTAAGCTTGAACTTTATGGCTTTTGTAGATTAGTTCATCTTCAGAAATGTTCATCAGAGGGAACCAAACCTTTACGTGCCACAGTATGTAATTCATGATGCGACTAACCACACAGTTAATGATGTGATGGCATTGCAATAGTAGAGCACAATGACATTGTACACATCTAAGGGTTAAAGTCCCTTAGATGTGATGCATGAAACACATTAAATCCTCTACAAAGACATACGGATTCCCTTTCAGAAAACTACTGCTAGGAGTTTCCCCCTCATTGGCACTCACCTTTTCTTTCTCTCTCACTTCCTCCCCCTCTCCCATTCTCTCTTTCTCCATGCTCACTGTTTATCTAAGACCCTACAGCATGCTCATCACTTCTCAGCATCAAGTCAAGCAAAGAATCCATGCACTAAAGGGAAAACAAAATCAACGAGACGTAAGGGATCATGAAAAACACCAGAAACAAACAGATTAAGTGATAAAAATGAACCAATCAATGCACAAAACAATGATAAGAAGGCAGCAATAAAAACAACAGAAACATAAGCATATAAACAAGAACATAACAAATATGTAAAATCTGAAACAACTCATAAGAAACATATTAAAGCCCTGGACTGGCAGCCTGTCTAGGGTGTTTCCTGCCTTCTGCCCAATGAGAGCTGGGATAGGCTTTAGTACCCCACTCCCTTGACCCAGACAGATAAGCTGCCCCATTAGCACAGCCATAGAAAATGTATTGACGGTAGATATTGTGAGTTTGAACTGGGCACTTCAGCACTTGGTAGTATGAGGGGGTCAAACTCTGAGAACTTGGGCTGGAGTTCTGCTTCTGCTTGTAGCTAAAAGGCCAGACCCCCCATAACGGTGGTAGAACTGATACAGGCCTGAGAAACAGGGAGGAGACAGGGGGGGTGGTGGGGATGGCTCAAGCTTTGTCACAGGAACTGAGGATGTTTATGTAAAGGGCTGAAGAAGGAGGGGTTCTAGGCATGGCCCCCAAAACTCTGCTGTTACAGAACTCTTATGTTGTAGTAGGATTGGCCTGCTCTGCGGAGCGCTATGCACTAGCCTGCACTAGCCTCTGTGGTTCTATATTGGGGCTTTAATGAATACAATGTCTTCAAAAGCACAGAAATCACACAGTGATGTGGTTCCAACAAGCATTACACTTCTTCACCAGGTGATGGCGGTGAAGGAGCATATATGCCAGTGTGCCAGGACATATTCCAGATTACATGCAAATATGCACAGCACATACTCTGTCTTGGGGGCTACAATTACTCAGCTCCTTACCTGTATATAACTACCCTATACCTAGATAGTAGAGTTGACTCAACTTGAAAATACCAGAATTCAACTTATTCTATATGTATTTTATACTGTCTCTTAGATAAACCATTCGATTTAAAGGACAAGTCCACCTAATTTTAGTCCTTAAAATGTAAGTCAGTCATTAAGTGTGGTTTGGTGTGAAGTGCTCAGGTCTAAAAAAAACCTACAGACTCACAGGGATTCACCGTGGTAGTGACAGAAACCAGAGGTCTAATGTCTAACATCTACTGTCCCCTCACAGAAAGACATCACACAAGATTATGAGTACGCTGCCTGACGTCTAAGAAATTGCTTTTGCAATACTTTTGAGATTAAGTTTTGGCCTATTTTAAAAATACATTCATATTGTAAGGTGCAGTCGTGTCCAAAGAACCATTTTCAATAATGCATATACAGAAATGGCCCAAAAACCTATTATAATTATAATGATAGTCAATGGAACTAGACTATTTCTCCAAGCAATTTTGGGCCATTTCTGTTAGTCCATTCATCATGAAGGTTTCACACAATGTAAACAGCAGCTGCTGTGTTCAAAACATGCAATAAAATATCAATTAAAAAACACGTGTAGGTTCACTGGTGGGTTTGATAGTAAATAAAGTGTCTGTATTTGTGTTGTAGACCTGGTGACTCTGGTTCCCATCACCACCATATAAATATTGTTACTACTTGGAAGTCACACAATTACATTTATATACACACACATGTATACAAGAAAGAACAAAAACACATTGTGGTCTGGGATAAAGTTTTGGCCAGAAACATACTGTTCTAGTACTCTGCTCACTGTTACTGTTTGTTGTTAATAGCTCTTCTGTAACTCTTAGTCTATTTATTCCAGTAATGTATGTGGTCTTCTATGCAATATGTATAGTACTGTGACACTGCAGTTTACTTCGGGATCAATAAGGTGTTATCTTATCTTATCTTATCTTATCTTATCTTATCTTATCTTAAACGAAGTAGTCAGAGTTATCCTTAAGTTGAGGTTGCCAGATCATTTTACAGTGATTATGTTTCCGATAGTGTCGGACTGTACATGCAAAAGACGTCACTTTCTCAGTGCCCAAAGAGTAGAACTACACCCACACTCAACCAGGAGCAAAGCTTAAACCTTCACCCTGAAATCCTGACTTCTATACAGATGTGAAGGCAGGGTGGATCAAGGTTAAAGGACAGAGAGTGTCCAGCCATTGTGTAATGGGAGGGGCTACATAGCGGTATGCACTGGAGACCTGCATCCCTGTCCTTTGGCAGAGATTAGATCCCACCGTATATATCACTATAAAAATGATGCAGCTTTGAAACTTGAAGTCAGTAACTGGGTTAACCTGAAATGCTGTTTTCATTGAGCTTCAGGTAATAAGTTCAGAAATGTCCATGTATTTAATATTCAGTGTGCTCAGCAGTTTAACTGGGTTAGGGTTTTTTTTAGAGTTCAAAGCTGCATCATGTTTTTGCAGCGTATGCAGAATGAGTGGAGCCAAAGGCTCTGGGTCACAGCAGCTCCCAGCAGGCTGAGCAGGGTCACTGTGTGCACAGAAACGCCCAGCAGCCCAAACCCAGCAACCCTCCACTGCAGCAGCCTGCCAAATCCACTCGCTTTTCAGCCCGCCAACAGTCAGCTGAGTACTCTTTATTTTCATTCTCTTTTTCATTCATTCATTCATTCATTCAGTACTTCTTGTTTTCTTTCATTTTATCTTCCTTTATTTAAATCTCTATCTTTCTATCTCTCCTTCTCTCTGACGCCTGCAGATGGATAGCAGCCAGTCAAACACAGTACCAAGCCTGTCAACAATCTGAACCTGCTTTCTTTCTTTCTTTACCTTTTATCTTTCTTTCTCTCTCTCTTTCACCCCTGTAGAGCCAGCAACAAATCTATCTCTTTTTCATTCTTTTTTCTTTCCTTACTTTTTACCTTTCTCGCTCTTTTCCCTTTCCTGCTCTCTGTCCTTTATCACCCCTGTAGAGGGCCAGCAACAAATCTTTCACTTTTCTTCTTTCTTTCTTTCTTTCTTTCATTCATTTTCTCTTTCTCTCTCTCTCTCCTTTTTCACTCTTGCAGAGGACAGCATCCAATATTTCTGTTTTTGACTTTTTTTCTTTCTTTCACTTTTTTCTCTATCCCATTATCTCTCTCTGACCTCTGCTGATGGATAGTGAGCAATCAATCCTGTCTATCAATAGTCAGAATTCTTTGATTCACTTAATCATTCTTCATTTACTTCTCTCTCTCTCTCTCTCTCTCACCCCTGCAGATGGACAGTGCCTCTGAGTTGCAACACTGCTCAATCAGTTGATTGCAGCTCTCCACCATGCTCTCCAGCTGGGCCTTATCGCATGAGACACCCAGAAACCGTGCCAGCTGCTCCACCAGCGTGCCCAGGTCCTTCAGAGAGAGAGAGAGAGAAAGAGGGAGGGAGAAATGGAGAAAGGGAAAGGAAAACAGGAAGACAAAGAGAGAGGAAAAAATAGAGACAGAGAGAAAGATGAAGAGGAAAGGAGAGAGAGCTGTGGTACTGATACAAGCAAATACACATTTGCTTAGGCATGCAGGACTTAACCTTTCTTTGACCCTCTGTACTTCGGTAACTTTTTGACCTTTGACCTGTGTCGTACATTGCGTACACTCTCAAACCAGCAAGATAGGCACTGCAGAGGAACAAGGCAGCCTGTCCTCTCCCAGCTGTTCACTGACCTATAGGAACTATACATTCCAGTCTGCTGTCCTGGAGCACATGACACTGCGGTACTTCTGTGCCTGTGTGTGGATGTCAGCACTGGACTCTGTACCATCTGACCATAACTCTAAATATAGAATACCAGGACTGTTTTACCCTCATACTTTTCGTCACTAGCAGAATTTAATGTCATTCTCATCAAATAACAATCAATCTTTTATAATAATTTTTTTATTATAAATGACACCTTTATAGGAGCCACTGTGTTTTATAGCATTTAGAGCATCCAGTCTGCATGTCTAGTCAGTGTTGGACAGTAACTCAGTAATTGTTTACGGAGCTTAAGTTGTGTTTTGATGTATCTGTACTGAAGTATTTCAGTAGACAAAGTTTGAGCAGCTTTGAGTCTTGTTGTTACCTTGTACATGTCCTCGTATTTCAGGAAGAGGACGTTTGAGTCCATGCGATGCTCCCAAAACTCCTGCACATGCTCAAACCAGGAGCCGTATCCCACTGCAGGTACAAAAACAGAGAAAGTGCTTCCACATTTGTTTTAAGCAAAATGACCATCAGATTCTTCCCACTGCATGTTTATGGAAGTTTGGCTCACTCACACTTATCATTCATGAAGCGTCTGCAGAACTCCTGGAAGGTTCCACGGTAGCTCATGGTTCTTAAAGAACGGTGAAACTGGTAGTAGGACACCACCAGGTCTTTAGGGTTCCTGGCCATGTAGATGACCTGAAACACATACACACTAAGGCACTGTGCTCTCCAAAATGCAGGTGTGTAAGCTTACGGTGACATTAACCCTCCTAGGTGATTATTAGAGTTTTATATGAATCATAAAAATTTTAATAATAATACTAATATTACAACAACAACAACTACTACTAGTACTACTACCAATAATAATAATAATAATAATAATAATAATAATAATAATAACAACAACTAGTAATACTACTACTGCTACTACCAATAATAATAATAATAATAATAATAATAATAATAATAATAATAACAACAACAACAACAACAACAACTAGTAATACTACTACTACTACTAATAATAATAATAATAATAACAATAGTAATAATAATAACAACTAGTAATACTAATACCACTACTACTACTACTGGTACTACTGCTAATAATAATAATAATAATAATAATAATACTGCTATTAGTACTGTTACTATTACTGCTACAACCACTACTACTACTACTACTACTACTACTAATAATAATAATAATAATAAGAAGAAGAAGAAGAAGAAGAAAAAGAAGAATCATAATTATAATAATGGTAATACTACTACTAAATAATAATACTAAATACTACTACTACTACTACTACTAATAATAATAATAATAATAATAACAAAATTCTTCTTCTTCATATTATTATTATTATTATTATACAGGTGGCCAAAGGAAATTTATGGTGTACACTCTTTGTGGTTCTTCAAGAGTACTTTAGTGAAGGGGTATCTCCATTTTTGTCAGTGTTCACTTTTTGACATCATTTGAAAATACCTGTTGTCCTTTACATTGTGCTTTTATTTATACCACATTTCTTAATCAATAGTACACTGTACTGAACCTGAACAATTAAAAAGCAATTCTTCACATTTCTACCATGATTCTGTCAGTTTTTCACACTGAAACAACATGGAAGTCAGTAAGTAACTCTAGGTCTCTCATGCCTAGCCTATAAAAGCCAGAGCTCACCTTGCCCTCCCCATTGTGCATGGCCGTGGGGAGGAAGCGATAGGGCAGGTGACTTTTGATCAGGCGGGGTGATGTCAGCTCCTGCAGCGTCAAACAAAAAGCAAAACTGCAACGTTAGTTCAGCACAGTTTAGCGGTTAGTTTACTTGAGTGCAAAGCTGACCTGGCGGACCTGCTGTTAATCAGTTACTCAGCTCAACTCAGTGTTTGTAAATAGACAAATCTACAGCTTTATATTCTGGGTTCAGTTTGAACAGCTTTACTTATTTGATGTGTAGCATATAAAAGTTGTATATACTCTATCTATCTATCTATCTATCTATCTATCTATCTATATCTATCTATCTATCTATATATATATATATATATATATATATATATATATATATATATACACATATATATATACTTTGAATGTATATACACACACACACACACATATATATATATATATATATGGAAAGCTAAGTTACACAACTTTGTGATGTCACAAATGCCAGTACATTTTGCATGTATCCACCTTCATCAGCCTACAGCAGGATGCCTCCACTCACTCACACTGACGTTTTGGGTACTCCAGATCTGACTGCTTTTGGAGTGCATCACCACACCTAGCGCAGCCAATCAGAACACAGCTCATTTGCATAAGTCAGTAACAAATAAGCTCAGGTTTAATGAATGAATTCTGACTGATTTTTTGGTCTCATTCTGAATGAGGCCTCATTGGCGTAGTCTGGAAGCTTGCTCAGGTGGAGCCATCAGAGGAGGCTTTGAACATGTCCAGACCATGAAGGTTCTCGATCATCTCCGGTTCCTCGGCTCGTTCTTCTGCTTCTTCGGTTTCATTTACGGGTATGGTTACGTGTCAGGCTGTGCCATCTTCTCCAAGAGATTCTATTCCGTCTCCTCCAGCAGGGCTGCTCTCCGGGGATCCCTCTGCTTTTTGCACAGACTGATAGCTTTTCTCAATCCCTCCTCTCACTCTGCTCAACTCCCCAACCATCCTAAAAACAGGAAGGAAGGAAGGAGGGAGGGAAGGAAGTCCCATCCTTTCTCCTCCGTAGCAACTCACACTACATTTAGGCTGGAGGATACAGGCAGGCTGAACTTGCTTTTTGGAACTCTCCGTTCCACCTTAAATGGTGCGGCAGTTACATTCTGGCGCACCATTTAAGGTGGAACGGACAGTTCCATATCAAGGAGGCTGGCACATTGGGGAGCCCAACTTCCAGCATGTAACAGGCTATTCTCCCGCACCATTTAAGGTGGAACGGAGAGTTCCCCCACAACGGAGGCTGGCAAACCGGTGTGTCACCTGCTGTGGAAACACAAGTGCAGGAAGCTGCTGGCTCGTGCATTCCTCCGCACTCGTGCAACTTGGCTGCGGACCCACGGTGCTCGTGCTGCAATTAAGGCTCACGTGCGCTCGGAAAAGACGCATGCAAGTCTAAAAAGGCGGCGGATCAAAGGGGGTTTTATTAATACTAATATTACTACTATTATTAGTACTAATAACAATAATGAGTAATGATAAACAGCCCTACCTCCCTCCTCCAGCCTCTCAGACGACGCTCGCGGCCAGACACGCGCCCGAGTGCTGAAATGAACAGCGCGCGCGCCCGCGAGACGAATCGCTGAAATACTCTCCGGCTTCTGTGATTGGTCTTCTCTCTCTCTCTCTCTCCCTCTCTCTCTTCCTCTCTCTCTCTTCCTCTCTCTCTTCCTCTTTCTCTCGCTCTCTCTTCCTCTCTCCCC
>CM067474.1:29192699-29250047 GCA_034552555.1 Semaprochilodus insignis
TTCCTGGTAACCTTTATCTTCCTTCCCGATAACACTGCAATCCCACACTTCCTTCTGGGTGCAATTGTTATTTTGATGATGAGTGTAGTTTGGCAATAAGGCTTTGGAGGTGTTTAAAGGCGAATTCAGTGTGGTTTGATCTGAAATGGTTGAAAAATGAGGCTCTGATTTCTTAACAGTGGTAGTGGTGATGGGAAGCAGGGGTCACCATGTCTACAACACACATATAGCCATTTATTTACTATCAGAAACGGCAGTGAACCTACACGTGTCTTCTGAGTTGTTATATGTAATGTTGGTGATGGTAAAATTGGCATAATAAAATGTGTTTTCGGGAGTATTTTATATATCCACCGTGAATGGAATAAAATAAATGGATTAAAATACATTATAAGCCAAAGGTTTATCTCAAGACTATCATAAAGCAATATCCCATTGACTTTTATAGGTGGATGCCTGGTTCCTATCACCACCACTGTGAAGTATTGGAGCATTTCACATTAAACCAACCTGAATAACATCCTTTCCATCCTTTAATCGTTTAATTATGGAGAATTGTTGCAAATTTGGTGGAGTTCCCCTTTAAATGTCACGTCACGTCCTGTCCTGTCTAGTCTAGCCCCTGTTTTTCCGTTTTCTCTGGCTTCCTGTTTGTCCTGTCACTTCCATGTGCCTTTTGTTGTCTTTTTCCATGTGCTTCTGTTTTGGTTTTTGGCTCCTCCTGTCCCGCCCCTTGTCAGTCCCCTCACCTGTCCTTAGTTTGTAGCTCCGTCCCTTCCCAGGTGTTCCTTGTTAGTCTTTGTCCTCTTATACCCCCTGTGTTCTTGCTTGGTGTTTTGGTTCCATGTCGGACGTTTGTTCCCCTGCTGGTGTTTTGTTTCCTTGTCTGTTGGTTTTGTTTCCTGTCGGTTACTTTTGTAGTCCTGTTCAGTTGTCTCAGTTGTTTAGTTTCTTTGGTTTTGTTTTATTTTTGTTCATTAAATCCTTGCGTTTATATCCGGCCTCCTCGTCCTGTCTCCACGTGACATTAAACAGCTTTGGTTTAACTTAACATATGTCTGACTAGTCAGCTTACAAGCAGAGGGGGAAATGAGCTATTTGTGGAAATCCTCTGTTTATATTGCAGATGTGTTCTTTAGAGTGCTCGCTTGCTGGGTAGTAAACACTTACAGATGAGGTTACTCAGCAGACCCAGATTCCTAGAATCCATTCATTTAGCAGTGACACATCTTGATGACTCTCAGGACACTGTGAGGTGGTTTACATGTTTAGGCTTACAGTCATTGGCAGAGAAGAAGTAAATCATAAAACAATAGTGCAATAGCACCTTAGCTTAGCATTGTGCAACACTATTGTTATCCGATTTGGATCTTCTTCTTCTTCTTCTTCTTCTTGGTTGAGAGATTTTTTGTCCACTAACTAGTCAAGACATCAACACCATTCCAACTCCGGAATGTTCCGTCTGATCGGGAAGGTTGTGCGTGTATGCAGCTTTTTGATCCGACATACAGTTTTCGGAAAAACATTGTTAATTTTTTTCCCATTAAGAATGAATGGGCTGGAATAGTACACGCCCATCTACTGTACTTCTACTCAACTGACAGGCCCCGCTTCACATACACCATCTCAGGGCAGACCCTCAAGTACAAATTCAAAGTTGGTCTGACCCGCACTTGTCTGTTTACCCTTTTTTCCCCCATCACTCATTCCTCCCATAGAGTCCCATTCATTTTCAACCCCATTCAAACCCTATTGTTTCCATTAACCTACAGCCAGCAAACTGCATTTACTCACTCAGGGCAGATCCCCAAACTCTAATCCACAGACATACTGACCCACACTCCTCTATGAGTCGTTTATTCGCCCCTCGTTTCTTCCAAAACACTCCCATTTAGTCTTAGCAAAACTTTAGCAAACAACTAGCAGCAAGCTCAAATATGCAATCACTTTTATTCAGGAAATTGACTTTTCTAGTTTCTACTGCTGTTGTAGAGACAATGCATTCCCCAAAAGCCTTGATCTGGCTTGTGCTGCCTTCTAAGACAACATGCATTCATTTTCATCAGTGCATCTATTTCTATGTAGGAGTTGATGCACTGATGACACTAGCATGACACGTCTACATTGGTATATGCTAACCTGCTGTCTGCAGAGACTACGTGATGCAAGCCAACTTCTCCCTCAGCCTCAATCTGCCCTCTCTGCCCTTCTCTTTATTTTCCTTTGCCTGTCTATCTCTCTTGGACTCGCCCGGATCAGGTTCAAGCTCAGTTGTATCTGTTTGCTCAGGCCGTGGTTGGACTGAGTGCAGAGGGAGGCCCATGGGAATCAACCTGCTTTCCTTCCTCTATTATAGTCATACTAAATGTGTTCATGGTGGAAGAAGCGCTGAGAGCATTCATTAATGTATCTGCAGCTTCCTGTAGGCCTGGAAAACAGGTAGTGCATTATCCGCTGTGTCAGGTCTTCACTGTGGGGATATGTGTCTATACTGTGAGATGTGAGAGGAAATTGAAACTGACACCATTTTGGTTTTTTTGGGCTTTGAGAACCTCATATTTTAGCCTGAGCTTGTGCTTCATGTCTGGACTGTATTTGGACGTACTGTATTTTTAGATACTGTATTTACCTTCTCAAGCCTGTCACAGTCAGGAAATATTAGTTGATTGCCTCCCAGCAAGAAGGGCCTGGGTTTGATTCCCAGCTCAGGGCTTTTGGGGTCTTTTCTGTGTGGAGCTCTCCCTGTACCCGCCTGGGTTTCCTCCAGGTGCTCCAGGTTTGCTTCCATAGTCCAAACACATGCAGTCGGGTGAACTGGAGATGCTAAATTGCCCCCTAGGTGTGAGTCAATGTGTCTGTCTGTCTAAAAGGTTTAGAAGATGAGTGAGTGAGTGAGTTTAATTGCCCCTGTGTTTATGCAGTACCAAGTCTAAAGATGTGATTAAAGCAAACACAAGTAAAATGTATCAGGCAAAATTGTCAGTTCCCTTGGAGAGTAAAAGACACAGGGACTGAATCCAAAAACCTAAGGGTCACAGTGTAACTCAGAAATGACCCAAAATATTAAAGTTGCCCCAAAATGCATTTATTCAGTATTTTAACTGATGTTCTACATAGAATGTATGTGACTTTGTTCGGGCTGGAAAATGCCCCGATGCGGTTCTACACACCCATTTACATCCTATGATCTGACCCTAGAATGAAACAAGCTGTTTTCCCTTTTTTGGTGAGCTTATGAATAATTTGATGAGCTCCTCTCTGATTGGCTGGTTTACAATGATCACATAGGCTCAACATGTGGAAATAGACTAAATAAAATGAGCCTCTGTGTAAATAATCTCCGCCCTCATACTATTTAGTTAGCTATGCTAGTTACTTGGAGCTAATGCTAGTAGCTAATGTTACCTATACTAGCTACTGGCTTTCCATCTGGACACCAACAAAGTAGATTAAAGTTGTTACTCACTATGAAACTCTCAGTTTAAGATGATCTTCTTCAACCAGCAAACACTGACAGGCTGCTATTGGGGTTGTGATGCTAATAAAGTTGGAGCTGCTCCTCTCTTCGGTCTCTTCAGGGTCAAACGCTAAACAAAACTTCTCCATGTTGTCAGAGGGGTTTGGGAAACTGTCCAGAGTGAAATGTACAGACTGGAGGACTAAAGCTGTCCAAGATTCAATTAAAGATGTGGGAGATGAAGTTCCTGTTTGCAGGCTTGTTTTGTTTATATAGTACAATATTCCATTTCACTTTATAAATGCTGCAGTTCCATCTAGTGCTTGTACAAGCTGTAGCATTTAAGGTGGAATGGAACATTGGAATAAGAAGCTAACTAGGAAGCAACTTCAGCCTCGTTTAAAGCGGAACATCATCCATGTTCCTTGGGAATGGAATGAAACGTGCCGACATTTCCAATCTACAGCCTGGAACGCTAGATTTTTCCACATAGTCCACCATTTTGGTTGCTGTAGCTCTGTTGTGGTTGCATGTAAATGTTGGGGGTGTAAATATTAATGAGTCTGTTCCCGCCCTCTTTTGTAATTGCTGAATTTGTATTTAAAGGAGGAACAACAGTGTTTGAGGTACTGAACTCTTTCAGAGCTTTCTGTGTGGTACTGCGTTTCCTATCACTGTGTAAAAGATGCACAGGGCTTCTTTTATGATTAGATTCTTCGGAGCAATTTGCATCAGTAAGCATGATTTTGATGTTTGATGAAGTTTTGATATGATGAATAAAATGGCTATATCTGTGTTGTAGACATGGTGACCTCTGGTTACCATCACCGCCACTACAAATGATCCATTCACATCAAACCTCTCTGAAAACATCCTCTTCAAGCAGGCTATATTGTAGGAATGTATTTTCCATTAAGCTCAACAGAGAAATTAGATAAAAGTGGCTCACTGGATGCTTGTGCACCCCCATAGAACCTGGCCTATCTAGACCCACCCGTTTGGATTGACTGTTAGCACTCTTGCTCCAGCACTAGCCAGTATTAGCTGCTAGCGCAGAGGGAGGGACTTGTCGGAATATGGGTGGGAAAGAAAGCAGAAAACCCACCTAATTTCGCTGGTTGTCAACACAGCCTCCCTGCAGCAGGCCCACATCATACCAGCAAAGAGCTAAACGCATTTGGTTTGCCATTTTGCATAGTAATCGACACCTGCCTGACATCGTCCAACACCAGACCTTCAAAAACAGACCTCATTTCGAGCCTGAAAAGAGCAATCATGCTGGCACTGTCAAAGTTAAAGTGACACAAATGACATTGTCTGTAGGCCCAAAGCCTATAAAGGTCCAAACAAGGAAACCCCACAGGTTCACAACAGCCTCCTCAACCGGAAATATTAGGCTAATGATTCTGATTCACCACATTCACCACATTAACCTACAAACAACATGAATGCTGGTCATAGAAGCATGCATATGCTATATGCTACGTGTGCTGCGTCAGAAAGCAGGCTCCACATGAACCAAAGGGGTGACCATAACAATGACTCTCCAATCCTCCTTCCTCAGACACTTTTTGATGCACTTATCATATCGCTGTTGTAATGGATGGTTCTGCAAGGGTTCTTTAGCAATAGATCATGCATTGCATGCTTTAATGGCTCCATGCATGGTGAGTTGCATCCTCAGGCAGATGGAGTGTTGTATATAGTTCTATATAGCAAGGTTGTAATAATACATACAACATCAATAGAATAACCCTATTTGGTGCTATACTAGAACCCTTTTCTAACAGGCTCTATATACTGTAGAACCCTATGCATCACATTTTCCATCCATCTGAATGGCCATATGCTTCACCATGCACAGAGCCATTCAAGCATACATGGTTCTACAGTGCATTACTAAAGGTGGATCATCATAAGAGTGTATTATGTAGGGATGGGGGAACAAACGCATACACACACACACACACACACACACGTTTTAACAGCACGAGCCAACAGCGCGCGCCCGCAGTGATAGAGTGACGTCAATGTGAAGCACCCCAGTCAAGGAAGGCTGTTTACCTGATTTGGGGTAAGTGACGATCCATATGTCGCTACTTCTGAGGGAGAAGTTAGCGATCTCGTCCATCTTCCCTCTGCAGAAAGGAGGCAGCCGAACTCCATGATGCTCGAAGTATTTGCTCTCGTACTCTATCGGCGTGCTCGGTGTGTCCACCTCGCTTTCTGCCATCTTCAGAGCGAGCGCAGGCCAAAACTGGTTCCACTGGTGTTTGTATTTGTTTGTTTATTCACTTGGTTGATAGAAAAAGAGGCATTTGATAGCAGCTAGTAGCGTCGATGCTTTGGCGCAGACGCGCTGGTTCGCAGAGCGCCTGGACCCTCAGCCAATCACGATGGCCCGTGGTGATGTAATCCGTGGGGCTTCCACCACCAGCAACATCAGCATCAGCAGCAGCAGCAGAAGCGGGCGGATCCTCGCCCCTGTTTCTGCCCGGTTAGGTAACACGGGGGCACCAGACTGTGAGTGGTAGCAGCTGTTAAGGCTTGAGCGTTAAAGGGCAAGTCCAGCGAGGTTTCAAGATTTCCACATAATACAGCCATAAAGACATGAACAAAGCCAGTTGGAGAGGTTTGATGTGACGTGCACCGTTTTAGAAAAACAGGCTCAGAGTCTGTGGTGCTCACAGTGGTGGTGATAGGAACCAGACGTCCAAAAAGTGCATTGAACTGGGTATAAACAAACATTACTGATGCTTGAGACATTGCTCTATGATAATTCTGAAAAGGTTCTGTCCCGGCTGGGCTGTCCAGGCTCAGTTGGAGCTTCCAGGCTAGAACAAACTAGCTAATGAACAGTTTTCAGGTTACTGAACAAGATGTGAGCCTTTCACCAATACGATTTCAATCTTACACTTTTCACACAGTGTAAACAGCGGCTACTGGGATCAAATGATGCATAAAAGTAAAAATCGACAAAAATGGAGATACATGTTTTTCATTGGACAGCAATAATATATTTAATATATCTCTGTTTATTTAGTATTTTTAGTTAGTGTGTTTATTAATGCTGCCCTGCTGTAGAGTGATTCCCTGATCCTCACGACAAGCATTTCAATACATGGATGTCCTGGCATGTTGTGCAAATATAAACTTGAACTTGAACTTGTTTATTTATCTGTAAGTTTAAGTAGCATTGTTGGTGTTTCATTGTGTTTGGGTTGTGGGGGTTTTTGTGTGTGAGGCAGAGGTCACTGTGAGCATGTGGCCTTCTCTCTGGTGACCTCTCCAAGGAGGGGTTTACTGAGAGAGGGAGGTTATTTATGCTGTTTGATGAATGAAGCTCAAAGGCTGTAGCACGAATTATGGCTTCATCTGACTCTACTTCAGCCTGTTGTCACTATGAATTTAAAATCCATTCATGGTGGAGAGGTACCTGTGGGGTGTTGTAAGGCAAAGTAGTCCCCCTGTGTTTTTAATTTTATATTGTCAACACGAGCAAAACACACACGCCCATACACACTTTGGACTAATAAACAATGACAATCCTCTGCACATGGCTGCTCTGCATGGTGACACCTACCACAGTCCAGGCGGTCCAGCCAATAGAGGGACATATTCAACCTTTCTACTTTAGGCAGGGAATAAAAACAATCGTCATCACCACTCTATAGAACTCTTACATCAAGGGGAATTCCAGCAATTTTCAAGATTTCCTCCATTTGCCTCTACACATGGATTCATTGGTCATCTCCACCAAAACAAGAGCTTGTAACAGTAAGCAGGACTTTTTATATATATACACTGATCAGGCATAACATTAAAACCATCTCCTTGTATCTACACTCTTTATCTATCAGCTACACTGACCATATAGGAGGACTCCGTAGTTCTACAGTTACAGACTGTAGTTCATCTGTTTCTCTGTATACTTTATTACCCTGCTCTTCAATGGTCATGACCCCCACAGGACCACCACAGAGCAGGTATTATGTGGGTGGTGGATTATTGTCAGTACTGCAGTGACACTGATGTGGTGGTGGTGGTGTGTTAGCGTGTGTTGTGCTGGTGTGAGTGGATCAGACACAGCAGTGCTGCTGGACACCTCAGTGTCACCGCTGGATTGAGAATTGTCCACCAACCAAACTATCCAGCATCCTCTGGGCAACATCCTGTGAGCACTGTCCTGTGGGCAAAATCATGTGGGCACTGTTCTGTGGGCAGCGTCATGTAGGCAGTGTCCTGTGGGCAGCATCCTGTGACCACTGATGAAGGACTAGAGGATGGCCAACACAAACTGTGCAGCAACAGATGAGCTATTGTCTGTGATTGTACATCTACAAGGTGGACCAGCAAGGTAGGAGTGCCTAATAGAGTGGACAGTGAGTGGACACACTCCAGCAGCTGCCCACAGAACGCTTCCCAGAGGTCGCCGGATAGTTTGGTTGGTGGACGAGTCTCAATCCAGCAGTGACATTGAGGTGTCCAGCAGCACTGCTGTATCTGATCCACTCACAGTGTCACTGCAGTGCTGAGAATGATCCGCCACCCACATAATATCTGCTCTGTGGTAGTCCTGTGGGGGTCCTGACCATTGAAGAACAGGGTAATAAAGTATACAGAGAAACAGATGGATGTAACTGTAGAACTACGGAGTGCATATGGTCAGTGGAGCTGATATAATGGACAGTGTGTGTAGAAACAAGGAGGTGCTTTTAATGGCTAATGGTATATATATGGGCTGAAAATGAAAATGAAACCATTATTAATCAATATGCTTTAAACGGTAAATAGCACTAATTAAAGAAATTACTGAAAGAGCTTCCTCCAGACCCCACACACTCCTGGACAATCAGCTGCGAGCCATTCATTCCGATCCAGTGTTTGTGTACGTCAGTGCTCAGGTTGGGGGCGGGGTTGGCGTGGAAGATAAAAACGTGCTGGATATGCATCTAAGAAGGGCGGAGTGTGTATGCGAGAAGGGCGTGGCTTACGTAACAGGCGACCCGTGCTCCTGGGCTCCTATTGGCCGCATGGCCTCAGCTGTGAACCGCAGCAGGAAGAAAAACACAGCCGGGCGCTCTGCTGCTCCGTTCCTCCTCAGAGAACCTCAGAGAAGCTGCTACGGGCGCCGAGCAGCGGAATGAGCTCAGAGTAAACCAGTGGAGAAGAGCGAGCAGCCTCCTTCATCCCCAACCCCGGAGCCTTTCTGTGGGAGATGTTTGACCTAAAAGGAGGCTGGAACATCTCGTTCGCCGGTTGCGGGTTTCTGGGGATTTACCACATCGGCGTGGCGAGCTGTCTGCTGGAGCAGGCGCCCTACCTCATCAGCGGAGCCACCAGGATCTACGGAGCTTCAGCAGGAGCTCTGACCGCATCTGCCCTTACCAGCCAGGCGTGCTTAGGTACCTACAGACCCCGTTAAACACTGTACACACATCACTTCACTTTGGAACAACAACAATAAACATTATCTACATTCCCAAACTGATGGTTCTTCAAGGGTTCTATATAGAACTCAGTCGTGGGTTCCATGTAGAGCCATTCACATGCTTAAATAATTCTTTGCATGGTGAAATGGTTCTTTAGGTTGATAGAGAACGTGTTGTGAATTGTTTTACATAGCACAGAGAGGGGTTCTTCTACTGTTACAAACTTAAGATCAGAATCATGGCAGAAGCCTTTATGGTTCTACATTGTGTGAAAATGGGTTCTTCTATTGTAATACGCTTGACATTGGAACCATAGCAGAACCCTTTATGGCAGAACTTTTTTATGGTCCTGCATAGCACCAAAAAGCACTCTTTTAGTATTGTAAGCCTGCTATTGTAAAAATAGCAGAACCCTGTTTGGTGCTATATAGAACCATTTTGAAAATGGCTCTATATAGAACTGTATGCAACATGTTCTCCATCAGTCTGAAGAACCCTTTCACTATGTAAAGCATCCTTTAAACCATGCATTCTATATTGAACCATTTGCCTGCTTAAATAGCTTTGTACATGGTAAAATGGTTCTTCAAATTGATGGAGAATGTACTGTATTGTAAGTGCACACTTTTTGCACATGGTTCTGTATAGCACCAGAAAGGTCTATTGTTACAAGCTTGACATTGTTACCACAGCAGAACCCTTTATGGTTCTATATAGCACCAAAAGACTGTTGTTCTTTATAGGCTTGTCATTGTAACAATAGCAGAACCCTTTTTGGTACTACATAAAACTGTTTTCTATACAGAACCATATGCATTCATCACTAATCTGAAGAACCATGTAAAGAACCATGTAAAGAATGATTTAAGCATGGAAATGATTCTATATAGATCTCATGGTTCCAAACAGAACCATTCCAGTTTACCATTCCAGAACCATCTTTTTAAGTGTGTAGAATCCACATGCCACACTATACAGACATAGCCTGCTTATTTAGAGCCCAAACATTGCTGTACACATTACATATAGGTACTGTGCCCAAACTACACACTGCTATGATATATAATAATATATAACATCAAATATAATATAGAGTAGTACAATATGATTACAGTATATACACTAAATATTATAGACCGTTTGAATACTTGCACACTAAACTCAGGCAAACAGCTCAGCATGGTGTTTGTAAAGGTGACCAGAGGTTTGCACAGTGCTCTGCTACAGCTGATTCACTGTGGCCAGGGAGTGGGTCAGAAAGACTGCTGGATAATGATAATCATAACTCATGAGACGACTGTATATTCTTTCGCTTTTTGCTTCCTGCTGAACCATGTAACCAGCTTTTACTGTGCTCTGTATGTTGATTGCCTACCGATAATGATATGCAGTATGAGTGGACACAGTGTTTAAAAAGATCAGCTTTTAAACTGGACACATTCCTTATTACAGTACACCATAATAATGGGAAAAACACACAAGCACACAAAAAACATACATATATAAATGTTGCACACAAGTATTTGTTAATATACAACAGAAATAATATCAGTGTAGGACAAAATCAGCCATCTTTAGTATTTGAGCACCCTATGCAGAATGGGACTGTTCTGTCATCTAAATGAGTCCAGATAAACCCTTGCCAAGCTGGTAAAAGATAAACAGTATATAGCTGTCATGCCTACAGTGTAGTTGTCTTTGCTGGACATGAAGGCATTTATTAGAAAGCACCAATGGCTTTCCAAGAATCTGTCAATCAATTAACCTCTTTTAGAAGTAGACAAGACCCTCAACACCTAAATAAATACTCGTCATCAAAAGTGTAATTGCACCCAGAAGGAATCAACCAACGGGAATGAAACTTGGTGGGTAAGTTTGACATCATGAGACATGCAAATTATTCATGTGACGTAAGCAGGGACAGGTCCTGTCACTGTACCTGACTGACCCAACAGCTACGATTGCGGAAATTCAGTGAGCAGTGATGCCCTCCGTGAGTCATCCTGTTAGTGCCAGCACCATTGGCAGATGGCTGCACGACGCAGGACTACATGCACGCAGACGTGTAGACATGTTATGACGACTGCCCTTAACACCACATCAGTGTCGCCAATGACCGCAATGGTGTCGTGCCAGACTGTCATGGAGTGACTCAGAATGGCAGTGGGCCATCTTCAGTGACGAGTCCCGCTTTTGTCTTGGTGGAGATGGCCAACAAATCTGTGTATGGAGGCACCGTGGTCAGCGCCAAGATGAACAGTTTGTTGTCATGCGTCACACGTCCAGAAGGCCTAGTGTCACTCCACCTCCACCCCTACCACACAATCTGCAGGAGCTGTGTGAGAATATTCAAGCTGCATGGGGTGGATAATCTCAGGACACCATTAGGAACCTCTATGCCTCCATGCTGAGACGTCTGGCATGTGTTAGGATACATGGCGGCCCAACGCCATACTGAGAGACACTACTTCTGTATGTGTAGCTCAATAAATATTGCCCATATCAGTCTAAATGTATCATCATTTATTGTTCCTGGTAATCTTTATCTTCCTTCCCAATAGCACTGCAATCCCACACTTCCTTATGGGTGCAGCTATTTTTTTGGTGATGAGTGTATGTATACATAGCCTGTAGAGTCTTTAAGATCCATCTGTTGGGTATGTCTAAACTTTTGACTGGTAGTGTACTGGTAGCTGTCTAATCTGTGCATCTTCATGGTGTTGTTTTCCAGAAACTTGCTGCGAGGATGTGATTGAGGTGGCGAAAGAGGCCCGGAAACGTAACCTGGGTCCACTGCACCCCACCTTCAACTTGGTCAAGGTTCTACGCTCCGGTCTGCAGCGGGATTTGCCTGAAGATGCCCACACTCGTGCCTCTGGGAAACTGTGCGTGTCACTCACACGTGTCAGTGATGGCGAGAACGTGCTGGTCTCAGAGTTTGCCTCCAAAGACGAGCTCATTCAGGTGAGGCCCTCTCATCCCTAGGTTGACTAGTGTATCTAACAAGTAAATAATGGGCTCCTCTAAGCTGCAGGACATTTCAGCTCATTTACGGTTCATGGTCTGCAACCCTTGAGCCTACAAGCCTTATTGACTGATTAGCTATTTTCTTCCCATCTGTCGATACACACAGTACCAGGCAAAAGTTTAGAAATACCCAGCTAAATGGATGTTGTTGGTGATCTTAAAGACTCTACAGTCTTACACTTAACAGCTCCAACTGATGAGAGTCTGAACCAGTACATATCCTGATAAACCACATATACTCTTGATGTACCACAGTATTATATTTACTCTCCTATTTACTCTAATATATATTTAAAAACTCTTTTCTGATCTCTTTTTCTGCACAGTGTAAAAGCTCTAGTTCTCCTTTCAGTTGAGTGAATATTCATGGTGGATAGACCAATAGAATTGCTCCAAAACTGCTTAGAAATAAACCTTTTTATATACCAGCCTCCACTACAGGTTAAGAAAGATGTTTCATCCTCCTGTAAAGCTCCATTTTGTAGGTTTTTAAGGTGGACTGTATAATTCCATGAGTGCTGTTTTATAGTTTGATGTCTTCACTTTTATTCTACAGTAAAGCATTAAGATAAACATAAGGAGAACATTCTGAGTAGCCTTGTCTAAACATTGAAGGTAATGTGTGCATATCTCCATTTTTGTCTGTTTTTATTTGTTTGCATCATTTGAACACAGCAGCTGCTGTTTACACTGTGACAGTGACGATATGCAGGTCTAGATATTCTGCATAACTAACTAGCCTCCATAAACAAGCCATTGCTTAAATGTGTGACATGCTTTGAGGCAGTTTAGAGGTGGCTATAAGCTCATTAAGCATATTAACTTTCTAGCAAACTCCAGACATCTTGACTGGTCGTCTGCATTTGCATTAAGAGGTAAATCATGTAAAACTGACTATGCTATTAACCACATTTGGCTAAACCTTTGCTTTAATCAGCTGCGGGCTAGGTTGTGTCTATGCCAGTCTTTAGTTATTCTATTGAAATCTTATATAAAGTCGAGTCAAATTATGACCATTTCCTACTTTGGATGGCGGCAGCGAATAACTCATTAAGGAAGTCACATTTTCGTGTCATTCTATGGGCCCACTCATCCATGTGGAAGGCCGATTTGGGTATGAATCCATCCTTGCAGATCACGTACACACATACATGCTGATTGTCTTCCCTGGGGCGGATGTTATCTTCCAGCAAGACATGTCACGTGGCTAGAAACGTCCGACACTGGTTGGAAGAGCATGACCAAGACTTCCAGGTACTACCCTGGGCCCCTAATTCCACAGGCTACAACCCAATTGAGCATCTGTGGGACCACCACGAACGTTTCTATCTATGGATCCTTCCCCACCGCTGTCCAGTAGCTGTAGGATGCACTGCGGTCAGCTTGGCTCCAGATACCCATGACAACCTACCAGGACCTTATTGAGTCACTCCCACCCTGTCTAGCTGCTGTCCGGGCTGCACAAGGTGGTTACTCTGGATATTATTATATAATGTGACTCGACTGTGTACATGGCAAAGTTTTGCTATTATGATTGTGTAATTTCCTAGACATGACATTATGATTCATCATCACTTTTCCTCTTTTTGTCCTCCCCAGGCGCTCATCTGTAGCTGCTTCATCCCTGTATACTGTGGTCTGATACCTCCTGCCTTCCGCGGAGTCGTAAGTGTCCAATGGTCATGTCTACAGAGATACCAACTCTGCATGTTACACCAGGCCACACAGTGAATTGATAGTCTACCCAGTTATCTGTGTGAAGGTGTAGGACGTCGATGCCAGAGTCCACAGTGCTGCCTGTTTTGCTGGAGAACTGAGTCACTAGGGCTCAATGAACAGACGTAAACCCTACATCACACCATATTAGCATGCCCCTCTGTTCTGACTGGCAGAATTGAGTGAGCTTATTGGGCTAAGCAGGATTTGTGGGTAGGAGGTTTCTGATCCCCTTATGAGTTCTCCTAAACACAAGTCAGTTATATGCTCACTAGTGCTGTCTCCTAGCAGCCCACCTCCACATACACACCCCCTGTGCCCCTCGCTCCCCCCGCCCCTCTGTACATCATGTACTGCATTCTTAGAAACCCCTGGAACACAGCCAGGCTCATGTTTATGAGAGGAGACTGAAAGTATAGAAATAGCTCCTCCTTCCACAGGCTCAGGTTAGGAACATCTCAGCTTAGTTCCACCATAGGCCACTTCTCAGTCGCCTACTGTGAAGAAGAAGAAGAAGAAGAAGGAGTTTCATCGCATCTGGACTGTATTCAGACGTTGTTTATGGCTCTTGGACCTCGTGCCAATGCCCATGCTTCCTGCCAACAGATCTGCAAGTCCTAATTACAAATCATGCTGAGGAAATAAAGGAGGTTAATTCCCTTTGCCAGGACTTTAGAGCGCATTACATGGCCAGAAGTGGCCCATTGAAAGGGAACATCGACTGTTTTAGTGGCATGGCCGACCCGCTACAGCATGAATCAGGCCTGATGGTGCCATTATGTAAGACCCCGGGAGGTGGGGGGCTGATTTCCTTGTCCATATTAGTGTCAGGCAGCCCTGGCACTCTCTCAACTTACCCAGAACAGGGACACCTGAACATGGCTGCTGTGCTGCAAACTGCTACCGTGGAGAGCCAGCCTGTGACACATATGCTCAGCAAGCACTTCATTAGGAACATCTGCTTGTCCATGTTATCAGCTCCACTGACCACCACTCTGCAGTTGTTCTTCTTTGTGACGCATGTATGTTTGGGTGTGATCCTCTGTGAGGTTCTTAAGCCTGATCTAAGAGTCAGTCAGAGCCTCGGGGACATTTTTGTGGATAGGCAGTGAAGCTGAAACGAACAGGGCTTGTTTGTAGCAGTTTGACTTGGTTCTCTAGCTCAACCTGAACTGTGTTTTTGGCCAGATGCAGTTAAACCCACAGGGAGTTTGTGTTAAGTTCCACTTTAGCTCACAGAACCGTGTCTGATTCCAGATTGTTTTCTGGTTCTGTGTTTTGTTCTGTGCTGTTTTCAGTAGCCCAGAGTAACAAACACTGAATTCATAAACATGATGTGCAGTTTGTGCACTGCACACATGCAGAATTCACATTTAACAACTGAATATACACCCAGAATACACCCAGAATATTCTCTCTCTCTCTCTCTTTGTCTCTCTCTTCTTTCTTTCTTTCTGTTTTTTCTTATCTTTTTTCTATTACTTTGTCTGTCTTTTTTCTTTTCTATTACTTTCTATTCTTTTCTCTCTCTCACCCCTTTCTGTCTCTCCCTTTTTTCTCTTTCTCATTATTTGTCCCCTTTTCTGTCTCTCTCTTTCTCTTTCTTTTTTCTTTCTTTCTCTCTCTCTCTCTCTCTCTCTCTCTCTCTCTCTCTCTGCAGAGGTATGTGGATGGTGGGATCAGTGATAACCTGCCCCAGTCGGAGCTGAAGAACACCATCACCATCTCCCCGTTCTCTGGAGAGAATGACATCTGTCCCAAAGATAATTCCAGCAGCTTTCACGAGCTGCGTCTCACCAACACCAGCATACAAGTCAACTGGGGAAACGTGTACAGGCTCAGCAAAGCCCTCTTCCCTCCAGAGCCCAAGGTAGGAGCACCTCCTGTCCCCACTCATACACGTGCCACTGTGTGCAAAGCTTTTCCGATGGGATCCCGATTACATAAGTGGCTCAAGGAGCGCACGCGTAGGGTCTTGCCCTGAAGTGGCTCAGAAATCGAATGACACAGCGGTTTCAGCTACATGGACTGTGGCGAACACACAGACAGGAACACGGCAGGACAGAATGGCGGTATTGTGCAGCCTGTGTGGAAATCTTTTCCTTTATTTTCCCAGAAAAAGAAGCCAGAATGACGACAGTTACATGCAGAGTCAAATGTGTACATAGAACAGATTTCATAATGAAGCCAGGAGAACGGTCTGACTGCATTGTGCCAAGTGTAAAGTTTGGTGGAGGGTGGATTATGGTGTGGGGTTGTTTTTCAGGTGTTGGGCTCAGCCCCTCAGTTCCAGTGAAAGGAACTCTTAATACTTCAGCATACCAAGAGATTCTGGATAATTTCATGCTCCCAACTTTGTGGGAACAAGTTTCGCATGGCCCCTTCCTGTTCCAACATGACTGCACACCAGTGCACAAAGCAAGGTCCATAAAGACATGGATGAGAGAGTTCGGTGTGGAAGAACTTGACTGGCCTGCAAAGAGTCCTGACCTCAACCTGATAGAACACCTATAGGATGAATTAGAGCGGAGACTGCGAGCCAGGCCTTCTCGTCCAACATCAGTGTCTGACCTCACAAATGCGCTTCTGGAAGAATGGTCAAAAATTCCCCCTAAGCACATTCCTAAACCTTGTGGGAAGCCATTCCAGAAGAGTTGAAGCTGTTATAGCTGCAAAGGGTGGCTAAAGGGAGCTAAACTGCTACAGGCTGGATAGGTGGATATATGTGAATTACTTGTTTTTTTTTTTTGTGACATCACAGATACCGTGAATTCAGAATGGGCTGTTTTTAGAGCTTAGTTTGCTCCATTTAAAAGCTTTAAAGTGTTTTCATACTACATTAAACTCCTTTAGTCCCAAGTGTCAGTACTGCAGTTGATGTGCAGCAACGCTTATATATTATACAAGCGCTGCTGCACATTTCTGTCTTAGTGGGCACTGGAACTATAATTTACAAACCATAATTAGTTTTATTCAGCCTTTACCTGGTTAATATCTAGAACTTAAGGCACTGTTAAAAATAAGCCCCAGTATTTACCCTGTATTTGAACGTGACCCCAGTAACTCTGAATAAAGTTTTGTTGCATGAATATGCATTAAAGAATGTTTGTTTGATTGTGTACAGTTGCCTGGTTGTGAACCTCAAGCGTATTCTCTTGTATGTGTGACAGGTGTTGGCGGAGATGTGTCAGAGTGGGTACAAAGATGCCTTCCGGTTCCTCAAGGACAACAGTGAGTTCTCTTTATTGCCTTAAAGAAGGAACCTCATGACTTCGTTCAAGTTATTGTTTGTGTGTAATAGCTCTTTATGCAGTGGATGCATTGAATGGGAAATTATTGCTCAGCAACACTGGCAGCAAGAAATAGGTCACTGTAATGCTTCGTTTATGTACGTCAGATGTTTCATTTCACTTGGAGAACATCGTTCTACTTTCCAGAAGGCCCTATACACATGGTTAAAATGCTCTATGGCATTTTGCAGTCTTGTTTTTGATATAGCAGGATAAACAGGAAGTGGCCAGTCTGGTTTGCCATCCATGGCCCCCCTAAGAAAAAATCACATCCTGTTCATTTCACCACCGACACCTTAGAGTTGATCTCTTGAAATAATGTCTGACCACTGCCATGAGCGGCCCTTGCTCTGTGGCTACTCTATTGAAAACAATGGAATTGTTATGGAATTGGTATGAACCCTTCCTTTATCTGTGTCGTCTCAGTGATTACATCATGTGACCCTCAGATTTGTTGAGAACCGACTGTCCAACCGCAGACCTAGCCCTGACACAGGACACGCCCAACTGCTGCTGCTCGAAAAACTCGGTCATTACAGAATCCACAAAGGACTGGATGCTGCGGAGACTCCGCCTACTGAAGAAGCATCACTGGTGGTTGGATGAGCAGCTTATTAATAACCTTCCCACGCCCATTAAGAAAGGTAATAGTTTACTGCAGTGAGCATTTATTCATTATTAATAGAGATGCACAATGAGATTGGAATCATATCCGTATCAGCAGATATTTGTTTGCAATGATCTGTATTACAATATTATACAATATTATAAATAATATTAGATACGTATTTAGACTTAACCTAAATATTAACTTTGAAATTTGTGATCTGAAAGAAGTTTTATTTGCATTTGGATGATGTTGGGCTAGTACTCTGAAATATCATCACTTTATTCAATTGAAACCGTACACAAGTAAAAGATATTTTTCTCTGTAGTGCTAATCCATCTGTAGTGCCAATTTCTACATTTTATGAATGTACCAGAGCCTGTACTGGCATCGGCAGATATATAAATACAAAATTGATCAGATACCAGCATCGGCTCCCATATTGGTGCATACATATAAATTTGTTAGGCTGAAGATTAGAAATAGCTTCATCATTCACTTTTTTTGTTTTTAACAGTTTTTTATTACATGTTCAATAAAAGAACAAGGGACTTCCATTCAGTTGTAACACTACTATTAGGGCTGCCCTGCTTACCTGATTAAAAATGACTGATTAATATGTCCATTATTAAACATTTTGAATGATGAACAGAAGGGATGAATTGGCTGAAGACACACACACTGAAGACACACACACACACACACACACACACACACACACACATGTGTATATATATATATATATATATATATATATTACTTTTGGTCCACTCATCAATAAATTCACACGCAATGTAAAGGGCAACAGGCATTTTCACATTATGACAAAAACTGAAAAATTACAAAAATGCAGATATAAGGTTTTGGCTGGACGGCAACAATATGCTTCACTAACAGACTTCTCCAATAACATATCAATCTCAAAGGTTAGCCGTGTCTGTCCATTTATCATGATTGTATTGTTGAAAGTTCCTTGTAGATGCAAAATGCTTTTTCCTGTGTATCCTCAGCAGTTAACACCAGACTTACTAAAGTACTTAAATAAAAAAATAAAAAAAATTAATAAATATTACAAATATTAAAATAAATGCAAGATGAAGCTTAGTACTGGCAACTCAAACAACCCAAGAGGGTTAAACCCTGTGTGAAGTGAATGTACAGTGAACGTATTGAAATTCCCATAAACGTACTGCTGGAAATTTGCTTTATCAAAGCAGGATACTTATAATGTTGAACATTAATGTAGTAACTACTGCTATAGGATGTGCAAGGCCAATTTCATGAAATGACTGACTCAAAATAGCAATACTTCGGCATCTCTGTCTTATACTGACCTGGTTAATACCTAGAACCTAAGGCACTGTAAGCGAAAGCATTATCCGTTATTTGAACATGTCCCTCAGTGTCCCATGCCATGTAGTCTCAGAATGATAATCCCGTACCTAATAGAGAATATACAGTGTGAACTACGTGTGTGTTTGTGTCTTGTGTGTGTATGTGTGTGTATAGTGTTCTGTGAAGCATGCAGAGAGAAAGACGGCCTGTTTGGTCAGCTCACTGATCTGCTGCCAGTACGAGTGGCCTCCTACATGCTGTTGCCCTGCACTCTGCCAGTGCAGTCAGCCTACTCAGCAGTGCAGAGGTATGCTCTCAGATTCTCTCCCTCCACCCTCCATCCACATATTCACAGTCTGACATTACACACGAACGTAATGCGATTCTGTACATGGCCATCCAAACTACCTGCTGCCGTGTGCACTGGTGCCACCTGGTGACCGTTTATGTTCTTTCTACATCTCACAACACAAAGGACATTCACCAAGATTCACCAAGGTATTAACATCCAGCTTGAGTGATCTGGGCCCAGTTTTCCATAAGCATCTCAGTGCTAAGATCATCTTAACTATTAGTGTTCAGTGCTTGCACTATTAGTTAAGCATAATTTTTGTGGTTCGATGCTGCTTGGGAATCTCAGTCCTTTTCACAGTGAGGTGTTCGGTCTCTTACACCTGGCGTTTCCGCAGATGCGTCTCCACTGAATGTTTGTGATAAGATTTTAGTGACTGGTGGAAAGATGCCATGCACATTTACTCTGTCTCTGCATTTGGTATCAGACGGAAATGTCTGATGTAAGTCCATGTAAGTTCTAAAAGCAGTAATAAACATTTAGATTGCACATCTGCTAATGCCAGTGCTAATGTTAACCCATAAGAGCCCAGACCCATTTCCCCTTGAAGTCAGTCAAAGTCAAAGTTTATTTATATATGCCTTTTACAACAGATGTTGTCACAAAGCAGCTTTACAGAGAATTTGGGTCTAAGCCCCCAGTGAGGAAGCCAAGGGTGACAGTGGCAAGGAGAAACTCACTCAGAGCAAGAGGAAGACAAACCCTCGAGAGGAACCTAGACTCCAAAGGGGAACCCATCTTTCTCTGGCCCCCACTGGACAGCAAGACCAGCAAAAAAGCACATAAAATGGATCAGATTTTATATGTGTTATTAAATATAGAGAATAACCAATAACTGAGTAAGAGTGCCAGCGAGAAACACAGTACCAGTGAATCCGGTGAAACCAGTGACCACTGTAAGGACTTTATCACAGTAAAAGCCATGAACATCAATAACTGCTGATAGAGGACTACAACAATAGTCTGTTAGAAAGAATAAGAGAAGTGTTCTGTGTTTGTGGGGTAGAGGAAGAAATGTCTGATTAGTCAGGGATGTAGGAAGCTTCCTCACAATATAGGACAGCAAGAAGCTCCACGGTAGGTAAACTGGTCAGAGATGCAGGCAAGCTGTGGGCACCCAGTCAAAGGAGATGAAGCAGCAGCAGCATCAGAGCGCACAGGATGGGCAGTAGCTCTGCTTCAGAACGTGCAGGATGGGCAGTAGCTCCTCATGAGACCACACAGTTTGGGCAGTAGCTCAGCTCAGGCAAAGAAAACACACAGACAGTTAGCTCTGATAGAAGAACTAAAAACAATATATGGTGTTAACAGACTGCAGCAGTGACTCCAGCAGGCCTGGCTAATATAGCAGGAAATGATGAGGGATCAGTTATAAATGAGTATAAATGACCAATCTTATCGTGATTAAAGAGGTCATGGCGTGACATGGCGTCTTCTGTAACTATGTTAAGGTCAAAATACCAGTAACATACGTCTCAACAACCATTTAGCAACTTATATTTTGGGGTCAGAATGGGTTCTATGTAATATATATATATATATATATATATATATATATATATATATATATATATATATATATATATTATCAAAGCATTAGAGCTGTTAAATGGGTTGGAACCTTATAGATACCAAAAAAAACATGAGCTGGGATTTAAATGAGCTGGTTTTGACGCATATACTAACCTACCACATCGCCATTTTGTAAATAAGGTCACATGTTTACAAATTGCATGACAAACTGTCATGTGACTGCATGTATAGGTCATTGAGATATACGTCACAGTGGGCTGTTATGGGATAATGGGTGAGATTCATTCATGTTATGCTTTGCAGGTTTGTGGAGTGGATACCGGAGGTGCCTGCGGACACACGCTGGCTTTACGAGGTGGCAGGAAGTGTTTACAGACACGCCTGGAGGGGAGTGTTCCCAAAACCGGGAAGGTAAGAGTATTGAAAATCTTATCAGAAGTATCTTCAACATGTACAGCTCTGGAATAATTTAAGAGACCACCTCAAAATGATCAGTTTCTCTAGTTTTACAGTTTATGGGTTTGTGTTTGTCCAAACTGAGCAGTTTTGTTTTATTCTATACACAACTGGAAACATGTCTCCCAAATTCCAGATAAAATATTGGATTTTAGATCTGTTTATTCAGAAAATGACTAATGATGCCTCCAGAAGCCTGTTTTTTGAACCATGCTCGCTGTGCATTTCACCCCAGCCACCGCTCACCAGTCTTTCTGTAGGTCACTTGAGGTCGTCGTACGGTGGTTAAGGGTGAGGGTGGTTTTCGCCCTCTGCCAGTCTGTAGCTGTTTTGTCCTGTGTGTTTGCTGCTTGACCTTGTTCTTATGAACCAGACGCTCACTGTATCTGCCAGTAAAGCTAGAACCAAACATTCTGTTCCTCACTAAGAACCTGCTGTACATGTGGAGATGCTGATTTAAGAAAACACTGGAGTGGTCTCTTATTTATTCCCAGAGCTGTATATGATAAA
This sequence comes from Semaprochilodus insignis, assembly GCA_034552555.1. Lineage (NCBI taxonomy): Eukaryota > Metazoa > Chordata > Actinopteri > Characiformes > Prochilodontidae > Semaprochilodus > Semaprochilodus insignis. Next base: position 29,214,415 of record CM067474.1, read on the forward strand.
TTGTACAGTTGATTTTGGCACTGTAATGCTGTAGACCTCCATGAAGCTCCTGAGTAAGATCCTTCATCTGTGAGATCAATGGGAAAGGATAAAGCAATAGCCAGTTGCATTGTTCCTTTCTGATGCTACTGACACTTCACTGTGTTAAAGGGCCCATATGCAATATTTTTTTTCCTATATTTTATTTGTTCTTTGAGGTCCATGAATCTCAAAAACCTCAGAATTCATTGTTGCATAATCTCCAACCTCTCTTTATCCCTTAAAATTAAACAGGCTGTTTAGTTCTCTTTAAGACTAATGAATGTACAGGCCTTCCACAGGCCATGGAATTTCTGGAAAATCATGGAATTTTACACTCTTGGGCAAACAAAAGGCCAAGCCCCAAATGGCAACACGTGAAGCTTTTGATGGTCTCAACAGCACAATTTTTCCCAGTTTAGCACAGTTCCATGGGGTCTTAATGAAATATCTGTGACATTGTTTGGTCAAAATGCCACAAATATCAAGCACAACAGCTCACTTCTCACCCTGTCTGGCCAGCCTTGTTCAGAACCGCCCCTTGGAGTGTCTTCCATGCATGCAGCGTTCCAAGGCAAGAAAGGCTTTGCGCTACTCTCATCTTACAGACATTCAACAGTCTAACAGACTAATAGCATTAACCTTATTGTAGACTCTGCAGTGAATAACGCTGGGAGGGGTTATTATAACAGGTCTCCTAATTGAATAACAAGGGCAACCAAATCTGAACGGATTGTTGAACCCCAGGTTTTCTGTTCTAGGCAGCCCTCAAAAACTGGGCTGGCTTGCCTTATTTAACAGTTTGCGGATTGGTAGGAGCTCCAGATACCCGAATGTATGTTCACAAGAGCTAAAAAAGTGAATGTGTGATAGTATGTCCCCTTTAATTTCTTTAAACAGTGATGGGTAAACCTGTAAAACACTAAGTTAGTTAGTTTGTGTTAAATGTAAGACAAAAGATTCTCAGGGTTTTAAATCCGGACTCTTACCAGTCAAACCACAGTACTTTGGGCCTGGCCTGTTTGTTTTCGTGATTTTTAAATTTTAATGTGCAAGAAATGAACACGCATGACAGTAATACAAAGAAACGGGGGAAAAAGGAAAAAGAAAAAAAAACTAAAATTAAAAAAGGGAAATAAAAACATTGGCAACAAATATATTCATTACAAAAAAGTATTTATAGAGCTTGAATTATAGCAGACCTAACAGTAGATTTTTTTTTTTTTATTATTTATCTGTGAATGTAGATGAACACTGTTGTGATTGGCTTCCACATATGTTATTGTGCCTTACTTAAAAAGCTCTCTCTTTTTCTCTCTCTCTCTCTCTCTCTCTCTTTTTCTCTCATGAATGTATGTATGTATATATATGAGAAAGTGAGAGAAATGTGATATTCCATGATAGGGTCATTTAATTATATGTATCTGCATTGTGCCTCATTCAGAAAATCAATCCTGACTGAAACACTGCTTATAACTTCATAGTGAGTGGGCGGAGCTAAACTGGTATGGGCTGGATAGGTGGATATATGTAAATTACTTGTATTTTTGTGACCTCACAGTTATTAGAGCTTAGTTTTGCTCAATTTAAAAGCTTTAAAGTGTTTTCATACTACATTAAACTCCTTTAGTCCCAAAGTTAGGAAAATCAGTTTTTCCTTAATATGGGCCCTTTAACAGCGTGTCAGTACTGCAGTTGATGTGCAGCAACGCTTGTGTAACTGTTGTCATGCCATCCAGCTAATGACCTTCTGATGTTCTTAAAGTATTATTCACTGTATAGTGGTGTTCCAATGCGACGATGTGTGAGTGAGCCGCCTGCGCTAGACCTGCAACCGCCTGCAATGGGACACGATGGACACCTGCCGTTTTCTGCCACTGATCTCCATGGTTATGGCTGGGATTCACCGGCCAGCCCTCTGCCTCAGCCTCTCAGCATGTCCAGCCCCGCCCCTGAACAGATCTGCTTTTTCCTCGGCTCACAGGACGACTCCGACGGCTGAATGCACCGGCACGTGGAGAGCGTGTGTGGATATGAATGGACAGTGGCTGATAACACACGCCCTCTGTCCGTGCTACATGAACAGGCACTGAAACAGACGGGCCAGGTTTATGCAGATTGCACATGACTCATGATGAACCAAAGACTTGCTTTTCTATTTCATTTCTGTGACTACTAACACGGTCCTAAGCTCCAAAGTGCACTTAGAACAGCAAGAAATCAGACTTTCCATTAAAGCTTCATATTAACAAACATTAATGTACATAATGGTTAAAGGTGTGGCATGTTCTCTAATGACAAATGTCATTAAAGTTGCCAGCTGGTTTTCACAACAGTCACTGCAACATTTTCCTACAGTCCTCGTACAAGACAAAGCCAGAATGTGCTATTTGTGAAAGGGGTAGTCCAGCAAATTTCTAAATTTCAGCTTAATTTAGTAGTCAAGATGTAAGCGATATCAGTCAGTGTGATTTTGTGTGAAATGGTTCATTTGTAGAGACTCATAGTCCTTTTCTGTCTGCGTTTTCTGTTTACTACCAGTCTGCGTTTGCACCAGCTTTTAATGGAACCACTGAACGCCAAAGGATACGTCATTAACGACGACAGGGGGCGCTGCACAGTGGTAGTAAACAGTAGTACCAAGATGGCGGAGCGTATAGATTACCTGGGAGCGTTTGTGCTGTTTTTCCAGATGTTTGTTTATATCCAGAAAGCAGCACGAATGAACTACTGGAGATAAGAAGACCACTGGGTGCGCCACTGTTGCCTTCTCTTTCCTCAACAACTAGTGTGATCATGGTTCATGCTGAGGAACCTACTAGTCTTTGGTTCCAGCTGGGAACTAACTTTTTGGGTTCTGCACCTGTTCATTTTTGGTGGGAATGCACCGAACGGTTCAACATTAGGTGTGCGAACCGGAACAGAACCCTTTTCACATTGGTGGTAAAGGCCTATGAGATATCTGTACAGTGGTGGTGATGGGAACCAAGGGTCGTGGTGTTTACAGTGCAAGTATAGCCACTTTCTTTACTTTCCAGAACCACCAGTGAGCCAACACATGCCATCTGAGTTTTATATGTAATGTTTATGATGGTCATTCATCTATCCATTCATTCATTTATTCATCTTCTGAGCTGCTTTGGGCCAGGGGGCGGGGGTGCTGGAGCCTATCCCAGCACTCACTGGGTGGAAGGCAGGATACACCCTGGACAGGCCACCATCACAGGGCAGACACACAGACATACACTCTCACACATTCACACCTAGGCCAATTTAGCATCTCAAGTTCACCTGATTGCATGTCTTTGGACTGTGGAAGGAAACCCACACAGACACAGGGAGAACATGAAAACTCCACACAGAAAGGACCTCAGACACCCCAGCTGGGGAATTAAACCCAGATCCTTCCTGCTACCCACTGCGCCACCATGTCGCCTCTAGTAATATAGTCATAAATCTGGAGAAAGTGTTCTCTGGGGACTGTTTAGCTTTATAATAACCTGCATGAGTTAGCATACATTCTGGGGTTAAAACCTTCACAATAGTACCACGACACTGGGACTCATTCACCGGTGTCTTCTAAGCTTCTTAACCCAAACACAGGCTGCATCTCTCTAGTGCACTTCACACTAACACTACACAGGCTGTACTAATATTAATAGTGTGAGCTCTGCAGGCTAGTACACTCAATTTCAGCACCCTGCATCGTCACTTACTAACAGGAAGTGATGAAGCGCATATCACACCCAGCTGGACTCTGATAGGCTGCTTCAGTGGAGGGTTTTATACAGAATACAAACATAGAAACACATTATTTACTACAACACATTTATGTTTACATGCTGTTTGGACAGATTTGGGTTAAACTCACATGTATACACAATTTCTGGTCCTGCCACCACTGCAGCCAACGTTGCACCACCATCTGCCATTTTTTATGGAATTTTCCAGACGTGAGAAGCTCCGTTCTTTCCGTTTCCCATTGCATTATGGGACAGCAGTGTTTATCATTACCATACTCAAAAATCGACTGGTTCTAAGTGTGCATTGTCTAAAGGTCTAATGAAAATGTCTACACAATGTGTTTATGACAGGTTCTTAAACCTTAGCACTGGTCACACCTGTATGCTCTTCAGTGTGTGCAGGTTCTGCTGCTACCTAAGAACAGATCTCAAATATGAAACACTGCTGAATGTCAAGATCATCCTGAAAACTACATAAGTGGGTTTTAAGAAGAACTGATTTTCACAAGCACGGCTGGCGTATGAGGCTCTCCAGCATCAGGCAATGTTCTGTAACTATTTAATATAATAACATGACTATAAAGGAGCTTTCATAGGCTTTGCTTTTTTCAGATGTCTGGTTCCCATCACCAACACTGTGAACAATTCTACATTACATTTAAATTACATTTAAGGCATTTAGCAGACGCTCTTATCCAGACCGTGCTTAGTGCTCCGTTGGATAATGTTTCCCAGCTAGTACAAGAAGGTTAGAGTCTAAAACTCACCCAGAGCTCAGACACTGCTCGAACAAGGGCCAGTGCTGATACCTAGAGAGAACAATACACAGACATATATAAAGCATAAGTGCACTGCCTAGCAATCCCAACCCAGCACTCATACCTAGAGAGAAGAAAGGTTATGGTCAGTATAAGTGCAAGAACAAAGTATTTCAACATACACATCTATTAGTGCTCACTCACTTAAGTGCTTTACAAAGAGATGAGTCTTTAGTCTGCGTTTGAAAACCGCAAGAGACTCAGCTGTTCGGACCGCCAGTGGGAGTTCATTCCACCATCTGGGTGCCAGGACAGAAGAGTCTGGACGCTTGTCTTCCATGCGTCTTCAGGGATGGCCGTTTGAGTCGAGCTGTACTTGAAGCTCGAAGGGCTTGAGGTACAGATCGACTCTTAACCATTTCCATAAGGTAGGGAGGGGCTGGTCCATTCTTGGCTGTGTAGGCAAGCATGGACAAGGGCAGCTACAGGAAGCCAGTGAATGGAGCGCAGCAGTGGTGTGACGTGGGTGAACTTGGGAAGATTGAATTCTGACTCTACGTTTCTCTAGAAAGGAGCATATCACACCCAAACCACTCTGAATTACTTTGTTTACTTCTCAACCAGATTTTTTTTTCCATCAAAATTTGGATGGAGTTGCCCTTTAAGTGGTTCTCACATGGAAAAGTGGTTCTTTAGATTAATGCAGAACTTATTGCATATGGTTCCATAAAGAACATTTAAAAACTATAAATGGGCTCTGCTATTGCTATGTTGCCAGGCTTGAGACAACACGAGAACCACTGCCGGCGCCATATAGAACCATTTTCAAAAAGGTTGTACAAAAGGAACCACATGCATCAAGCTGCACGCAGCGACCCATTTAAGCATGCAAATGGTTCCGGTTCTATAACTACTGCCTTTACCAAATAACCATTGAATAACCATCTTTTTTAAGTAAAGTGTATTTCAGTCGTGGCGTCTGGCGGTGTACCGTCCCTTTAAACCTAGTTCCCATAATGCACCGCGGGGGCCGGGCTCTACACGTGTGTTTTGGGCTGAAGTGTGGAGGCTGAACATGGAAAACGGATCCATCCACAGAAAGGAAGACGAGGAGTATAAAGCCTTCCTCGCTCTGCATACTCCTGCTCTGAAGGCAGCTGGGATCCCCCCACTCTACTGGAAGACCCTCCACTATAAGCTCAGCAATGAGGTACATGCAAGGACAGCAGCAGCAGTCAGTGTTCATCAGTTCATGCTAACTGACTTCGCTGCAGAGTAATAGCTCAGTGAATAAGCCTTCCTCAGTACGCAAAGAGGTCAAGGAGAACAGGCTGGTTAAAACAGTCCAGTTAAACCCCCGTTCAGAACTGCCGGGTTGGTTTTTATTGTTACCTATTATATCCTATCCAGCCAACTTAAACATGCCATGAGCCAGGATAGAGTGGTGGTTTGATGGTATGTCATGGTATGTATGGTAAAGTCATGAACTAGTTTGATGTCAACTTTGTTCCCGAAAAATCGCTTATTCCCTCATTGCTCGTAAAGAAATACATTACCCATAATTCATAGAGCTCGCTCCACCAACCAGAGACGCCGCTGTTACCATGGTCCTTTAAACTGTGATGTTCGGCGCTAGGAAAACAGGAAGTAAATAAAAACAAGTCAAATAAATAAAATAACGAAATCAAAACTCTCACTCTCCTTCACCCTGGGCCAACATTAGCCCCCCCAAACAAAGTCTAAGCACAAAAAACGAACATAACATGGTAAATAATACTACGATTTAAAAATATATATGTTATTTGACTTTTTTGCATCCATAAAGAAGGCGGGAAAGCCAGGGGAAAATAGAGAAATAGATACATGAACTGAAAATGAACTGAATATAACNATATATATGTTATTTGACTTTTTTGCATCCATAAAAAAGGCGGGAAAGCCAGGGGAAAATAGAGAAATAGACACATGAACTGAAAATGAGCTGAATATAACAAGGAAATATAAGGAAAAATACATAACAATCAACATATGAAAGAAGAAAAAAGGAGACAAAAATCATAAAGCAGATTATTTGCATAAAATGCCAAAATCAGAACATAATTTCCAGGCCTTCACAGCTTTCTTATTGCAAAAAGAAGATAAGGAACTCAGATAACAGTCCATATATTTGAGAGAAAAGAGAGAAAAAATTCTGTATCTTCTGCACTTACCCTTATGTATATAGTATTTACTAAAATAATGAGATTAAAATATAAATCGTTTAAATTCACTTAGAAAATTTCCAAATAGGACATTTTCAAAATAGAGTTCAAATTCACTGTAAACACAGTTCCAAATAAAACTGCAGATATGTTCCCATAGCCTTTGATTGTGGTCACAAAACCCAAAAAGAGTTTCTGGCTGTAAACCACAAAAAGTAGTTTATATCAATGGGCCCCCTTAAAATCTTGAAGCCAGAATGGAATTTACTGGATAGATTTTATGTATAAGCTTTTAAGAAACCTGCCTAATGTTATTCATCAGCAAATACTTATTGGGATGTGTCCAAACCTTCTTCCAACCAATATCTTTACCAGAATTGTTCCATAGTAATAATAAGAATCCCCTTTACTTTGTACGTTAATGTAGCATCAGACGGGTTTCCTTTCAGTAATTGTATTTCTCCCTTTGTGTCACCTTAATGAGTAATTTAAGAATATATTAAGATTATTAAAGATGTTTATAATTCTATGTACTGACTACTGTGGATCTGTGCATTTTAGGTGTTTGATGCGGGGGAGGTCTTCGGAATCATGCGAGTGGAGCAAGAAGGGGATGATGAAGAAGACGGGGTGGAAGATGAGAATGTACACAGCAGTTCCAACCCCGGTGCTGAAGTTTCCTATAAAGTGATAGTGACTCGGGAGGACGGCCTGCAGGCGTGTGATCCGGCCAGGTGAGGGCAGCAGAGCTCCGTCTACTGGCGCTGCAGTGCTCATTCTCACCACAGGAGCGCTAGGCCCACTGGCCTTTACATTTTACTGTTTTCCTATTAATAGCCTCTCTCAGAGTTCAGTGTAAATAAGGAGAACACTACAATGTGCAGGACAGTGGGCCTCCAGGGCCAGGGTTGAGAAACTCTAGTGATGGGCATTCTGTCTCTTTTCAGTGAGTCAGATAAGTCTGCACTTTCACTTTCCATTAGAGTCTTCATTCAGTAGTATTGTCAGGTTTTAGCTGTTGTTGTTGTTCCTGAAATAGGCAGAGTTAGTGATAGTGCATGTCTTTTAGGTGTCAGTATAAACCATTATCTACCTAGAATTAATGAACGGACATAAATGCAGGAGTTGCAAGCAAACTGCAGCAAATCTATCAACCAGCTGTCAACAAACAAAGGCAGGAATTACATAAAAAAACAGCTAGAACAAACACCAGAGCCACATTAACATAAGATGGTGCAGGTTTGGGGATAACGAGGAGCCAGAATGTTCCAAGTAGGTCAGAGAAGAGGGTCCTGTGATTTTCATCTGCACATTCAGTTTGTCTTTATTGAAATGAATATATAAATACTCAGTGTAAGCCAGCTCCCAACGTTCATCTAAAGGTTTTTATCGACACATCACGAGATGTTTCACTGGTTCAGGTGCTGGAGGACCAGGGGCCAGCATATTATGACCATTTACCTGCTCGAAATACACCTGATCAGGCAATAGCAGTGAAAGTAGGATATCTTAACAATTCTGTTCACCATGTGGGATATCATAACAGTCCTATTAACCATGTGGGATATCATAACAACCCTATTAATCATGAGGGATATCATAACAACCCTATTAACCGTGAGGGATATCATAACAACCCTGTTAACCAAGTGAGGTAACATAACAACCCTATTAACCATTTGGAATATCATAACAGTCATATTAACCGTGTGGGATATCACAACAACCCTGTAAACCATGTGGGGCATCATAAACCTGTAAAACATGTGGGTTAGCATAACAACCCTATTAACCATGTGGGGTATCATTAAAACCCAAGACCCACTAAGACCCATTTGATTGATTTAAATTTCACTCAAAATCAGCCTCTAACATTGAAAAATTGGTTATATGACATTATCATATATAATTATCGATGTCAATTTAAATGAAAAAAAAATTATCATGCTCACATTTTTGGCCATATTGCTCAGCCCTACAAGGTCATACAGATGTTTCTGGGGTCAAGCTGATCGATGAACAAGAATACTAACTTTGTTGAGAGTTCAGTGGATCAGTGTTCTCACTGTGATTCTGCCACCCCGGGGGAAGCGACCCCCTTCCTGCTTCACTCTGTGGAATTTTTTACTGATATGCAAGGGCTGTTAAAGGGTGGTTTGAGAAAGACCCCTTGTAAATAATCCCCAAATGGCCCTGAGGACACTTTTATGGTGGAGACAAGGTTTTCAACAGACTTCCTGTAGCCAAAGGCAATTAAATCATGGCCCCCCCCCCCCTCATTTGAGATAGCCGGATTTCAGCCTACTTGACAGTTGTGGTTAGTAGCCTCTACGAAGCTTTGAGAGTGTAGCCCCCAGGTTTAGTAGGTGTGTTTAGGGTTAGTAAGGGAAAGGTGGCACCACACACACGGTGATGCTGTGGTGGGAAACCACCCAGTGATGAACGGGGTAGAGGTTGACAGTTGGAACTTATGATGGATGGTCTTACAGGGCTTCTTCCTAGTGAAGTGATGGAGAGCAAGTACTTTTGTATGTTTCTTGTTGCCAGGTTCCTTGTTAGCAATTGTGCATTGCAAAGCAAGTCGCTAACTCATCCTGTAGGTTTTGACAAAGTTCCCGCTCTGGAACTTTCCTTCGGTCTGATTGGGAGTGGCATGCTTGAAGCTTTTTGATCAGACGTACGGGTTTTGTATTATTACCATTAAATAATGAATTGTTACCTCCCTAGCAACCACCTGGAATACCATATCTTAGAAACATCACAACAACCACACAGGATACCCTGGTTGCTTCCCTCCTTTTTGGCTAAGATCGTGTGTAGTATTTGTAGTTTCTGTTCTTATCAGTTTAATATCTGATCTGTCCTACATATGAAATAGATTTTTAGAACAGGGAGATGGAATAGGAGCTTGCTCCCTCTGCTCCACGGATTGACCTAGTATTGCAACGCCCAGAGGAATGAAGTTGGGTAAGCTGTGGTCTAGAGGTTAGGGAACCAGTCTTGTAACCAGAGAGTCACTGGTTTGATTCCCTCAACTGACAGGAGCAAGGCATCTAACCCTCAACTGCTCCCCGTGTGCATGGATAGGGCTGCCCACTGCTCTGGGGACGTGCGCTCACTGCCCCCCTAGGGTGCGTGCGTGCGTGTGTGTTTGTGGGTGTTTCACAATTTCCCAAATGGTCCTTAAAAAACAAACACCTAGCACCACCTTAGCAACCATAGCAACCACCTATAACACTCTAACAACCACTTGGGATACCATAGCAATCGCATAACAGTATCTTAGCAAGCTTAAAGCTGCTCCATCACTCAGCACTTTCTTCAGGGCACACATATTTCTGGTTACTGTTTGTAATTAAATATGAAACTTTGATCATATTTATCACTGTTCTGATCCGTCTTTCAGAGCGTACTGTAATGTATCAGCACTTACTCGCTAATAAGAGAGCGTAATTAGTCCTGTTTAATTGGGATTGACTCCAGTGCAACATGCAAATCATCATATTCATAGTTTTTAAATATGTCAATGCTTTTTTCAGACTTATTAGATCTCAGAAAAAAAATGTATCATGATAGCATTTTTGACCATATCACTCAGCTACAAGGTCATACAGATATGTTTCAGGAGGCAAGTTGATCTATGAATAAGAATACTTTGTTCAGATCTCAGAAAAAAACAGCATCATGATAATCACGTGAGGTATGGTGGTATTCCCTTTTTGCCGTATGGTCCACCTGAAGTAGTAATGCAGCTGATCTGCTCAGTCTCAGACTGTCTTTCAGTTTGCTGTATAACTGGTCTCTCTGCATAAAGGACATATAGTGTGTAGCCTTCATTCATTGTCATATCGATATTCACTTTAATGAAAGGTATATTAATGATCCTGATAAACAGCAGCCTGTAAGTGATGTAAGGTATGATCACACAAGAACAAGTAAACTCTGTGTGCTCGCTCTCTCTCTCTCTCTCTCTCTCTCTCTCTCTCTCTCTCTGTCTGTCTCTCTCTCTCTCTCAATCAATCAGTATAGCTTTATTGGCATAACTGTGTGGGTACAGTATTTCCAAAGCATTACTACAACAACAATAACAGATGATAACATAAATATACAATAAACAATAATAATAATAAACAACAATTTAACTCTTTATGACAATGAAAAGAATTATCATTCTAATTTATAAATAAAAATTTATATAGTATAAATTTACAAATGAGCATTTTGTGTACACACACACATATATATACATACATAGATACAGTGGTGTGAAAAAGTGTTTACCCCTTCATGATTTCTTATTTTTTTGCATGTTTGTCACTCTTAAATGTTTCAGATCATCAAACAAATTTAAATATAAATCAAAGACAACACAAGTAAACATAAAATGCACTTTTTAAATGAAGATTTTTATTATTAAGGGAGAAATGGCCCTGTGTGAAAAAGTGTTTGCCCCCTAAACCTAATAACTGGTTGGGCCACTCTTAGCAGGAACTACTGCAAAACACTTGGGGCAAACACTTTTTCACACCACTGTATATGTGTCCCTCCCCAAGAACAATTCAGAATTTTACGATTTGGGTTAGTTTAGTGTAATACCTGCAGCACGCTGCTAATGTTCTAGCATCTAGCTGATACCTGTGCCCCTTGCACGTTTTACATTTTCTTATTTCACTGCCTTTTACCTTTTTACGGTTCTTAATGCGTATTTTTACATTTTTTTCTACTTGTCATCTACAGTTATGTTGGTATTTTGTAGACAGACTTTCTTGTGTATATTCTTGCCTCCTTGTAATAAGTGAGATATATTTATGTATAGCAGAAGGTTTTAATTATAATTTATAGTTAATAGTTTGTTTTTGCTGAGCCGGTACTTACTTTTGTTCATACCGTACAACCCTTTTTGTATTCTGTCACTGTGCTGTTTTGTGTAACTGCTACTGTCCTCTACTGGCTTATTCCACAGAATTTCTATGCATGTATTTGCTGTCCAAAGAAAAACAAGTATCTCAAAAATGGTAATTTTACAGTAGAGAGCGATAACCTCTTTTAGTTTTAATGTAAGTCAGTGGAACCAGACTTTTTCCCAAGCGATTAATCATTAATTTCATTCATCATGAAATTTTCAGACAGTGTAAACAGCAGCTGCTGTGTTCAAATGATGCATAAAAGTAAAAATTGACAAAAAAACTGAAGTACATGTTTTTTGTTGGACAGTGACGATATGCAAGATGAGGCACCTGTATCTTCTCTGTATCCAGGGTTGAAAACCATATCATGAGCGTAGCTTCATATAGTTACTGACCCCTGCGTCGTTACGACAGCAGCCCATACAGATAGAGTGGTGATGTCTGGACACACCAATCTCAGTTGATCACTTTAAAGCAACAGTGTGGACGGAAGTCTCAAAAGATCTGATTTGAGAAACGAATCCGATTCGCCTGCAGTCTGAACACAGCATTGGTTTAGGAAGCTACCAGCCACATTTTGTTAGCCTTTGGATTGAAGTGCAGGATTAAACTCTAGCTACATTTGTTTGCAGTGTTTATCTGGTGGACCATGCATGGACGTATCGCGCGGAGAGTGCCAGACAGCAGCTGTTGGAGATTCCAGGGCTGTTGGGGCGCATGGCCAGCTTAATGGGCCTGTTTTTCCACGGGGAAGCCCCTGACCCAGACATTGTGGAACAGGTGCTCGACAACATGTGGAAATTCAATCAGACCTATCAGCTGTCCCAGGGGGTAATCATGCTCCTTCTAATACTCATTACTCAGTATACTGTTTCAGCCACAACTGAGATTTATGTTCTGAGTGATTGTGTGTATGTGTGTTGCAGTCAGCGGAGGAGAAAGTGCCAGTCTGGTACATAATGGATGAGTTTGGCTCTCAGGTGCAGCACTCCTCTCAGCCATCCTGCTGTATGGCTCCTTTGTTCTATGCTCCTCAGCAGATAGCATATTCTGTGCTCTGGCCCGTTCAGGACCTGGAGAATGGAGGTAATCATACTCAGGCTAATCAGACCTGTGTGCTTTCTGGTTCGGGTATAGAGGACTGTTTTGTGGGCTGGTTATTGTTTATGATTTTGTTCAGCTCCTCGCAACATTAGTTTGCAGGTGTGGTCAACTGGTAGGCAGACCCAGCGACGTATGGAAAATGTTCTTTAATGAAGCTGATTAACTCTTGCAGAAGAACTGAGGCAGTTCTGTGTAGCAGTAACACTAACCAATCAGCGCTCAGTGATGGAGTGATTATTAGTGATGGCTTGATTGTTAGTGATTATTAGTGATGGAGTGATTATTAGTGATTATGAGTGGTGAAGTGATTATTAGTGATGGTGTGATTGTTAGTGAAGAAGTTATTATTAGTGATGAGGTGATTATTAGTGATAGAGTGATTATTAGTGATTATTAGTGATGAAGTGATTATTAGTGATGGTGTGATTGTTAGTGATTATTAGTGATGGAGTGATTATTAGTGATTATTAGTGATGAAGTGATTGTTAATGATTATTAGTGATGGAGTTATTGTTAGTGATTATTAGTGATGAAGTGATTATTAGTGATGGAGTGATTATTAGTGATGGAGTGATTATTAGTGATGAAGTGATTATTAGTGATGGAGTGATTGTTAGTGATTATTAATGAAGGAGTGATTATTGGTGATGGGTGATTATTAGTAATGAAGTAATTAATAGTGTTGGATACCAATGTTTGTGTATAAGTGTATATGTATATGAGTGTGTATAAGTTTACCATGTGGGGAACAGCTGCGTTCCCAGAACAGAACTTGCAATTTATGAATTTACGTTACATTTATCATTGTTAGTGATTATTAGTGATGGAGTGATTATTAGTGATTTTTAGTGAAGGAGTGATTATTAGGGATGGAGTGATTGTTAGTGATTAAGTAGTTAAACTTTAGATGATGTCAGCTACTGTGATTAGGGGCTGCATGCAAAGGAGCTAGATGGAGAGATGTAACTCGTTTTTTGCTGTAAGTAATTTATCTTTACAGACATTCTTTATGTTTTTATGGCCGGGTAGGTCAGATACACCTGGCAGGAGGAGAATGAGGGCTGAAATCTCTTTGCTACACCGATGATGTCCACCTTCACAAAGCTGAAGTTGGCCTCTTGAAGATGAGGTTTCAGATTTCCGAGCTTCTGTTTATATACTCTGACTGGAGTGTCTCATTGTCTTGATCTGCTCCAGATGAAGTGACAAGGGATTACACCTACGGGGAGGCTGATTCACTGGTGAGGAAGTGTAGACTGTTACCATGGTTGCCAGCGGACCTGGATGGAGTGAGTGATGAGACTCTGGAGCCGGCGGACCTTTATTATGAGGTACAGGTCACTTGAATAAGACACTTGTAAAAGCAAACCATTTAACTTACACAGTAACTGACTACACAGCGGCAGATGAGGGATTGCAGATAGATGCACTCAGCTAACTAAACCCCAAGCTAACTAAACAACAGCGTTCAGTTTTCTGTGTATATTTGTGGCACATACCCAGAGAGAATATCAACTGGTATATTGTTGTTGCAGAGGAACCCGTTCATAGTCACATGGATAACAATCAGCACAACAGCATGCCTAGCGTTACCGCACAGTGAAGGGCACGCAGCATCCAAAGACTCAAAGCATTTGTGTTTAGTGTGGATTAAAGACCTGCAACACAGCAGGTGGGCAGGTGTCTTGCATTGTGCTTGTTTTCACAGAGAGGGCTGCTGACCATTTCTACCACTTGCTGGCTGACCATTTTAGAGAATATCCTTGTGTAAAAATCCACCAGAAGCTTCCAAGTGTCCACAATTGAGTCTACAACATCACCACAAACCCAGGCATTAACAGCAGGGGCATTAAATCATCCCTGCATGGCAGGCAGAAAGGGAGCAGGATGCTGGTGCAGTGAGAAGAAATACATTTATCTCTCACAAAGGTGACTCTCCTGGGTCTCTTTCAGACTCCCTTTCTAAAGGCATAAATCTGTTTTCATTAAGGATTAAAAAAAAGTCTGAAAAAAAGTCACCAGAAAGTCTGTGTGTCTAGTGCTGATTGGCTGCTGGTAAGGTAGAGAGTTCTTTCTGGGTCTCTTCAGCATTCCTGTACCAAGCTGAGCCAATCACAGAGATAAGGCATGTTAATAGACAACTCTTGGACTGTCTTAGGCTTGATCACACATACTGATAAACAGCTGGCGTTAAAGGATGCATGACTTAGACTTGAGACGAAAGTCCTTTTGTTTCAAGTGACCTCATACCTTTATTAATATACACTCAAATCAAAAGAATAGTTGCACCCAGAAGTAGGTGTTGGATTGTAATCACTGCTTGATGAATGTCCACAAGCGTGGCTGTGGGGTCACTCCGCGCATGTCTGGCGGTCCGTCGGTTCTCTCTCTCCGTGGTTTATGTAGGTTTTCCTACACCTGAGAGGAATGGGGTCGTCGTCTGACTCCTCAATCGCCCCTCCCAATTATCTGTTTCTTGTCCCATCAGAAACTGTTATTTCTTAGACACTTGAGTTTTAAATTTGATTGGCAACCAAAATGAACAACCTACTTGCTATGAGATTGTTCCCGTTTGGAGGTTTTCCAGAGTTGGCTATCCCCATTTCCTAGCAAAAGTAACTCCCCTTATTTTCAAAAAGATGTGTAATTGAAGTCACATCAGCCGTAGTTCTGGGCATAAAGCCAGAGTTGGTGCATACAAACAATCTTACTTAATTGTTGTTTGTATGCACCATGTACCCTGTCTTCTCCTCCTTACACTTTTATAAAGCTTAATGCTTATATAGATTTTAACTGCTGCTTGCTCAAACAGTTACTAACACTTAGTAGTAGTAATAATAATAATAATCACATTAATCATAGACCCAGACCACAGGCCATGTGGGTCATACTGGTTACACTATACTTTATACTATAGACTCTTTTCAAGAACCTGGTTACCTGGTTACCATCCTGCAGATGCACAAGGATGATGGGTCTATAAAAACCTGCGGGGTGTGAGTGATGGGATTCATAGATTGAGAAGAGGTGCTACAGTGCAGTGAACGTCTCGTTCCATGTGTGGAAAATGGCTCCAAAGCAGATGTTAATTTTTTGGCTAAAAGGAGTGACTGCATTTGGGTGTGCCAAAGACCAGGGTGTGGAGGAAGTAGCTGAATCTGCAGGTGTATGGAAATGTATGGTCATATGGGTCTACCAGCAGTGGCTAAAATCCCAGTCTACAGGAAATTCTCCTCAGAATTGTGCCAGGGAAGGCATTCACCAAATCTGGCCCACTGAACAATTCTTTGATGCAAGAGTGTCTGAACACTGATGTGACCTACATCCAGAAACTTGTCCAGTCCATGACAAATCCAGTCACAGCTGCTATTGGTACTCAAGGAGGTATTACACACTATTAGGTACGGTTCAGTCACAAGGGACTTATTTTTTGTTCAGTGAGCTAATTATATATATATATATATATAAACCCATGCATGAAATGTGTAATTCCAAAATGTTGTATATACATTTCCAGCAGCTTTGGATATA
Organism: Semaprochilodus insignis; assembly: GCA_034552555.1. Taxonomy (NCBI): domain Eukaryota; kingdom Metazoa; phylum Chordata; class Actinopteri; order Characiformes; family Prochilodontidae; genus Semaprochilodus; species Semaprochilodus insignis. Next base: position 29,230,677 of record CM067474.1, read on the forward strand.
ACAGAATAATGGCACTAATGACAGCTTCTTTTTATTCTGTATTTAAATGCTCAAGGAATGTCTTCTCTCATTCCGGCCAACAATCTTAAGGGTAATTCATCTTAAAAACATCTTAAACTTTGGCTTTTTTGCCAAAAGTTATTTTAGAGCCACTTGGTTCTAGCTAATGGAAACTGTTCTCCTTCTGTGTTCTGTGCTTATGATCATTTGAATAGACATCACTGTGAGACTAATTAATGAGCTTCTATTAAAGACTGGTGGACTGAGAGACACTAGAGTCTCTTCACCTAGAATGAGCTGATTGAGTCTTGTTCCATAAATGATAATAGGACATTACAGCCATAATAAATCATGCTACTGTTACTCTCCATAGTTTAGTACATTTGAAGGTAAATACTTTAGTACTTTTACTCCAGTGGAGGTCTAAAGGTTGGAACTTCTACAGACCCTGGAGGGATATTTTACCTTGGGGGACTCTCTCTCTAACTCAACTACATGCTTTATGTACTTCATCCACCACTGAAATTCAGGTGATATTCAGGTTGATTGGTGATAAACTACATGAAATCTGATTTTGGCAAATCCGATCCAAAGAACATTTGAAGCTGGTTTGAAATGTGATTCCATTAGGATTTTCATGGATGCGTCTCCGTCAAAGTCGAGCATAGTCTCAGGCACAAACTACTCAGCAGAGTAAAAATCCATCAACATTTTATTGAGATACATGTACTCGAGGAAATGTAACTAGTTGCTGCCCACCTCTGGCCAACAGGAAACCATACGAGGCTAAACCACACAGAGCTTCTTCTGAGAATAGGATGCCTATGTGCTTTATCAGATAAGGAACACGACAGTTGCTGATCTGAGAATAGGGTGTAAACTTACTTCCCCTTTTTTTTCCACCGTGCCTGATGTGGTAAAATAAGCATGTAAATTTACTGATCATATTAATTCAGCCTAAACGGTGCTTACGGAACAGTTTACATCACAGAAAAGAATCCCACCGTTAGGACATTTTAGGACATTCCCTTGAACTTCTTTCATGGCCTTTGTAAAACGTTACTGCACATCTTAGATTTCATGTGTTATGTTGTTTTTCCAATGTTACACTCAGCACGTAAATAAATAGTGTGCTCTGAAATGTGCAGAAAAAAAGCCATATTTACTTCTGAACCCTGTAGAGGATGTGTTAACTGTTCTCCAAGAAAATCATCAAAACTTGTCATTTGATCAGAGACACCCAAACATTTACTTGCATCTGTATATCAGTCATAAAAGGCTCAGTCATAAAAACAGGGTTAAAGTTTGCAAATGGTAGACATGACAGAAATGTCGCAAATGGACGATCAAGGGAAAAAATAAGATGCTAGAAAAAGACAGAATATGGGCCATTTAAACGTCATCTCTGTGTAAGGGGGTCATTAGCTCATGGTTTTTGTCCCAGCACTGTATTTAATTGTCTCTTTTGCCTCGTTTTTTTCTTAGACCATTCTACAGGAGAACAAGGAACAGCTGCCAGTGGAAATCCCCGTTCACAGCGTGCCAGAGGGGAGCGTTCTGAAGTGAGTTATGTGTTTCCTCCAGCTGTGTCCTCACTGGGATAGCAGTGAATGGAAGTTTTGTTTGCGCTCTCCACGACATTAACCGTACTGTTCTCATTTCTGGTGATTTAGGGATGATATTCACTGACCAGCAAATTAGCAATCAGGAAACTGTTCTGTAGTTTATGGGTAATTCTTAGGAATGTAACAATTCACAAGCAGTGCAAACGTGCCGCCTCTCTGAAAGCAGGCAGGCCAGAGTGCCGGGGACGTCCTCGTAGTAGATGGATCTGCTGTACGTTTGCATAACCTTAGGATAATATGTGGCAGTTAGACAACAACGGGGCATCTTGCTATGGTAGCATCTATTCTGGAGGCACTTATCTGTACACTCCTTGCATAATTGAAACGTCTATTCAAACATGTCAAATCACAAGCCAGGTTATAGCGGCCGGGGGCCATTCACTTCTTCCCCAGACCAGTAGTTAGTTTGCATAAATGTGTGTGAGATTGTTAGTGTGGGGTCAACCACCACGCCAAACACTGTCACGAACTACAGTTTTATATGCCAAGCATCTCCTTGGTATCCCACCAGAGACTCGTCTGGGTAGTCAGCCACGACCTGCCTGGTGAAGTAAGTGAAATGGTACAGCAGAGAAACTTAACTGGGGTGAATTTGGCACCCTCCATAATAGCTAAAATTCTTTCACAGCTTCTGATGAAATAGCTGGGTTACATGAGGTGTTGTAGTGGCAGGAGTTCGATGAAATTCATGTTATAGCTTGCTGGTTGGGGAAAAGTGTTCTGGAATTCCTAAGTTAATGGCTTTATGGAGCTCATAAAATGTGTCTTAGTCCTGGTATGAGGGAATTGGAGTTCTTCCCTTTAGTAAACAAATGTACATCACCTCTGGGGTGGAGCTGTTATTGGCCATTTGAACTCTGGTTCTAGGATGACAAACTGGTGTAGGACTTGGAGGTGTCAGATTGCAGTGCTATTGAGAAGGAAGATAAAAGTTACCAGGAACAATAAATGGTGATAAATTTAGACTGATATGGGAAATATTTATTGAAATACACATACAGAAGTAGTGCCTCTCAGTATGGCGTCAGGCCGCCATGTTTGCTAACACAACATGCCGGACGTCTCGGCATGGAGTTAAAGAGGTTCCTAATGGTGTCCTGTGATAATCCATTCCGTGCAGCTTGAATATTCTCACACAGTCCCTGCAGATTTTGCAGTAGGGGTGATGGTGGATATGACACCAGGCCTTCTGGACGCGTGACAAACTGGTGTAAAACTTACCTGATTGTATGGGGGTGACTATAGTTGCCATAGAATGTATAGAACCGTATTTACATTGTCTTGGTTGAATAAGGAGAGCTCAGTACACAGAACTGACATACCGTGATCCTCGAACGCTGTTGTTGCTCCTTCAATTACAAATCCTGCATTCACAAAAGAGGATGCTAAATTGGGCCGTTTCTAAAATCAGAAACTGAAACAGACCTCCCCCAAAACTCACATACACCAGATCACACTGCAGCCCAGCAAGAAAGGACAACAAAGGAGCTACAGCAATAGTGGGTTAGGTGTGCAGAAATCTAACTTCCCAGGTCATGGAGGGGAAGCCGGCACTTTTCATACACCTCCATGGTTGATGTTCATCTTTAAACAAGGCCAAGGTTGGCTTCCACTTTGCAAGCTTCTTAAACGAATGTTCTGTTCTACCTTAAATGCTACAGCTTATACAGTGCCAGAATGTAGCTGTAGCAGCATTTAAGGTGGAAAATTCAGAAAAGGACTTCAGGGCAACTTTAATTCCAAGATGTTAGCTTACTCTGCACACTCCGGACAGTTTCTCAAACCTTGGACAATAGCAAGGTAAGGAACGGTTCCACCTTTAGAAGCATCACAACCCCACAGTAACCTGTAGGAAGCAGCCATGCTGTGAGATTGAATCCACTTTTATGAGCTTCATAGTGAGTAACTTCTTTAATTTACTTTGTGTTGATGTTGAGGTCAAATTTTTTACCTGTATGTGTCTATTCTGATATGCTGCTTCTGTGTGATCATCATGGCACCTTCCTGTAAACCAATCAGAGCAGAGCTCATCAAGTTATTTATGAGCTCACCAAAAAAGGGAAAACAGCTTGTTACATTCTAGGATCAAATCAAAGAGTGTAAATGGGTGTCTGAAACCGCATCTGGGCGTTTATTCACCACGACCAAAGTCACATACCCTCTAGGTAGATATCAAAGAACAGTCTAAAATGCTGATGTAGGGGGTGTTATAATATAAGGGGGTATAGGTGATAATTAATTAACCAATTAATTAGTTAATTAATTAATTAATGATTAGGATATTAGAGGGCATGGTTTAGCTTAATTTAAGCACAAACCATAATCGCCATCTGATCCAATCTCAGGGTGAGAGTTCATTTCCGAGACATCTAGTGATCTGCACGCTTGTCACAATATTGAGTCATTTATCCAGACTAGTTTTATAAAAGCGGTTTATTTACAGCACATTTAATAACACAGTAAAATAACACATTAAAAGATAAGTGGGGTTGAGATATGCATAATAGAGAGTCCAGATACGTTACATTCATTGAGACACTACATGAGTTTACTGAACTCAGAGTAAGCTATTTCGTGGAGAAGGAGCATAAATCTGAATGCAACAATTACTCTAAGATCATATTATCAAAGACACGGCATCACTAAGCACAGCACCGAGGACTGGACCACAGAAGAGTATTTTGGTTGGGTCACCGTACTGGAAGTCCAGGAAGTGAAGTTCAGGAAGCGAGAGCCTGAGTGCATTCTGGCCTGGTCGGGGAATGTGGTCCGTCGACCCATGTGGTTGGCCTGGCCGTGATGACATCTGCTGGGCCGCTGGCTGTCTTCCCGTCCTTCGCTTTGGGTTGGACCCGTCTCTGGTCACGTGTTCTGGCGTCTGGCAGTTGATGCTGGCTTATCTGGTCCGCGACTCTGTAGTCAGGTAAGCGGACCTTGTGCTGGCTACATCTTGACTTCTTTGGCGGGCTCTTTCGAAGGGACTGCTTCTAGAGGACCCATCTTCCACTGGTCATCATCTTGGAATGCCGGAGCGTTGCAGGAGAGTCCGTGGTCTCCAGCTTCCCAGAGAAGCGGAGGGAGAGCGCCGACAGAGCCCCAAAGGGCTGGAGAGTGAAACTGAAGAGTTGAACTCAGAACAGAACTGAGCCCAAACTGAGCTTGAGCCGAAGCCGAAGCCGGAGCTTGAGCCGAAGCCGAACTCGAGCAAAAAGCCGAAAACTGCCCCAAAAAGCCGAAAAAGCCAAATTCTCTGTGTGTGACCTGAGTTTAAGTACAGGCCTTTGGAGGTGGAACTAGGAGGGGTCTGTGGTCACTTCCTCATGAATATGCATTAGCTTGCTCCTTCCTCCACGAGTGTGTCACATGTTCACATACACTTGAGAGTTTCAAAGCATGGTTGTATCATTAATAAAATAAGCATTTCATGTGTAGGATGAATGCATATTGTGGTTAACCAAAATATAGAAAGAATAAAATAATATAATCTAAAGCCTTATACATTCTATATCACCTGAGGTTACGTATACCCACTTTGTATTAGGGTTTCAACCTTTAACAATCCTAAGAGGTTACGTTGGAATAAAGCAAAGCATTTAGTAAAACAAACAGAGTAAAAGTAACTTAAAATCCATGATTTAAAACATGATTCATGATGATTGTGTTTTAAATCATGACTCAGTCAATACAGATCCAATAACTACAACTACACATGTGATATTCTAAACTACATACAAGATGGGAAAGCATAAGGAAAGTTAAAACTAATATGTGGATTAAAGAACCTAGATCACAGAATCCTAACATATAAGGGGATAGATAGGAGAAGAACACATTGTGACAATTCTAAAATGGATCCTGACTGGGACTGAATTGTAAGCTGACATTTTAACAAACATTAACAACATTTAACAGAACAATTCTAACATTGTTTGATTATGGAAGGGGACTCGTCTGGTATTTCTTAAGAGTCTGCAAGTCACATGTCGAAATACTGCGCTGACGTTTGCAAGTTGCTGTGGCAAGACCCCTTAGGCAGGAAGGTCCGCGTTGAGACAGTCGAGTTTCTGGAGGGTTTGTGACTTTATGACACTCCAAAAAGGGGCCCCATTGTGGTTTCCCAAGTCTTAAATTGGGTCTTGTCTCGTGGGCCATTAGCAACAGGATGTTGTGTAAATGGTTTACCAGGGCCTCCAGGGCCACTGAGGGTACATGGCCAGTTCAGGGGGAAGTTGTCCCCATCTTCAACAGATGTATTAATTGTTCAAGCAAGATTGCATAAAGAGCTACACAGGGCCTCCTCTTTGGCTCCAGGGGTCTGAGGGTCAAACCTCCTGACCTTTTAGGGGAGGGGGCCAGTTCCAACTTGATAAGAGAAAAACCAGATGCTACCGGATCCTCTAAGGGTGAGGTCTTCATAGTCATATGACAAATCGATATTTAGTTTTATCAACCAAAAACGGCCAAATCACTACACTGAATAAATGTGTTCTATGGCGGCTTTGAGACTACAGGTAGTAGGTCTGTCCGACTTTTGTTCTGAAGCCTTATGTGTTGCTCCATACTTTTCTTCAAGATAACATACCAGCAGTAACTTAGTAGAAGTGAGTTTGGTTTAAATCAGTCTCTTATCTTTTCCACACAGACACGCAGCACCCCCAGCATTTTCATTGCTTCCCCTTTCAGTTTCCCAGTTAAATGAGTTCCGTTGTCACTGTGCAGGAATAAGGGCTTTCCCCATCAGGAATAAGGCTTTTCCTTATCAGTCGAACACATGTTTGATTAGGCACTTTGCTGCTGCTGTAGCCGATGCGGTTCTGCAAGGGAAGGCTTCTAGCCATGGGGTGAGCTCGTCTGAAGCTGAAAAGATATACTGGTGGCTTCTACAGGATGGCACAGGAGCAGTATGAGCCCATTGTGATTGTCTTCTGGGTGTTAGTCTTGGGTTGGAGATCCAGAATGCTGGTTTTGCTGATGTTGGTGTTTTAGGCTGTCAGTGCTTCCTGGAGATATGCTATAGTGTTACAGCAGAGGCTCTGTGGTCTAGCTTATGTATCGGTGGTGCTGTTGGTTTGTGACCACCATCTGTGATCTCGATGACCAACATCTGTAATCTCTGCATCTAGATTATATCTTCCTCTAGCTCATAACCTTGATTTTATCACTTGCTTATTTTTCTTTGCAGTTCATACAGAGTTATGTCAATTCACCTTTCAACTGGTTTCATAGTTTCCATTTCCAGAACCGGCTCAGCGGAGATCAGCATCACTTAGTTTATCACTGCTTATTGCAGTTTTTAGCACATAAGGTTCTCTTTCATCCCACCTATGGTCTTGAATAATCTTTTTTTTGTGGAGAATAGAATAGAATAGAATAGAATAGAATAGAATCCTTGGTAACCCTTTGCCCTTTGGACAGAAAGTGCTTTGGCACTCAAGACAGTTTTTGTCTAGACTTTTATGTATTTTGCTTTTTGTTATTCTTTCTACTTTCTACCCTTTGTCATTTTTAAATTTGTATTGTGCCGGAAGCTTCATTCAACAGGTCCATACACTGTTTAGGAAAACATTTAAGGTTCTGACTATGGTAATATCTCTTCCTTCAACAATCAGGAGGAAACTAAATATCTGAGGTTTAAATATGATAAAGCTCCTACAAAATCCTTTCTAACAATGTTCCAATCATTGGCAGTGGTGCACCTGATTCTAATTTTAGGCATTTTAAGTAGTAATAAATGTGGGGAGCTTTTCCTCACAAGAAAACTGCATTTCTGTTAAATACATTTTACAGATGATTTTTAAAGACAGTTTTATGTGTTAGTTATGTTGCCTCAGTCTCTCAGTATTGTTCATATGAAGATCAAATCTCCAGATGTTTACATATGTTTAAAAAATCAAAGGTGTTCATTTAGTATATGTAATTATTTGACCTGACTATTTGGTTTGGCTTTTTGTACACTGTAACAGGGATACATTGAAGTAGTGTCGTATGGGAAACACCTTGAACAGATGAGTTAAAAGGCCAAGAAGAAATGAAAAAGTATTTGTTCGTGTTAAATATATGTCCAGCTCCTTATGACTACTGTCTTTAACTGATTTAAATGTGGAAACTGGAGATATAGCATCATAATTTCGTATGACTTGGCTTGACACTTGCTTGATGCATAGCAGGACTTGACTTGCTTGAATTTCCCCACAGTGACTTGGGACTTGCTTGAGACTTGCACATGTGCGACTTTCTCCCACCTCTGGTAATCAGTAATCAGTCCTCAATCAGTCAGTGAGGTGTTGTGGAGGCCACAGCCCTTGGGAAGAAGCTGTTTCTCAGTCTGCTTGTTTTTGTGCGGATGACCCTGTACCACTTGCCAGACGGTAACAACTCAACCAGCCGAGTGTGTTGTGTCTCTGCGGATATTGTGGGCTGCCTTCTTTAGTCGACTGGCATGCCCACTGTCCAGGTTTGGGAGGTCAGTTCCAGATGGTATTTAAACAGGCTTCAGGTATGCGGTGCACAGATGGCTGATCACATACACATATTCTGGGAATGTCCAGTGCTTGTGTCTTATTGGCAAGATATTAAAATTGCATTGAGTGATCTATTTGGAATTAAGTTTGAGTTGTCATTTGTGAATTTTTACTTTGGTAAAATGCTTCAGTTTGTAGGAAAGGATAATAAATATCTGCTTAAAATATTATTGGCAGCTAGTAAAAAGGCCATAACAAAAAAATGGATGCAACAGGATTCCCCAACAAAAAAAACAATGGATTGAAATTGTCAACGAAATTCATTCAGTGGAAAAACGTACATGGAATGCTTTGCAAAATATTGGAAAAAATGGATCTTAACCTACCCTGTCGAGCCAAACACCCTAAGTTAGATAGCTAAGTATAAGGGATATATTATATATTCTGTGTAATCCCCCAAGCCTGTAAATGACCATGTGAGCTATTGGATACTAGTTTCTGTCTGACAGCCTGCTGTATATATATATATTTTGTATTTTTACTTAAAAAAATAAATAAATAAATAAATAAAATGTATTTATTAATTTTTATGTATTCTTTTTTTAATGTTTCTTTTTCCCCCACTTTATTTCTCCTTCCCTCTTTTGTGTCTGTAATCATTTATACATTTGGCCCTTTGATGTGTTTTGAAATCTGTAAAATGACAAAAATAAAGTAATCTTCCCAGGAGCACACTCTTCAGCATACACCTGAACATAAAGCTTGAAGCCTTTTCTCTTTAATCCAGAACCCAGCATCTGATGTTTAAGAGTCCGTTTATGTTCTAGACACTAGGGAGTTTTGCTCCTACACGGCCTCCCGTACGTGCTATGTGTTATGTTTAGGCGTCTCGGGCTAGCTAATAAGAGGGCAATAAGGATTGTGTTATGAGATGATGTCACCTTGAAACAAAGAAGAGATCTGCAATTCCAAAGAGGCATGTTAGACTGAGAGAAGTGGTTTGTGTTGGTGAGAGTTTCTCCCTCTGGCGTGTACTTTGAGCTTTATAACTCTGCAGAACGTTTACATGCACAAGCTACAAAACACAGTAAACACACTTAAAGGTAAGTGGGAGAGTTTCGTCTTGTGCTGAGACGCCTCAAACATTCAGCATCTGACTCTGCTGTTCTGAGGTATAGGTATCTGTATAAAGCTTAATGATTGGTCACAGAGTAAAACCTTACCAAATGCGGATTTACATGAGCATTGTAATCACTGATAAAACACCCTTCTGGGAACTTTATGTTCAGTACAGAAGCCCTAAAGGCAAGGCATCCTTTGCGCACGCACGCACGCACGCACGCACGCACGCACGCACACACACACACACACACACACACACACACACACACACAGTATACATGGTGCATGGTTGAACTGGAAGTCATTATGTACAGACACTTCAGAAATACATGAGGTGTGGGTTCAACACATACCCACATACATAAATACATAATCCACCTCCCTATCATATATGGCACACACACACGCACAGTGACGCATTTTACATAGTAAACTAACTTAAACCTTTGGGACTGCCTCAGACCAGTCACTGGATCAAATTCAATGTACTGTATGTAGTTGAATATATATATATATATATATATATATATATATATAGACATTCTATATTGAATACAGGATAAAGGTATGTAATTTGTGATATAGACAACAGCTGTGGGGTTTGTATTGCTGATACCAGGTACTGTGCTGTTATATTGACATCTTGTTTTGGATGTATTAAAGACACCCTAAGTGTTGCTATCGTACATCATTTTAAAATAATTCCTCTCTTAGCATAAACCACAGAGATGTTAGTCAAAACACAATTATACACGTCAGCAGGCCTATCGATGTAGGAATCACTTTTATCTTCATACACAAGGCTGAAGCACAAGGCTTCCTATTCACCAGCTTCTTATTCTGATGTTCCCGTTCACCACGCTAAGGCCTGTCCTCTTGGTTTGTGTATATGTTAATGAAACCTGCTTATGAAGATGATTTCACATGCTTCTTCTCTGTTTGTGTGTAACAGGGTGTACTCAGAGATGAAGCAGGTTTTGGACCATTTGAAGCATCCACGCTTCCAGTTCACTGACCATGAAGATGAAGCCGAGATACTCTGGAAGTATACTCACATTCGAGATTATCGGTGAGTGTACCTACAACAATAACAATATAACAACAAGAGCTTATAAACTGAAGTTCAGTTTGACCAAAAAACATGCAAACCCAGTTCACTGATGCAAAATACCCCAAATTAATATAACTTTTGCTGTATATGAGTCTTATTTGTGCAGTTTGAACAGCTATCACAGTGCAAAGTTACCCAGCGAAGGGTCAGAAACTCGAGGAATGTACAGTATGCAATATAGTAACATCCAAAATAGGCTTTGGTGACCGGGATAGCGACACCCTTATGGAAGACCACCTCTGCATTCAGATGACACACGTCACTGTTGTGAGTGGTTATAGAATCCAGTATACATCAAAATGACTGAGGTATGAGATATATGTGTATATCTTATATCTGTATAATCTCTCTGTATATTATATGAACAATTTATGTAAACAATTTTCCCATGTGACATAATGGTGACAAATGTAAAGAAATTATGAGAATGTAATGATGATGTACTCTGCATGACATGAAAAATGTGGGTAACACTAGAGCTGTGCGATATGGGAAAAATATGACATCATGATACTTCAAGAACTTTTAGCATTTATTTGGAGCTAACGACTAGAAGTTCATCCCTAATTATTGCCCAGCAGCAGGTAACAGAGTACTGTTCATGAGGAAACTGACATAACCCTGCATACACGTTTATAAATGCATATTCCAATAGACCCCATCTGTCATGAAGATTTATTAAACTGAATAAAATTGACTTCAACTGGTCAAAACTGAATGAGCATTTCTAAACATGTATGTGCAGTTATGTCAGCTGTCATGACAAACTTGACAAAAATGGTACAAAGTAAACCCACAAAAGTATTTTCGCATTTGCATATTTTTACATGACATTACATGCATTGCATCATCATTACAGTCTTTATGTCACATGGGAAAGTTGTTTGCATATTTTACACAAAGTCATCATACATCTCATCGATCCGTTTGGCGTATATTAGGTTCTATACCTACTGTACATTTTGTTATAGTTAAACTTTTTTCAATTAAAATTGACATCATAAAATCAAATGTCCAGAGAGTGCATCCCCACCCGTGCACATCTGTGTCCACTCTGCAGTAATATGGCCACTTGGGTCCTCCTCAGGGCTTTGAGAGTTGTTGTTTGCGGTGTTGTTTACTCAGCGGTTAGCACTATTAACAGTTGCCGTGTTGACTATGCCAGACTTCTTTGACCTGCTTTTTTTTTGATTGACCACTCTATCTGTCCATAGGAAGCTGAGTGAGGAGCGACCTCATGTCCTGCTCAACCAATACCCGTGTGAGACGGTTCTGACCACGAAAGACTGCCTGGCATCAGTGGCGCGGAGAGCAGGGCAAGGACAGGGACCCCGGTGGCTCCCCAGGACCTTTAACCTCCAGACTGAGCTGCCCCAGTTTATCAGACATTACCAGAAGAGGCAGGAGAGGTGGGCTGTGTGTGTTTATCATTGACCCAAAGACAGAAGTAGATAGTAAATACAGTAGATGGTAGTTCTAAGGCCTAAGAGTGGTTAGTATGATGATGTATTATGAGCCAGTATAGCCTTTCGGCAGCTAGAACACAATGATGGCCACTCAGAGTTTTCAGAATGACCACTGATTATTATTTATGAGCAGTGGTGGACAGGAAGTAAATTAATTAGTTACTGTACTTAATTAGTTTTTTTTGTGTATATGTACTTTACTGAAGTATTTCCATCTGGATGACTTTTTACTTTAACTCCACTACATTTCAAACTCAAATATCTTACTTTTTACTCCATTACATTCTGTGAAATTTGTCATTCCTTTCAGCTTATGTGCACGTAAACACTGATGCAATATAGCAAAGGAAAACTCATTTGTGAACCTGTGTTTAGAGTTTTTATGTTTTTATTAAACTTAAACTTGAAACTAAGTTGCAAATAAATCTTAAACCAAAACTTTGCTTGTTTGCTAAAAGCTATTTAATAGTTCTACCTAACAGAAGTTGTTCTCCTTCAGTGTTCTGTGCTTATGATCGTTAGAATAGACATCAGTGTCAGACTAATTAATGATGTTTTGCTAAAAGGCTGGTGAACTGAGAGACACTAGAGTCTCTTCACCTAAACTGAGCTGATTAAGAGGCTTGTTCCAGAAATGATAATAGGACATAATAAATCATGCTACTGTTCATACTTAAGTAAATTTGAAGGTAAATACTTTAGTACTTTTACTCCAGTGGAGGTCTAAAGGAGGAACTTCTACTGACAATGGAGGAAAATTTTACCTTGGGGATCTCTACTTTAACTCAACTACATGGTTTGTGTACTTCGTCCACCACTGTTTATGAGGGGTCTCAACAGATGATTCTCACCCAATTTGATATTTTCACTTAAACTGCGGATTTTGAGTGAAGATTTGAGTCTAAATTATACTGTTATAATTTGTACCAAATTGGCCATCTTTGTGTGTAGACACTCATAGTCAAAAGAATAGTTGCACCCAGAAGGAAGTGTGGGATTGCAGTGCTATTGGGAAGGAAGATAAAGGTTACCAGGAACAATAAATGATGATAAATTTAGACTGATATGGGCAATATTTATTGAGCTGCACATACAAAAGTAGTGTCTCTCAGTATGGCATCGGGCCACCATATTTGCTAACCCAACCTGCCAGATGTCTCGGCATGGAGTTGTAGAGGTTCCTAATGGTGTTCTGTGATAATCCATCCCATGCATCTTGAATGTTCTCACACAGTTCCTGCAGATGTTGGGGTAGGGGTGGAGGTGGAGTGACACCAGGCCAACTGAACGTGTGACACGTGACAGCAAACCGTTCATATTGGCGCTGACCACAGACATTATAATGGCCTTTGTGCATGTGGTCCTGTGTCGTGCAGCCGTCTGCCAGTGGTTCTGGCACTAAGAGGGTGACCCATTGTACAGCCATACTGACTGCACTCTATATTTTATACCATAATCACATACACCTTTTAATATACTTGATTCCATCAATACACGGTATTGTTATCACTGGTCAAGAGAATGCAAAGAAGTTAGAGCCTATCTGTTATACCTAATTGTGATTAAACAAATGTGTTAGCATAAGCTCACCAGACAAGACAATATTTAACCATGAGTATCTTGTCTTTAACTCACCAGCATGGTTTGTGTATTTCGTCCCCACACTGTGCTTTAGACACAAGAATGCCAACCAGTAAGAAGCTTCAGACTTCACATGCAGCATTTTTGGTTATGCTTTGTGCATCTTCATTTGTCTTGGCAACTTGTAGCATAATATTTTGGCACCAGTCTGGTAAACAAGTTGTCGGGTGCTCATCCGGTGACCTTTACGCTAGAAAGAAATACAGGAAATATGAATGTCTGCCTGTACCTGGCTGCAGGCACCACCGCTGTTTGAGCTCGTCTCTGCAGTAATGGTGAGGTCAGTGAGGTTTGCAGATTTGGCTTGATGTGGTTTCTAATACGTAAATGGCAAATACAGACAGTCAGGATGGGGCTGTAGTTATGTAACACAGCGATGTAATACTGGAAAGCTGCTTCTGGATATAGTCAAACTATTGACTTTGTTAATTACATGTAAATTAAAAGTCAAAATTACATAAAACATTATCCAAAAATATGCATCACCTAATACCTTCAGGATTTAAAACATAGAGGCATGGCATGGAAAATAAAAATGGGGTGTAAATATACTGTAATAATGGCATGTAAAAATAATAATGGGTATAACAATAATAATGGGATGAAAAAAATAATGGATGTAAACATAATAATGGGGTGTAAAAACAATAACGGGGTGTAAAATTAAAATGGGGTGTAAAAGTACTGTAATAATGGGTGTAACAATCATAATGGTTGTAAAAATAATAATGGAGTGTTCTGTTCTGTTGCTGTCTGGTGTGTTTACAGAGGAGAAGATAACCACTGGATCTGTAAACCCTGGAACCTAGCCAGAGGGTTGGACACCCATATCACCAACAACCTCGACTACATCATCCGGCAAAGAGAGAGCACTCCAAAGGTACATACACCTACACACATACGGTACTGAGCAAACTGATGCCCTCCATGAGTCATCCTGTTAGTGCCAGCACCATTAGCAGAAGGCTGCACGACGCAGGACTACAAGCACGCAGACGACTGCCCTTGACACCACGTCAACGTCACCAAAGACTGCAATGGTGTCGTGCCAGACTGTCATGGAGTGACTCAGAATGGCAGGGGGTCATCTTCAGTGACGAGTCCGGCTTTTGTCTTGGTGGAGACGACCGCTTACCCAGGTACAACGGTCATCTCAACCAAAAGATAAGGCCTGTCCTTGCTTATGTCACATGCGTGGCTGAGTGTGAAACTTGAGTCATTCACTTGTCTTACAATGTCAAACCTACCCGCCAAGTTTCATTCCTGTCGGTTGATTCCTTCTGGGTACAGCTATTTGTGTAACTATTCTTTTGACAATGAGTGTGGAATGAAAGGTGGTATGGTGAATATAACCATTATCATTATTATTAGTATTATTAGTATTATTAACTGTGTAAAATAGCGTGTATCCCATTCACTCATGCTTTGTTCATTACTGTCTGTCAAAGTCCTGCTAAGTCCTAAGTCCTGCTATTTATGCAGTTGCATTTCTGAAATATTTAATTTTGGTAAAATCTATGTTCTGTGTTAGAAGTAAAACAGTGCTCAGTTTGAGGGACCTCAGCTGAAAGACTCACCAAACACCGAAACGGTATGGAGTTTTTGATCAGTGTGCTCAAATGAACACAGAAAATGATTGACGGCATGATTGAGAAATGGTCTATAACAAACAGCACTTCTAAGGAAGTGAAACAGACATCTGTCAACTTCTTCGTCCTCACAACCAGGGCGCTTACACAACAAGCTGCATTCAGAAGGTAATGGAAACAGTCAGAGACAGCACTGATGTGAAAGAAACCAGATAAGCACAGTGTGTCATTTCCTTAGGTTAACCCCCCAGGGGGTCTAGTACCTCTCCCACCCCCACAGGATATGCATTCAGCCTGAGGTTTGGGTGCTGTCTGTGAGGGTTCTGGACTAAGTGCATGGTGCATCATGCTCACTATTACATCTTTCTGGAAGCCTGATGCAAGGCACTGGTTCTGTCCCACAGACACATTCATAGAGGTACTAGAGCTCTTTGGTGGGAGGGTTTGAGTTTTGCTTGGTCAAGGATGCACTGATCCCTCTTTTCTGTTCCAGTTCTGATACTTGATCTTCCAGTTTCTGCCAGTACAGAGTACCGATACTCATACTAACCAATCTAGTCTAACCATCTAGCCTAACTACTAAATAAGTTCCTATGAATCTTAATATCTATACCATTCACCTTTTAAAATAAACTCATCGGACAATAAAATTAGTCACCTTGAGTGTCCTGTGAAACTGTGATTTCAAAGTGGGAAAATTGTCTTGTTAAATTCTGATGTTTGTGGTTTCTCCTTGTCTTTGCACAGCCACTGTTCCCATGTAAGGCTTGGTTGTCATCAAGTTATACATTAGCATAGGTCAAGAAAGGGGTCAGAACTCTGAGGAAGGGGTCTTTCTTAAGCAGCATTGTTTTATAGCTGGTGGAGTACACTGGGCTTTTAGGTGTCTCTTAAAGTAAGGGTATGAGCCAGATGTATTCTGGGCACTTTGGACGCCTCCCAAGGGGGCCAGGGCTGTGTTCAAAACGGCACACTACTATACTGCCTACTGCATACTACAGTAGTTCTGCTGTATACTGCTCCCTGTGCGTAGTTAGCAGTTCAGTAACAAGTTCTGACCTACAGTGTAGTATACTGATACAGTCACATGACCAGTTACCTCACATTTACCTCAGAGCTGTTATTACTGTATCCACTGTTTAGAGCTAGCTGCTGCTAACGCTACTCAGTTCACCTGAAATACGTTTAGCCTAGCTGTTAGCTACTGTCGTTCACCAGAGCTGTGTGGATGGAAGAACGGAGCCACAGACACGCCAAGTTAATTGTAAAGAATTTATTTACAAATTGGTTATTGGGTACCCAAACTTGGCCGTGCCGGAGAGAGCCTTCTGCCAATTCGAACGTCCCTATCTCTCTCTCCGGCTCCTCGCCAAAGAGGGCCCTCTTATACAGTCTTTAGGTGTCCACAGCTGGAATACATCATCAATGAGCTCAATTGAAAATGACACACATAAGCAAAACAGAGTATCATACAATGACTTCATTCTTTACCTTCTCCATCTTCTCTGATTGTTTCCATATGTTACTATGTTTTTCTGACCAGTCTAGAGTTCAACCTGTCCAACAAAACACCTCAACGATATGAGGTCCTCTAAAGAAAAAAATCTAACCATACTGGCCAGTTACTTCTTATATAAGAGTACAATGCTAATATGTAAGGAGTAAAATACACTTCACTACCCTCGGCTATTTCACTCTAAAACTGAACCTCTAAAGCGAGTTCATCTTTTATTAATCTTCAGACCTGTATATTTTAACTTTCTGAGGCTCATTCTGATGAAAACATACACCACTGCAATCACTACACCCACATTTATACTCTGAGTTGGCTGCGTTTTGCTCCCCAGTGTTACCCGCCTCCATGAGAGCTAGTGAGGCCGCAGTGCATGATGGGTACATGCAGTACACCATGAAGATAGATCCCCATGTACACTAGAAACTCTGACTGGAGTAGAACACCATCCGGGTATCTTCAGTGCACCACAGATCTCCGATTTGGTCACATACTACATAGTACTTTTAGGCAGATTTAGTATGTGAGTAGTATGTAGTATGCCATTTTGAATACAGCCAGGACTTCTTTTCCATTACTGCTGTAATCCTTCAAGGTCTATGGCCTGCGGCTCTTTAGGCTGACACTGCAGAGGCTCTTTGGGCCCTGATGCCGGATTCCAGAGGTCAGATGTGGCCAGAAAGCTTACACTATGTAGAAGAGTGGTCGTCAAACTGTGGTACAGACTATTTTGTTGTACCCCCTATAAACATTTTCTTGATTTAAATCTGTTTAGATTCTTCACTTTTAAGCCTGACGTTTTCATGCTTCTTGTTTATTTCCTTATTAAATTGTATGTTTTACTTGGCTTACATGCAATAACGTGCAGTAATGCTTGAGCATGCATAGCGTTCTATAGCTTCTATATCCGCCATCAGAACCAGCGATCAAAAAAAACATCTAGCAGAAATTAACTATTATGTCATGTTGAAATGTTTAGATGCCAAGAGTGCTCTTACTTGTGGAATGTGAGCCAGATTCATCATGCCAACCAGTCACATTTGCATTCAATCTTGGTTGAGCAAAAGGCAAAACCTGATTGTCCAGCAGTTTAATGTAGGCACTGTTGTTCAAATCTACTGTCACCCCAACCAAAGAAACCATTTCCACATAATTAAAACACCCCCAGAACATCACAGAGCATATACATTTTTTTGTATATACACTCATAATCAAAATAATAGTTTCATAGCTGCACACAGAAGGAACTGTGGGGTTGCAATGCTTTTGGGAAGGAAGATAAAGGTTACCAGGAGCTGGCTGATATGGGCAATATTTATTGAGCTACACATACAGAAGTAGTGTCTCTATGTATGGCGTCGGGCCGCCATGTTTGCTAACTCAACATTCCAGACGTCTCGGCATGGAGTTAAAGAGGTTCCTAATGGTGTCCTGCGATAATCCATCCCATGCAGCTTGAATATTCTCACACAGTTCCTGCAGATTGTGCGGTAGGGGTGGAGGTGGAGTGACACCAGGCCTTCTGGACGTGTGATGCGTGACAACAAACAGATCATATTTCTTTGTGACACAAGGACATTCTGGTTTAAGACATGTGGTTTAAAAATACATTCACTGTATACCTTTGTGGAAGGAACCATGAGATAATGGGAACAATAGCTAGTTTGGAAATGTACAGAATAGTAGGAGGGGCATTACATCACCTCCTGAAACATATACCATATAGTTGCCATTGAATTCAGTCTGCCCAGGAGTACGCTTTTCAGCATACACCTGACAATAAAGCTTGGAACCTTTTCTCTTTAATCCAGATCCCAGTGTTTGATGTTTTGGGTGTGAGTCATTGTATTGTATTTTGATGTCTGTGTTGGTCAATTGGAGCCACTAAGTCACAACAACACCATTGCAGTCTTTGGCGACAAGCTTCTGATTCTGTTTCTTTTATTTACAAGTGACCTTCATAAGCACCTTTTTAACAATGTAATTACTGTAGGGGGATAAGGGTATAATTAATTAATAATTAATTAACTAGGGCATAGTTTAGCTTAATTTAAGCACAAACAATAATTGCCATCTGATCTAATCTCAGGGTGAGAGTTCATTTCCGAGACATCTAGTGATCTGCACGCTCGTCACAATATTGAGTCATTTATCCAGACTAGTTTAATAAAAGCATTTTATTTACAGCACATTTAATAACAAAGTAAATAACACATTAAATGATAAGTTGGATTAATATATGCCTAACAGGAAGTCCAGATACATCACATTCACTTAAGGAGACTACATGAGTTTACTGAAATGGAAGAATGAACAGAGCTGGAGCATAAATCTGAATGCACCTATTAATCTAAGATCATATTATCAAAAACACAGCATCAATAAGCACAGCACCGAGGACTGGACCATAGAAGAGCATTTTGGTTGTGTCACCTTACTGGAAGCCCAGGAAGTGCAGTTCAGGAAGCGAGGGGCTGAGTGCAGTCTGGCCTGGTCAGGGAAGGTGGTCCGTTGACCCCTGCGGTTGGGATGGCCGTGATGGCACCTCATGCTCCGCTGGCTGGGCCGCTGGCTGTCTTCCCCGTGGAATGGGCCGGTGTGCAGCCTTTCTCCGCTTTGGGTTGGACCCGTCTCTGGTCACGTGTTCTGGCGTCTGGCAGTTGATGCTGGCTTATCTGGTCTTCGACTCTGTAGTCAGGTAAGCAGACCTCGCGCTGGCTACATCTTGTTTTCTTTGGAGGGCTCCTTTGAAGAGACTGCTGCTAGAGGACCCATCTTCCACTGGTCGTCATCTTGGAACGCCGGAGCATTGCAGGAGAGTGCGTGGTCTCCAGCTTTCCAGA
>CM067474.1:29250081-29262147 GCA_034552555.1 Semaprochilodus insignis
GGAAGAATGAACAGAGCTGGAGCATAAATCTGAATGCACCTATTAATCTAAGATCATATTATCAAAAACACAGCATCAATAAGCACAGCACCGAGGACTGGACCATAGAAGAGCATTTTGGTTGTGTCACCTTACTGGAAGCCCAGGAAGTGCAGTTCAGGAAGCGAGGGGCTGAGTGCAGTCTGGCCTGGTCAGGGAAAGTGGTCCGTTGACCCCTGCGGTTGGGATGGCCGTGATGGCACCTCATGCTCCGCTGGCTGGGCCGCTGGCTGTCTTCCCCGTGGAATGGGCCGGTGTGCAGCCTTTCTCCGCTTTGGGTTGGACCCGTCTCTGGTCACGTGTTCTGGCGTCTGGCAGTTGATGCTGGCTTATCTGGTCTTCGACTCTGTAGTCAGGTAAGCAGACCTCGCGCTGGCTACATCTTGTTTTCTTTGGAGGGCTCCTTTGAAGAGACTGCTGCTAGAGGACCCATCTTCCACTGGTCGTCATCTTGGAACGCCGGAGCATTGCAGGAGAGTGCGTGGTCTCCAGCTTTCCAGATAAGCGGAGGGAGAGCGCAGAGAGAGCCCCCAAAGGGCTTCACTAAGAGAGCACCGAACTCAAAGAGAAGAACTAAACTGAACTGAACTGAAGAACTCTGTGTGTTTAAGTACAGGCCTTTGGAGGCGGAACTAGGAGGGGTCTGTGGTTACTTCCTCATGAATATGCATTAGTCTGCTCATTCTTCCACAAGAGTGTCTTAAATATCCTCATACATTTGATCATTTCAAAGCATGGTTGTATCATTCATAAAACAAGCATTTCATGTGTAGAATGAACGTATATTGTGATTAACCGGAACATAAAATAATAGAATGACAGAAAGAATAAAATAACAGAAAGAATAAAATAAAATAATCTAAAGATTAGATTAGATTAGATTAGATTCAACTTTATTGTCATTGTGCAGAGTACAGGTACNTGGTGCAGGAGACGTTCTGAAAAAACTTTGGAAGTCCAGATCTCAAATCGCTGTGATTAAAGTCCCCTGCTACTATAAAGGCCCCATTCGGCTGGTCAGTTTGTAGTTTGCTGATAGCAGCACAGAGCTCTTCCATAGCTGCGTTAGCATTAGCATCAGGGGGCACATAGCCTTATACATTCGATATATCCTGGGATTAATAAGTATACCCACTCTACATTAGGGTTTCAACCACTTATTAACCTTTAACAATCCTAAGAGGTTGCATGGGAATGAAGCTTAACATTTAGTAACACAAGAAGAGGAGAAAGTAAATTCAAATCCATGAGCTAAAACATAATTCATGTGAGCAGGCTCTAAATCATGATTCAGTTAACACAGTTCCAATAACTACACATGTGAGATTCTAAACTACATACAAGATGGTAAAAGCATAAGGAAGCTGACACTTTAACAAACATTAACAACATTTAATAGAACAATTCTAACATTGTTTGATTATGGAAGGGAACTCGTCTGGTATTTTTGCAAGTTGCAAGTCACGGGGGTCTCTGTGGCAAGACCCCTTAGGCAGGAAGGTCTGTGTTGGGGCACTGCTGAGTTTCTGGAGGGGTTTATGACTTTATTAGGGTCCCATTCTTGAAGGCGGTTTCCCAAGTCAGAAATTGTGTCTTATCTCGCGGGCCATTAGCAAACAGGATGTTGGGCAAATGGTGTACCAGAGCCTCCTGGGTCACGAGGACACATGACCAGTTCAGGGGGAGATTATCCCCATCTNGTCCCATTCTTGAAGGCGGTTTCCCAAGTCAGAAATTGTGTCTTATCTCGCGGGCCATTAGCAAACAGGATGTTGGGCAAATGGTGTACCAGAGCCTCCTGGGTCACGAGGACACATGACCAGTTCAGGGGGAGATTATCCCCATCTTCAACAGAGGTATTAATTGTTCAAGCAGGTTTGCATAAAGAACTGCACAGACCTCCTCTTTGGCTCCAGGGGTTTGAGGGTCAAGCCTCCTGACCTTTTAGGGGAGGGGACCAGTTCCAACTTGATAGGAGAAAAACCAGATGCTACCGGATCCTCTTCTAACTGGTGTCTTCATAGCCATATGAAAAGTCGATATTTCGTTTTATCAACCAAAAACGGTCAAATCACTACATTACACATACTGTTAAAGTACTGATACTTATCTTGTATGTACTGTCTTCCTGCAGGGCAAGTAATTTCTGAATGTGTTTGTGTGTCCCAGGTGGTCTGTAAGTACCTGGAGGATCCCGTGTTGTTTGATCGAGAGGAGGTGGGAATGGTAAAGTTCGACATCCGCTACATGGTGCTGCTGCGGTCTGTGAAGCCTCTGCGGCTCTACGCTTACAATGTCTTCTGGCTCCGTTTTGCTAACAGGTTAGGCACTCTCACACACCTGTAGAGTAATCAATCAGAGGGGGAAGTAGGGAGGGTTAACCCAGGAACAACATCTATAACAGGGGGATTGGCACATCCTGTCTCGTCCTGCCCCTGCTTGTCTTTGTTTTCCCTCTTATCTCCTCCATGTGCTTTTGTTGTTCTGTGCCATGTGCTTTTGTTTAGTTTGATTCTAGCCCCTCCTGTCTCCGCTCTCTTGTCACGCCCCACACCTGTCAGTAATTTGTTGCTCCGCCTCCTCCCAGGTGTTCCTCGTTAACCCTTGTGCATGTATACCCTTAGCTGTTCCCCTTGTTAGCCCTTGTGCATGTATACCCTTAGCTGTTCCCCTTGTGTTAGCCCTTGTGCATGTACACCCTTAGCTGTTCCCCTTGTGTTAGCCCTTGTGCATGTATACCCCTAGCTGTTCCCCTTGTGTTAGCCCTTGTGCATTTATGCCCCTAGCTGTTCCCTTTGTGTTAGCCCTTGTGCATTTATACCCCTAGCTGTTCCCTTTGTGTTAGCCCTTGTGCATGTATACCCTTAGCTGTTCCCCGTGTGTTAGCCCTTGTGCATGTATACCTCTAGCTGTTTCCCTTGTGTTAACCCTTGTGCATTTACACCTCTAGCTGTTCCCCTTGTGTTAACCCTTGTGCATGTATACCCTTAGCTGTTCCCTTTGTGTTAACCCTTGTGCATGTATACCCTTAGCTGTTCCCTTTGTGTTAGCCCTTGTGCATTTATACCCCTAGCTGTTCCCTTTATGTTAGCCCTTGTGCATTTATACACCTAGCTGTTCCCTTTGTGTTAGCCCTTGTGCATTTATACCCCTAGCTGCTCCATTTGTGTTACCCCTTGTGCATTTATACCCCTAGTTGTTCCCTTTGTTAGCCCTTGTGCATTTATACCCCTAGCTGTTCCCTTTGTTACCCCTTGTGCATGTATACCCCTAGCTATTCCCTTTGTGTTTGCTCTTGTGTGTTTATACCACTAACTGTTCCCTATGTGTTATCCCTTGTGCATTTATACCCCTAGTTGTTCCCTTTGTGTTACCCCTTGTTCATTTATACCCCTAGCTATTCCCTTTGCATTACCCCTTGTGCATGTATACCCCTAGCTGTTCCCTTTGTGTTAGCCCTTGTGGATTTATACCCCTAGCTGTTCCCTTTGTGTTAACCCTTGTGCATTTATACCCCTAGCTGTTCCCTTTGTGTTAGCCCTTGTGCATGTATACCCTTAGCCGTTCCCCGTGTGTTAGCCCTTGTGCATGTATACCCCTAGCTGTTCCCTTTGTGTTAGCCCTTGTTCATTTATACCCCTAACTGTTCCCTATGTGTTAGCCCTTCTTCATGTATACCCCTAGCTATTCCCTTTGCATTACCCCTTGTGCATGTATACCTCTAACTGTTCCCTATGTGTTAGCCCTTGTGCATTTATACCCCAGTTGTTCCCTTTGTGTTACCCCTTGTGCATGTATACCCCTAACTGTTCCCTTTGTGTTAGCCCTTGTGCATTTATACCCCTAACTGTTCCCTATGTGTTAGCCCTTGTGCATTTATACCCCTAGCTGTTCCAGCGATAATGAGCCTCACCCCGCAAACGAGCCCACAATCGGTCTTGGGTGTGGGCTTATGTATTCGGGACGAGTGTGAAAACGCACACATACAATACTGTACAGTCTTAGTCATCCCGAACAGGTTCACACCATTTTTGTTTGCAACAACAAAAGATGCACCAATTGATCAGCCGGTGACCATAATCAGCCAGTTTTCAGATTGATCAGTGTTATATGTCCGTTTCAGTGCTGGTCAGATTTGCACTCATGCACCGCACAATGGTTCATGTTACACAACAGCAGCACAGACAGAGCCACACACACATGTGTCCTCAGCATGGATGGTCTTTTCACACAGTGAGTGGAGAGACAAGAAGCTTGCAGAACAGCTCCAAAACCATTCAGAATGACAAATTTAATAATACATTTAATAAAACACCATCACCACGTGAAATATGACCAATTTGTAGTAGCTAGAGGCTAAAACTACAGCTAGAGAGAGCTCAGAGCCACAAGCTATATCTCTATCTCTGTTACCCTTCAGGTCTTTCTCCCTGGATCATTTTGACGATTACCAAAAGCACTACACTGTGATGAACTACGCTGAAGGCGTCCAGCTGAAACAGGTGAGGTCATTAACTCACCACTCACCACCAGTGATCATGACATGCCGTCAGCATGGACGGCTGAAGCCGCTGGTCTAGTTTGGAATGCTTCACTTTCCCTTAGTCACATTAAGAATCCTGCTCTGGTTAAATATGGAGAAATATTTAGACTTAACAGAGCTTCAAAAAATTGTATCATGAAATTATGTCTAATCCTCAAAATAATAGTTGCCCAAATAGCTGCACCCAGAAGGGGTCCACTAACAGGAATGAAACTTTCATGGTGGGTAGGTTTGACTTTGTGAGACCTGTGAATGATTCAAGTTTCACCCTCGGCTGCACATGTGACGTAAACAAGGATGGGCCTTATCGCTGTACCTGACTGACCCATCAGCCACGATTGTGGACATTCGGCGTGCAGTGATGCCCTCCATGAGTCATCCTGTTAGTGCCAGCACCATTGGCAGACGCCTGCATGACGCAGGACTACATGTACACAGACTGTTACAACGACTGCCCTTAACACCACGTCAACGTCACCAAAGACTGCAATGGTGTCGTGCCAGACTGTCATGGAGTGACTCAAAATGGCAGCAGATCATCTTCAGTGACGAGTCCCTCTTTTGTCTTAGTGGAGACGACCAACGAATCCATGTGTGGAGGCACCGTGGTCAGTGCCACGATGAACAGTTTGTTGTCACGCGTCACACGTCCAGAAGGCCTGGTGTCACACCACTTCCACCCCTACCACACAATCTGCAGGAACTGTGTGAGAATATTCAAGCTGCATGGAATGAATTATCACAGTAGTCCATAAAGTTCATAAATAAGCACTAAGGCTTAAAAACAGCTTGTTTTGAGTTCATTATTTCTGTGATATCACCGGAACTAACGGTAACACCTCCTTTGAGTCCTGTATTTATAATGCACAAAAAATGCACTTTATATAGCATACATAACACCTTATAATACTTGGCAATAATTTGTTTAATGTCTCTTAAGTTGTTATAATGGCATGCATATTACTTAATAATGCAACAGTATGCAACTTTATAATGTCAGGTTTCATAACACTGTAGCTACCAATGCTGTAATGCACCATGTAATCCAACACTGTGTAGAGTTTATGCGTTTTTTAACATAGTTTAATGAATTTCATTTCAGTACATTATACTTCATAGAGCAAGTGGTCTTTACAGGCTCTACGTGAAGTGAGATTGTCTAACTGGTAATATGGGACATACAGTGTGAATATGCAAGACTTGAATAAGCATAGCTTGTTTAAAGCCATAGCTGACCCAGTACAACATTCATGCTTATAATGCTCTCATGAACAGATATTATAATGCATTATGAAAACTGACATTATAAAGTTTGTTTTATAAGGTGTTATGGATGTAAGTGTAACTTTTTGTATTTAAGTACTGTAAAGGACTTCGCACCTAAGTTTTTCACTCACCTTCACACCTGTGAAAATGTGACGTGACAATAAAAGTGATTTGATTTGATTTGATTTGAACTAGTTGTAAGTAATTATACAAGCTTATGCCTGGTATTATAAATTATTACGTATGCCTTATAACTCCTTATAAATGCATATAGATAGCGCTGTGAAGACAGGGCTCATAGGAAGTGCTACCGAGCTAACTAATTTAAATATATCCACCTAATTAGGCTACAGAGGTTTAGCCCCACTCACTCAAACACCCACCCATCCACCGACCCGGGTGGACTCATATCATTCATCACCTCGTAGCAGCACGACAGAGACATGAAGCCACGTAAAGTTTGGAGTGTTGGAACTTGAAATTGGACAACAAGATAAACTCATATTGAGTTTAACAACGAGGCTTTGCGCTCCAGAAAAGCTTGGGAAAATTGAACTCTTCTTGGAGCATTTGGCTGACTGGTGTGGGCTGGCCATGTGAGACTGTGGAATATCGATGGAATATCCAGTTTGCTGCCATCCGTCTACCGCAACGGTGTCAACACAGTGCTGCACGTCTGAGAGCCCGTTGAATGAGGTACAATACAGAGCAGCCAATCAGAACAGAGCTCCGTTATCTCATATCTGTCTTAAAGCCACAGTAACAGAAACAGCCTCTTTGATTTGAGGCAATGAAAATAGTTAAACTGTAAAATTGAATTATAAATTATTACCATTTTTGGTGCACATAATCACACAAATGTTCTAAACTGACCTGAAGGGGAAAACAATGACAAGTGTAACCCAAATGCATGGATATGGACCCTTTAACTGAATATTATTCAGGATGATTCTTTGTGCAGGTCTAACTGTATTTGATTCTGTCTGAAGGTTCACTATGATGAGTTCATCCCCATGTTTGAAAAGCAGTATCCACAGTATCCATGGAAAATGGTGGAGGTAAGACTGTGTCTAACTTGTACCGAGAACACCCTTTAGATTCTTTACGCCGTAATAATGTTTTCCATGCAAAAGTGAAAAAATGGTTTAGTTTGGGGGGTCCTGGAAGTTTGCAAATACGAGTACCCGGCTTTGTCGACAGACCTGTACAACACCACAGTTTTGCAGTTTAGACTGTGTTCAAACCGTGTTATATCAGCAAAGCTAACCGTGTCGTTTACAGATAACCCAACATCGTGCTGTGACTGTCTAGCAATCTGGTCTATTTTAGACAACATTTTTCTTGACTAGCTGAGCTATGCATAATGCAAAGTACAGATGTCTCAACAAGCTCTGAACTGAAAATGCTCGCCAACATTCTTCTTGACCCTCCACCCTGTGGTGCATGCCCTATTCGAATCCCAAGTTCTACGGTTGGTCTGCAAAGATTTCAAAGTTACTCTGAATGGCATTTTCAGACATAGTTAGAAAGGACTCCATTATTTACTTGAACACGTGATGAGACATTGAGCATTGCATCTCAGATAGATAGATAGTTATTCTGCTGCATAGCATTATTTGGGGCAAAATCTACCTGATCTTCTCCATCACTTTCATGGATCCTGGATTGATGGTACTCTGAGGCGAAGATGACTTTAAAAAAAAAAAAAAGAAAGAAAGAAAAAAAATTTAATTTTTGCCCAGAAAAAAAATAAAATAAAATAATATAAGAAGGAAAAGATTTTAAATGTACATACCTGAATGTGTTGGTGAACGTGTTACAGAAATAGCATCCAAATCATTAAAATCTTGATCATAAATTACTTCTAAGGACCCTTCATCATTGTCATCAACATTATCAATAGAACTCTATGGATGACCTAACAAATATAGTAAGACAAACGTGTGTGTGTGTATGTGTTTGTATGCCTGCACTCCAGGGCGAGATCTTCAAGTCCTTTGCAGAGCTCTTTCAGGCAGCTGCATCCCGCCCTGCACCATACGGAATCTGTGCATACCCCTCCTCAAGAGCCATATATGCCATTGACCTCATGCTGAAATGGGAGCAGACCGGAGGAGGTAATGCTCAGACCCCACTCAAGCACCAGTCTCCGCTCCTTCACCACTCCTTCTTGTTGTTAAAGACACCCTGTACTACACAAACATGGCTTTCAAATATGTGGTTAACCCCTCTTTAATTGCTTCAGTTGCTTATTACAAGTGTAGGTTAATTAGCAGGGTCTACTCAAGCTTGCAAAGACTCCACCTGAGAGGCACCTGGACACGAGCTGCAATGGAAGAGAATGGACGTGCTCGGTGTCACTGTCACTGTCCATCCCCTTACGCCAGACATAAACACTCAAAGCTTTAACAAAAAGACTTCAGAGACTGGAGTTCAGCTTAAAGGGGAAAGGGTGCAGATCTTTATTGCAGGTCAAGCAGGAAGATGCATCAGACCTGGACATGGGGTCCGAATGCAAACACTAAACACTGAATGGATCAGACATAGCAGTGCTGCTGGACACCTCTGTGTCAATGCTGGACTGAGAATTGTCCACCCACCAAAACTATGCAGCCAAAAGCGTCCTGTGGGCAGCATCCTGTGACCTCCAATGAAAGACTACAGGATGACCGACACTGCACTGTGCAGCAGCAGACTGTACATCTACAAGGTGGATCTTCAAGGTAGGAGTGTCTATTAGAGTGGACAGTGAGTGGACACAGTGTTTAAACACTCCAATAGCACCGCTGTGTCTGATCCACTCACACCAGCACAACACACACTAACACACCACCACCACGTCAGTGTCACTGCAGTGCTGAGAATGGTCTTATTGATGTATTGTGACTGCCATACCAGTCATGCAGATATTACTACAGCACAAGGAGGCACACACCTACACGAACCGACAAATTGTCTGACATGCTCGAAGTGACCCAACAGCCACAGATTGCGGACATTCAGGAAGCAGTGATGCCCTCATCCTGTTCCAATGAGTGTAGATACAAGGAGGTAGTTTTAATGTTATGACTGATCAGTGTATAAACCTACACGCCGTTCTCTTCTTTACATGCTGTATTTAAGCTTCATTTACTCCACCAGTGAGCATCGCTTTGTCTTCTAATCAGCATCTTCTGCACTTTGCATCTCTTTTCAGAAGAGCGCGTGATGCAGCCTCAGATTCTGGAGGTGAACTTCAATCCAGATTGCCACCGAGCCTGCCTCTACTACCCCAGCTTTTATGACCACATGTTTCAGACGCTGTTTCTGGATCAGGCGGACCGGTGTCCGGTCACCCAAATAGTATGATAGCCCTGCATTTTAGGATAAGCCAGGCTTATAGAGGGTTTTGCTTTGAATGAAAATAAAGGTGGAATGGGTGACACAATGAGCAAACTATACATACTGCAGAGAGACAGTGGTGCTTGAAAGTTTGTGAACACTTTTTCATCAGTTTTCTGTATTTCAGTGTAAATATGGTCTAAAACATTGTTGCTCCCCAATGACAAACATGTATCTCCACTTTTATGCGTCATTTGAACACAGCACATCAATGGATGGCAACCTTTCAGGCAGCTGAGCGTCCAACTGTTTCAACTGCAGAAGAGATCTTAGCAAGAACCCATCTTAGAACACATCTTAAATGTAGTGGATGTATCTAATATATCGCCGCCATCCAGTGAAAAACACGTAGCTCCATTTTTGTCGATTTTTACTTTCATTCATCAGCTGCTCATTCATTCATCTCCGTTTTCACGATTTCAAATGGAACAACAGAAATGGCCCAAAACTGCTTGGAAAAAAGTCTGGTTCTATTGACTTGCATTCAAATGAAATTAGGTTTTTGCCCTCTCCTGTAAAGTTGCCATTTTGGAGATAGTTGTTTTCCTTTGGACGGCCATGATATTCAGATTTTCACGCAAGTCCTAAATGTAGACAAGGAGAACCCAATTAAACAAACGAGATATGAATATACCTGGTCATTTATTTATTCAGGAAAATGATCCAGTAACTCATATCTGTGAGTGGCAAAAGTAAAACCTCTAGGATTAGCAGTTCATTTGAGGTTGTAAATAGTCGGGAGTTTTCATTCGAGGTGATGACAATCAATTGGAATCCAGATGTCCACCTCTAAAAACTCCCTCACATAAAAGTTATTACATGAAATGGTTATGTACACACTCATCATTTAAAAAATAGCTGCGCTCAGAAGGAATCAACCGACAGAACTGAAACTTGGTTGAGTGGGTTTGATATCATGAGACATACAAATGATTCAAGTTTCACGAACACGTTTAGCAGATAGGCCCTAGAGAAGGCTCTAAATAAATTAGCTTGTATTATAATCTGAAGTGGTATGACTATATACACTCATTGTCAAAAGAACAGTTGGACAAATAGCTGCATCCAGAAGGAATCAACCAACAGGAATGAAACTTGGTGGGTTGGTTTGCCATTGTGAGACATGGACGTAAGCAAGGACCAGCCTTATCGCTGTACCTGACTGACCCAACAGCCATAATTGCAGACATTCAGCGAGCAGTGATGCCCTCCATGAGTCATCCCATCTTAGTGCCAGCACCATAGATGCAGGACTACACGCATGCAGACCATTACAACGACTGCCCTTAACACCATGTCAGCGTCACCAAAGACTGCAATGGTGTCGTGCCAGACTGTCATGGAGTGACTCAGAATGGCAGCAGGTCATCTTCAGTGACGAGTCCCGCTTTTGTCTTGGTGGAGACGACAACAAATCCATGTGTGGAGGTGCCGTGGCCAGCGCCAACCTGAACGGTTTGTTGTCACACGTCACACCTCCAGAAGGCCTGGTGTTCCTCCACCTTCACCCAGACCGCACATCTGTAGGAACTGTGTGAGAATGTTCAAGCTGCATGGGATGGATTATCACAGGACACCATTAGGAACCTCTACAACTCCATGCTGAGACGTCTGGCATGTTGCCTTGGCAGACATGGCGGCCTGACGCCATACTGAGAGACACTACTTCTGTATGTGTAGCTCAATAAATATTGCCGAT
Organism: Semaprochilodus insignis; assembly: GCA_034552555.1. Classification (NCBI taxonomy): domain Eukaryota; kingdom Metazoa; phylum Chordata; class Actinopteri; order Characiformes; family Prochilodontidae; genus Semaprochilodus; species Semaprochilodus insignis. Next base: position 29,261,010 of record CM067474.1, read on the forward strand.
ATCAGTCTAAATTTATTATCATTTATTGTTCCTGGTAACCTTTATCTTCCTTCCCAATAGCACTGCAATCCCACTTCCTTCCTTCTATTCTTTTGGCGATGAGTGCATATAAATTTACCATCATACATGAAATTATTGCTTCCATAGCCGTATTGTGTAGTCGGACCTACACAAAGTTCTGTGCAACTGCGCATATTGAGAATGAGCAAAATGTGTGCTCTAGTGTTCGAGAGCTGAACGCAGGGCTTCAGTGCCAAAACATGTCCTCATCAGTGGTGGTGTGGGGTTGAGGTCAGGACTTTGATGTGGCCAGTTCATGTGTGAAAATGATACATCTTGCTCTCTGAACCACTCTTCCACAATCTGAGACAAATCAATCTCGGCATTGTTATCCTGGAATATGCCCAGGGGACTGTGGGTTCTCATGGTAACACTGAAACAGGTGAGGTTTTTGAAATGAAGCCTGCAGTTCTCCCGTCCAACAAATCCCAGTATGGGATCCTTTTAGCTCTTCTTCAAGTCTTAGTTCAACACAGTTAAGCAGTCATGCAGTCATTTATAGGGTTTTCCAGTGTGTTGTCCAATCACATGCTCTCTTGTATCTGCAGAACCAGAAGAAGGTTGCTTTGGTGACTGGTTTGTCTGAGGGTGTGATTTTATGTGTGTGTGTGTGTCTGTGAGGGGAGGATATATGTGTTTGTGTGCGTGTGTGTCTGTGAGGGGAGGATATATAGGTTTGTGTGCATGTGTGTGTGTTTCTGTGAGGGGAAGATACATGTGTTTGTATGTGTCTCTGTGTCTGTGAGGGGAGGGTATATGTGTTTGTTTGTGTGTGTGTGCGTTTGTGTTTCTGTGAGGGGAGGATATATGTGTTTGTATGTGTCTCTGTGTCTGTGAGGGGAGGGTATATGTGTTTGTGTGTGTGTGCATTTGTGTTTCTGTGAGGGGAGGATATATGTGGTGTTGTTTCTTTTTCCTGCTTCCGCACCGACGGCTGAAGACTGAAGGCTGGATCTGTTGGAGTAGTTTATTTCAAGGTGATCGCAGTTCACTCACAGTTCTTGTCCAAAGGCAAGTTTCTGTCACAGGGTTTTTATACCCCGTTTCACCACCCCCTGTACAAAGAGGATGTGTCCCT
>CM067474.1:29277025-29294406 GCA_034552555.1 Semaprochilodus insignis
AGAGAGAGAGAGAGAGAGAGAGAGAGAGAGAGAGACAGAGACCTGGACCACCTAACAGTTTCGTAAAGTTTACAGCTGTGTCTGTGAGAGAGAGAGAGAGAGAGAGACCTGGACCACCTAACAGTTCTGTGAAGTCTGGGGGTATCCATTTCACCTAATTACTGCCAGATGTGGTGGAGCAAACCAGAGTGGGTTTCCTTACCATCAACCATTCTGAATCCTGTCCTCTGTAAACCTGAACCTTCCCAAGAATTCATCCATCACCGCACATGGATGACCATCAACCTAACCCCAGACTTGATCCTGCACGGCTATTACAAACCCCTGCTTTTAACGAACATGAGGCAATTTTCCACTAATTACTGCTATCTGTGACCTTTGACCCATCATGGTTGACTGATGTGACCTTTGACCTATGAGTCATAAATTAAAAGTTTGGTCAGTTACTGAACTTTAGCTGTGTGTTTAGAGTCCAGAGGGCCCCTTTCACATTTGCACTGTCATCAGAACGAATCCACATTCTGACTGTTATCAGGGTCTCATAGGTCCCAGGTCTTGACGATGGGAACCAAACACCCAAAGGGTTTAGTGTGTAAGTCGTTACATAAGATGGTTGCAGATACACTGCATGATGTCTGGGATGTTGCTTTAGTTCTGGCATAAGCTTTTAGCCTGAAAGGTGTTTTTACAAGCCATTCATGGTGGAGGGATACATGCAGGGCAATATAAGGCCATAATATAGCCAACATTACATATGCAAACTCAGAAGACATGTGTAGGTTGACTGCAGGTTCTGGATAGTGAATAAAACTGTGTATTTGTGTTGTGGACATGACTCCTCGTTGTCAACGCCACCACTGTAAAGAAATCAGAGTCTGATATCAGACCTCTCTGAATGACTTTGTTTACATGTCAACCATTTAATTATGCATATTTCAATATATATGCACAAGTGTGTACTCTATAGAGGATATAAGCTCACCAGACAAGTCCCCTGTGACTGAAACTTACCTAATAGCCTGTAATCCCTCCACGACCACCAATAACAGCTGTGATTAGATTGGGCATGTACTGGACAAGTTTCTGGATGTAGGCCACATCAATGTTCAGACACTCTTGTATCAAAGAATTGGACCAGATTTGGTGGATGCTTCCCTGCCATTTTCCTGTTTGTTCCAGGAAGTCCCACAGATTTCCAAGAGGATTCAATTCTGGGGATTTTGCGGGCCAGTCAAAATGTGTGAATCCTCCTGAACGTTCATTATGCCAGGCAGTCACATTTGCAGCACTGCAAACGTGAGAATTGTCATCTTGGAATACCGGGATAGGAATGTTCTGTTCCTTGGTAAGATGATGAGCAAAAAGCAATACCTGGTCAATGTAGGCACTGTGGTTCAAATATACTGTCGCCTCAACCAAAGAACCCTTTTCCACATAATTAAAACACCCTGGAACATCACAGATGTGGTTGACAGATCCCCAATTGTTTACTGTGTTGACTTCTGCTGGCAAAATTGTTGGTTTCTTGAAGATCTGGAGTGGAGACATGTGAGAAGTTCAGTACGTGTGTCTTCGTACCAAGCAAGTCTAACCAAGTTTACCGTGGACTTGTACAGTTAACCAAGTACACCACACCTACTTGTTGCCCCTTTGTCTGAATGGCCCAGAACCACCCTACTTCATGGGCCACTGCCTCTACCTTTGTAAAAAGAGGTTTTGAGGTGTTGAGGCCCACCCAATAATTTACAGTCTCCCCCATCTAGGAGCCAGCATGCCTCTGAGATATCCCTACAACAAATGGCATTGCTAGATTAGGGAGCTATAGATAACCAGATGTAACATAGGCTAACCATTGGAGGTTGTTACATGACAAAGGGACTACTGTCCACAGCCCACACATATCACCCAAGAGAGACATACAAAATGCAAACGAGATTAACACAAAATGCAAGGGAACAAGAAGAAGGTTCAAGAGCAGGTACAAAGTTAATAAAAGCAAATAAAGAAAAATAACATTTAACACTCCCCCCTCTTGACCATATAGAAGTGTGGTCAAACATAGTTTAATGATTCATATACCTGTCTGGACATCAGGTATAGGCAGTTTAACTTAAATGCGATCATTTGTCACCACAGAAATATCCCTTAGTATGGTAAGTCCTACATCTGTCTGTGCTAGATGTACATGTTGCATTTTCCTGGCTGTACAGATACAACAAAAACAACAACGTATCATGGAATAAAGTCTAAGTACAATAACACAAAATGTGACAAAGATCAGTGAAATTCCACAACAGTACAGCCACCACGAACCCAACCAAACACTCAGCCAATCTCCTCTGTTTCGATCCATGTGGGAAGCACGATTACGTAGATCACTTAGATCATTAATATACCCATTAAGATCTGCAGTGGGATCAATAACATCAGAGAAACAATCAGGGCAAACTATCGCACAAACACCTCCTTGTTGAGCCAAAACACAGTCCAATGCAAATGTATTTTGTAAAAACATGATTCTATGGGATTGAAGGGTGTTTGAAATGATACCTAAAGAGTGAGCAGTATCATTCGCTAACTTCTCAATTGCGAGATAATTCCCTGATTTGATCTAAAGCGATCATAACTCCATAACTAAAAATCAAGACCAAAAAGTTTAAGTGCAAGTAGAATGTTCAATGCATGGATTTGGATCACTAGTTGCTGACGAAAAGAGAGGTTGAAGAGCATGTGTCAAACTCTTTGCATGTTCATGAACTTGATATTTGGTTGGACTTTGCTCTCCATTTACTTCAAGAGTAAATGCTGTATTGATGTCTAAAAAAAAGATTAATGATGACGAGTCAGGAGTTAATGTTGTATTGCGTCTCTGAAATTTTTCGGAGCATAAGCTGATATCCCATATCAAGTCAAGTCAACATTTATTCATACAGCGCCTTTTACAATATGTCACAAAGCAACTTTACAAAGAATCTGGTGTCCGAGCCCCCAGTGAGCAAGCAAGGAAACAGAGGCAAGGAAAAACTCCCTCAGTTCAAAAGGAAGAAACCTCAAGAGGAACCAAGACTCAAAAGGGGAACCCATCCTCCTTGGATCAACACCAGATAATTAGACAAGCAAAAGAAAGAAGCATTCAGTGTATTGTAAGGTAGAGGAATAAATGTCTGACAAAATGTCTCAGACAAAGAGAACAGACAGACTGTTAGCTCTGACAGAAGATTTGAATACACTATATGGTGTTAACAGAGTGCAGCAGTGACCCAAAGCTGGGGGGCCTTGTATGAAAAGGATCTGCTCCCCTGACGTAACTTTGTTAATTCTAGGCACTAGATAGAGAGAGACAATAGAGAGCCCGCACTTTGTGATATGTGGTCATGTGCCGGTTCATAATACAAGATTCAGTGAGGTACAGAGGAGCGAGGCCGTTTAGAGCTTTATATGTCAGAAGAAGAATTTTATACTCAATGCAGAATTTAACTGGCAACCAATCTAAGTTAGATAAGACTGGGCTAATATGGTCAAACTTTCTAGTTCTTTTAAGGACTCTGCCTGCAGCGTTTTGGACTAACTGAAGTTTGTTAAGGCTTTGTTGGAACGTCCAGAAAGCAAGGCATTACAATAATCCAGCCTCGAGCTTTTCTGCATCCTGTAGGGACATATCAGCCTTGGGTGTATTTACAGGATGATATATTAAAATGACATGATTTCCTTTATCAGCACTAAGATCTGAGGAAGAATGTCTGAAATTCTGTGTTCTTGAAGTGTATTTTACTCCTTACATATTAGCATTGTACTCTTATATCAGAAGTAACTGGCCAGTATGGTTAGATTTTTTCTTTAGAGGGCCTCATATCGTTGAGGTGTTTTGCTGGACAGGTTGAACTCTAGACTGGTCAGAAAAACATAGTAACATATGGAAACAGTCAGAGAAGATGAAGAAGGTAAAGAATGAGGCCATTGTGTGATACTTTGTTTTGCTTATGTATGTCACATTCAAGTGAGCTCATTGATAATGTATTCCAGCTATGTACACCTAAGGACTGTATAAAAGGGCCCGCTTTGGCAGGTGCCGGGGAGAGACAGGGACGTTCGAATTGGCAGAAGGCTCTCTCCGGCACGGCCAAGTTTGGGTACCCGATAACTAATTTGTAAGTAAATTCTTTACAATTAACTTGGCGTGTCTGTGGCTCCGTTCTTCCATCAACCGGCCGCACAGCTTTGGTGAACGACATTCTCATTGCTGGTAATAAATAAATTAATGAACAATCGGTTAAGTCTAGCAGGTCATTCACTGAAAGCAGTACTACCACACAACCAATATGTCCCTAATGGTGCAGAGATACGGCAAAATTCATTTACCGACAGCCAATTCATCCATGGACCATTCTTATAAATACAGTCTTGTATTGCCATTATTTTTGCTGTAAAATGTGGTCAGTTTTGGTGGGTACGACTATGACTTAACCGATTAAGCTGTATCACAAAACGTTAGGAATTTCCCCTAGAAATGGTGATGCGACTGAATGTTTTTCAACACACCAGAGCAATTTAAATGGGGTTATAATATCTGTAATATTATATGACGGAGCATATGTTTGGTTACAAAACCACATACCAGGTGTACAACGCTGAGTGGTCTTTGGCCGGTTTACGTTGTGGCAAGAACTGACGTTGAAAATAGGAACATTAGTATGTAACATGGCACATGTATCACAGTCAGAAATAGCATGCCCACACCATGCTAGCCCTGTGGGTGCGGGATACAAACATTTTGTCCTGGAAACAACCTTTGTCTTGTTAGATTGAATAAAGAATCTGTTGTCCCTGCCTACATTAGAGACAGGACTACCCAGGAATGGTGTGTATGCAGTGAACAAAATGACAGTCCTGAAAACAAAGTTCGGATTTATTTTGTCTCTGTAGAACACTCAGACGGTTATCTCTTAGTAGGACAGAGAGTATTCTTGGCTGGTCCAGGTTTTCTGTAAAACAGAAAAACACCATCAGCAGCACTTAATCTTTTTCAGGCTGTTTTCTCTTATTCGCCCTTACTGTAGTTGCCGTGTGCTTGCTAATGAATAGAGTATATGTAGTCTCATGTCGTGCCTTACAACACTATGTATCACGCACTAAGATTCTAAATAAAACAAACTCAAAAGACTAGTAAAATAACGATTTAAAGACTCATCAGATAGAACACCAGGTTCTTTATTCTTCATTCATGGCGGGGAATGTCTCCCAAGAAGCTTGAGGGGTGATGTAATGTCACCCCTTTTTTGTATATTTCATACTGGGTTTAATACCATTATGTCCAAATTCTGTCAGGCCGAACCTGGTCATCATGAGATGTATGTTACTGTTATTATTAACCCCGAATTGGTTGTCTTTTTTTTTTTAAATGATGCCTTATGCTGACCTTACACCAAACGATTTTCAAGCAATTTTACTGTCGCAGACAAATTTCCAAAGTCGGAACAAAATCATGAGAGTCTTGCTAGAGTTTCGTCGCGCTCGCGTCATCTCGATCGTTAAGTGTAAGGTGGTCAGGATTGCAGTTTTAAGTCAGTCTGTTTCTCGTACTGGCGTTCCGATAAAATCAAACGTGTTTAATATTATCGTAAGTCGAAGGTCTTGGCTCACGCAAATAGTGACGTGAACATTGTCGACAACCAATAGGAGAGCACTTTTCAGCTCCAAACGGGAAGCCGCGAGCCAAGTACAGGAATGTCTGGCGGAGATTCGACAGGGAGGGGAGTCCGGCGAGGGTTCGGAAACCGCAGTTCTCCTGGACTGTTCAAAAGGAGGAGAAGCTGGTGGACCTGTGGAGTGAACAAGAGTGCCTCTTTGACGTATCTTCCCATTAAACAGTCCGATTCTAAATCACGCACGTTTTAAAGCTATTTTCACGTTATCCTTTCTTGTAACAAAGGGTAGTTATGCTACGCTAAAGTTAGCTAGCTACCTAGCTAAAACACTGCCGAACGGGGCTACAGTGTTTACATTTAGCCTACCAGCAAACATGATGGGAAATAAGCTCAAAATCTAGTTGCAGTCTTGTAAATAGTGATTCTGCAAGATTCACAGTCTCTGCAAAATCATAGCCTGTAACTAGTCTGTGACTTGTCTTTAGATGTGAGAGGGTGTCAGACTTTAGTCTATTAAATGTCTTTTCAGAGTCTTTTCAAAGTCTTCTAGTATATGGTTAGCATTAGTGACCTCATTACACAAGCATGTATCAGTGCCAAACTGCACCTCTTCAGGCCTCAGCCTAGGGTTCAGAAGTTCACTGCACAATACACAGGCTGCTTTTCTCAGATTTTAGACTACGTACGCTTATTTTAATACATATTGACCTGTGTATGACTATTATTTAATATTAAATTCCATCATTCACTTCCATTAAGCCCATTCTTTGGCTGTATTCGAAATGGCATACTACATACTACTCGCATACTAAATCTGCCTAAAAGTAGTATGCAGTGTGCGACCAAATTGCAAATCTGTAGTTCACTGAAGATCCCCGGATGGTGTTCTACTCCAGTCAGAGTTTCTAGTTTACAGTGGGAGCTATCTTCATGGTGTACTGTATCCCATCATGCACCGCGGCCTCACCAGCTCTCATCCTGCTTCAGCCAGAGAAAATGGCGGCGGGTAACACTGGGGAGCAAAACACAGCCAACTCTGAGTATAAATGTGGGTATAGTGATTGTAGTGGGGTATGTTTTCATCAGAATGAGCCTCAGAAAGTTAAAATATACAGGTCTGAAGATTAATAAAAGATGAACTCGCTTTAGAGGTTCAGTTTTAGAGTGAAATAGCTGAGGGTAGCTAACAGCTAGGCTAAACGTATTTCAGGTGAACGAAGCAGCATTAGCAGCTAGCTCTAAACAGTGGATACAGTAATAACAGCTCTGAGGTAAATGTGAGGTAACTGGTCATGGTCATTAATATACTACTTAATATACTTACTGAACTATATACTACATACAGGGGGTAGTATGCAGTATGTAGTATAGTAGTTTGAATACAGCCAATGACGTTTTAATGACGCTGTTATCTTTTTGTAGTTCCCGGATGTAGACGGGAACCAGAGCGGAACTTTTATTTAGCTCCAGAGCTAGCACCATCTTTAGCGCCCACTTGTTTTTCCACTGGTAGTCACACCGGAGCACTCCGACGTCTCCCAGCTCTTATTCAGCTTCAAGCATCCGCGCCAAATGGAACTCCAGTCAGAGTAAAGACCAGAACAGAACACATCCTCCTTAAAGACACACGAACCCCAATTTTACAACATCGCGATAAAACGCGAGCAGCGTGGAGGAAGGAGCTGTGAAAGCAGCGGCTGGGATGGGTTTTTATTGCTAATATATTTTAAGTCATATTAAGTCATTGTAAGTCCTATTGTGCTTTGTCAGTACAGTATGTCTGCTGGGTTAAAAATGTTTAGTGTTGAATAAATAGTTTTAAACTGCAGTTTAGTAATGTTTTTTTCTTTGGAAAAAATACATGTAGCCTATTTAATTTATGCAATGTTGAAAAAAGTGGCAAAATTAATGAAAGACTATGAAAAATCGTGTTCTGCCTTCGGCTAAATGTTTCATTTTGCTGGGTTTTGGGTTTGGCATCCCTAAAATAAAAGAAACTCAAAAGCCTTGTAAAATAAAATAATGATTCTAATCTATTTCTAATTCAGTTCACTTAAGATATATAATTCAGTGTAGGAAATAGTGATAAAGGGGTTTTCGAGCCTGAAATTGGATTTTATTTATTTATGTATTTATTTATTCATTCATTTATTTTAGTTGGTTGTTAACTTGTTTGTTGTAAAGGGGTTATTTATTTATTTATTTATTTATTTATCATTTATTTATTTTAAAGTGCTGATTGTGTTTGGCATTCGGCCTTTGGCGAAATGTTTCATTTTGTTTGGGTTCGGCGAGAAATTTTCATTTCGGTGCATCCCTAAAATAAAACAAACTCATAAGCCTTGTAAAATAACTCGTTAACAATTTAAAGAAATTCAAGAAATTCAAGAAGATTCTAGAAGACTCATCGGATAGAAGAGCAGGTTCTTTATTCTTCATTCATGGCGGAGAATGTCTCCCAGGAAACTCTCAGGTGCACACACACAGGTACAGAGATTGTCTTCCCATTTATACACATCTCTCTCTGGGGGTGATGTAATGCCAGCCCTCCTTTCTTGTATGTTCAGTGCATTGACTTTAATACCATTATGTCCAAATTAAATCAGACTACACCTGTTTACCATAAGATGTATGGCCATTATGACCATTATCTCCTGGTACATATTATCTCATAACACAAGCATGTATTACAGTTTTTTAAAACTGCTAACAAGCGTTTACCAATACTTAACATACTTTTTCAAAACTCTAAACACAGCATTTCACAGTGCAAACAAAGTTTTCTCTATATACACTAACTCTGTTAAAACACAGCAAACCTGGTTCAGTATCCAATCATTCTTTCAAAACACTAGCGCAGATTCTCTATTCAAGAGGAACATAAAGTCAATCACTGCACAACCACTGTCAAAAAACTAACAGTTGATGGCATTACAGAAACAGTATTACATGTAATATTTTACTCTCTCCCAGCAAACGACAGACATTATATTGGCATGCCTTATCCACCCCTGGCAGTCTTCAGCTGAAATGTCTCTGCAGCCAGCATCCATTGCATCCAGGAGGGACATTTGGTCATGTGGCCAATAATCGTACACCTTCCACCTCCAGGCTGAAAAAAATTCCTCAATGGGTTTAAGGAAAGGCGAGTAGGGCGGGAGGAAAAGGGACATCATTCTTGGATCTTGGGTCTGCAAACCAGTTTGTGATGACATGAGAATGGTGGAATGCTACATTGTCCCATGTAATCACAAATGTCCTCATGTTTCCTCCCACCTGTTCCCTTTCTCACTATATTACAAGATATGACAGGTATATAGGATAGACACCATACCTGGACATATTGGTGCCGGAGTTCCTTAACCCTCTCACTGTTCCTTTCAAAAGGAACTGTGTACAACTGCTTCATGCAAACTCTGTATTTAGTCAGAGTCCGGGCAATGGTTGTCAGGCTAATACTTTCCACATTGTGAAATACCTGGTTATTTTCTATTATTTTGGTATGAATTTCTCTAAGTTGTATTCCATTGTCAGCAATGACCATGTCTACAATGGCATGCTCCTGGTCTTCACTCAGGAGTCTTCCCCTTCCCCCAGAGGGAGGCAGACGCTGCCTTCTTTACAGTAAAGGAACAAAAATACAACATATGTATTAGCGGTGGGACCGGTGGCCTGCAGTTACTATAAGATATAGCATCAGTAGGAATATACTTGTAAAATGTATTGTTTACCTGTTAGTTTATTTAAAAGTCTGGATAATGGAAGCCACAGTTCACCATCTGAGGTTAGGCTGCACTCTTTCACCAGCCTCTCTCAGTGATAGACCATGGTTTATCACATGGTCTATAATGGTGTCTCTAATTTCATCAGTGACAGCAGTTCTTACCCTTCGTTGAACACCACCACGCATTCTTACTCCTCTCCCTCTCCCTCTCCCTCTCCCTTGCCCTGGCCCAACTATTCCTCTTCCTTGTCCAGACATGATTTTTCTTTCCTCTGTCACTCTCTCTGCTCCTGTGCCCACATTGACCAAACTCAGTCCAAATAAGCCACTGTTTTTATGTGTCCATGTCACTGACAGCACCTGGCTGTGTCTCCAACTGGGATTGGAATCAGCTGTGGTTGGTCTGTTACTGCATTTTATTTCAATAATCTGTACATGCAAAAAATGTATATTACAGTAATAGCTTTTCACCTGCTTTTTTTGCAGAACTTTGCATTTTGTACAATATTTAAGGTTTTGAACCTTAGGTTTTCATTTTTGACATGCTGTGTGTAAGCATTTGTAAATAAGACAAGAAAGATCCAGAGTTGTGTTATTGGGTAACCTTGTGTGTACAGAAAATGTAAGCATTGTAGAAACATGTTAAATGATTGCATTTCATGCAAAAACAACATGAATTGTATTAATGGTATAGCCCACTAAAGACTGATGTTGCATTTACTGTGTTTAGAGTTTTGGAAATGTGACTACAGATTGGATAAAAGGATGTTAGCAGTCGTAAAAAACTGTAATGTGCTAATCTGTGCCTGGTACTTCCTCAGGCTTCGGGTCAAATGGCCTTGGGGTTTAAAAGTTCACTGCACAATACACAGGCCGCTTGTCTCAGATTTTAGATTATGTATGTTTATTTTAATACATATTGAACTGTGTATGACTATTACTTAATATTAAATTCCATCACTGAATTAACATTTAACACAGACATCTCTCTGCTATAGCCCTGATATGCGCATGTGCAGTAGGACAGATTGACTGAGGTCCTCAGTGCGGGAGACGAACTGTAGAACAATAAGCAATAAGGAACATCAGAGTTACAAGGGTGTCTTGCCTGAGTGCAAACTATGTGCCAATGTGCCCTCTTAGATCTTAACGCTCCTATTGTGTTCACAATTGGCAATCGGTTTAAGTGATGTGGAATAATCTACAGAAATGGAGATGCATGTTTTTCTTTGGACAGAGATGTTACCTGACAGTATTTGATCTGGACTACTTACTCAACAACAACTTATTATTAAATTATGGAATTACTTAAATTATGGAATTTATTTTACTGAATGTTAAGAAGTACAAAAGTACATTGTTTGCTATAAAATAGGATGTTTCAGAGTATTTATGGGCTTAGATTAAATGAAATAAAGGATAGTGATAACCGGTATTTGGGGGCTGATAGTAATTTGTCATAAATTTTATGTTTGTGGTGTATTTGTAGTTTGTAGTGTGTTTGTAGTGTGTTTTAGTGTGTTTGTAGGTTGTAGTGTGTTTGTAGTTTGTAGTGTGTTTTAGTGTGTTTGTAGGTTGTAGTGTGTTTGTAGTGTGTTTGTGGTTTGTAGTGTGTTTGTAGTTTGTAGTGTGTTTGTAGTTTGTAGTGTTTTTTGTAGTTTGTAGTGTGTTTGTAAAATTACCTGAGGCGTGTCTAATTTGGGCCTGCAAATTCGTAAATTTACCATAAATTTTACCATAAACTTACCTTAAGTTTTCCATAAGGTGGCCATAATTTTACCATTAAACCATTAATTTACCATACATTTACCATAAATGTACTATAAAACCATTCTTTTACCATACATTAACCATAACACATTCATTTACCATAAATTAACATAAATTTGTGATTAATGTACCATAACATTTACCATAAATGTACCATAAAATGTATTAATTTACTATGAATTTACCTTGCATTTTATGTTTTGTGTGTTTGTACCCCTAAGTTGAGTCTCAGCACCCCTAAAAAGTCATTTTGCTGCACGCGCGCGCACACACACACACACACACACACACACACACACACACACACACACACTTGGCTGTCTGTGGTGCAGTGGCTCCAGAAACGTAGAGCACTTAATCACTGAGCACCAACACAGTACAGTCATTAGCATCAGTCCTCATTAACAGCACTGAATCACAGATAACTCTTTATGCTGTTATTGTTAGCTAAGAGCTATCTGCAAGCTAAAGTTGCAGGTTCTCAATCAGCCACTGTCCACTGGGAACTATCTTTTGCATAAACTGCCTTCAGGAATATGTTACCGCTCCATTAAAAGCTGAGCTGAAAGGTTACTTAGTGTCTCAAAATAATTACTTAGCGTCTAAAAATAATGGCACAGAAATTCATGTTATAATGAAATTCTAATTCGAATCTATTTCTAATCCACTTCACTTAAGATGTATAATTCAGTGTTAAAAACATTGAAAAAGTTAAATCCATCTTTTTAAAGAAGATTTCATAATAATGTAAATTCTTAATTTTCGACCTTGAAATTGGATTTTATTTATAAGTGCTGATTTATTCAGTTTTGGGGCGCTGACGTCACGGGCTGGGCGGGACTCCAGCGGCGTCACGGTTGGGATGTTATTTGAACTGGTGCTGGAGACGCGAATTGGAGGAATGTAGAATGTGTCACGTTGGGAGTGGAGCTCGCGGCGCTGAGGGATTGCGTGGACGCTAGAGAGAACCTCCGTAAGTTGCTGAAGTTTCTGTTGTGTCTGGAATGCGGCGCAGTTCCCGGGTCTAGCTGTGTCTGCACGGTGGGAGTGTTTAACCTCACTGTTTGTATATGTTTAGATAGTGTTTTATTAGTTGGCACTGCTCCAGGATGCAGCGACGTTTAAGGTCTGTTCATGTACGTTTGCGCCGGTTATGTGTCAGGAAGATGTTGTGAAATGCCTCGTTTGAGTGTTCAGGAAAACCGCTCCAGGCAGGAAACACAAGGTCCGAGCGTCGAAAGCTGCTCTGCGCCTTGCGGTTTAAACTGATTTAGGCACTTTTGGACACGCGTGTGTGTGTGTGTGTATGTATGTATGTATGTGTGTGTGTGTGTGTGTGTGTGTGTGTGTGTACTGTTTCACCATGCCAAGAACCCTTTAGTGATGGTTTGACAAAGCTTCTATATGCTTATATGGTTATTTGCATGGTGAAATGGTTCTTCAAACTGTAGGAGAACATGGTAACACCAGGCAGGGTTCTTTTACTGTTGCAACCGTGACATTCATATTGTAACAATAGGAGAACCTTTCAGGTGCTGTATAAAAGTTCTGACCATATACAACAGATTCTCCATCAATCCGAGGAAACATTTCACCATGCAAAGAAGCATTATGCATGTATATAGAGCAGTTATCTTGAAGAACCATGTACTGTACAGAGGTCAGAGCATACAGCGAATCTGGTCTCCAGCATGTTTCAAAATGAATGACGCTGGTGCCTCTAAAGGTTGGAGTGAGAAGACAGACGTATATGTGTGGGCTTGAAACCCTCTGTCATAGGCTTTCACAGTGCACATGCTCAGGAAATGAGGATAGGAACATTGAGAACTGTGTATGCATGTAATATTGAAACTGGACGAGTGGGTGAAGTTGTGATGTTGTGATTTGAGCCCAATAACAAGCACACTGCTGGATTCATGAGTGTCTCTCGTTTTGGAGTGTCTCTCGGTCTCCCCGAGGGCGAGTGAAGCACAGCATGAGGTCAATCTATAAAGGACTGGACTGGAGACAAAGAGACAAGCAGCGTCCTCACACCTCCTGGTTAAAACGCCTTTTCTGTGTTTGAAGTTGGGCTTGACCAATTAATGTAGGAGTTTAGGCTCCTAATCCTGGAGGACCTTCAGGCTCTTAACAGTTGCCTAGTGGTTTTATAGGGCTGCATGATGTTGACATATAATGTGATGTTTGATAAAGCTGTTGGATATCACAGTAATGATATGAGAAGCATTTTATTATTATGAATAATAATAATAATAATAATAATAATAATAATAATAATAATAATACACTATTATTAAAATAGTGGCCCTTTGACTGCATTGCTGCTTTAAAACTGAAACAGATATTGAGAACACTTAAAAAGCTCTGGTGGTTTACAGTGTTATTTACCTCTAGGTGAGGCTCTCTTTATGGCTTTTCCAGATGTGGGAGTGGAGGTGCTTGAGATGCACTGATCAGAAGCACACTTTTTTTAACAGTGCAAAACTCCTAATGGTGCCCTTTATGAAATTTGAGTGGGGGTGATGTTTATTGAGCATTCCTGGGCAATTCCTGCATAATTTAGTGGCTGAGGTGTTGAGTCGTTCACAGCGGTTTGGTGTGAAATGGTTCACTGTAGAGAAATGTAACGACGGCTCTGATTTCTTTACTGTGGTGCTGATGGGAACCAGGAGTCACAATGTTTAGCACGTGATCCCTGACAGCCCCTGAAGAGAACTGCTCACAACCAATTTAAAGTGGTTTCAAGATGCGGAGAGTGGCAGAGAAGTACAGCGTCTTTCTTAAAGGTGAAGGCTTCACAAAACAGTACAGACCAACACAACAAGTTTTGGTCTGAGTTGAGCACTTCTGGGTTGAGGAGAGACCTTTATCTGACCCCTGACTGGCTCCTAACAATTGAACACTTCTTGTCTAATTGGGTTGTTAATGGTAAAATGATTACAGTTACAGACTGTAGCCCATCTGTTTCTCTGTATACTTTATTACCCTGTTCTTCAATGGTCAGGACCTCCACAGGACCACCACAGAGCAGGTATTATGTGGGTGGTGGATTGTTCTCAGCACTGCAGTGACTCTGACGTGGTGGTGTGTTGTGCTGGTGTGAGTGGATCAGAGACAGCAGTCCACCAACCAAAAACAATCCGGCCATCAGACTGTGCACCAGCAGATGAGCTATCGTCTCTGACTGTACATCTACAAGGTGACCAGCAAGGTAGGAGTGTCTCATAGAATGGACAGTGAGTGGACACAGTATTTAAACACTCCAGCAGCGATGCTGTGATGGTCCTGACCGTTGAAGAACAGGGTAATAAAGCATACAGAGAAACAGATGGACTGCAGTCTATATGGTATATGGTCAGTGGAGCTGATGGATTGGATAAAGATTGTAGATACATTGAGGTGGTTTTAATGTTATGGATGATGGGTGTATTAAGTTGACATTCACAGTAGTGCTGTAATAGAACTTAAAACTAACCGTTGAAATGTTAAGGAGAAGAGTATAAAATTTTTATATGAATTCTTGATGATAGGATTAAAGCAAATCTAAAAGCAAGTTAATGACCATTTGGCCTTAAAAGTCCCCATCACAAACTTTTCTGTCATCAATGTATGTTTAAAACTAGGCCAACATTTTACGTCCTAATGATACAAATCTAATTCTAAATCCATTCTGAATAAAAATGAGCTGATAGAGCAAAACCATATCTATATAAACAGTATGTACAGTACAAGTGCAGTGTTTATAGTACAACTACAGTATAGGAGATATCTGAAAGGGCTTTTCCCCAGACTATAGAAATTCTCCTTTTTGCCTTTTGGTGTACAAATTGTGGGTCAAATGGGAACATCTAAAACCAAGTGAGCAGATGGTTTGCCACCAATCTGTCATTGTCTCATCTGTTAGGTTTGCTAGGAATTCGGTGCATAATTCCTTTTTTTTTGTGTGTTAGTCGAGAGAGAGGACCACTCTGGATATGTTCTTAGTTTATTGAGCTCTGGTTCCAACATGCAGTGCAGAAAGTAGTCCAGAATGTAGTCTACGGAGGGCAGAGGCCTTTATATCATTGAGTCCTCTAATCCTGTAGTGAGGCAACTCCTCCCAAACGTCAATGGAAGATAGGAAAATGCATACTCTGGGAGGATTTGCCACCCTGGAACAAAGGTCGTAATCCATTGCTGGAAGGGGGCCTGGTGCGAAATGATGACTTCCAAATGATTGTGGAGTAGTGAATGTTTTCAAGTTTAGTAAATAGAAAGCTTTTATTTTTAGATGTCTGAGTTTGAAAAATGGCTTCATATCTGCCAATGTGGGGCTGTGAAAAGAGGGAGATTATCTGGGCTGTCAGCAAATGGCTTACCCTCTGTCATAGGCTTTCACAGTGCACATGCTCAGGAAATGAGAATAGGAACATTGAGAACTCTGTAAATAAATGTGGGTCTAGTGATTAATGTGGGGTATGTTTTCATCAGAATGAGCCTCAGAAAGTTAAATTATACAGGTCTGAAGATTAAGAAAAGATGAACTCGCTTTAGAGGTTCATTTTAGAGGGAAATAGCCGAGGGTAGCTAACAGCTAGGCTAAATGTATTTCAGGTGAACGGAGCAGCGTAAATGTGAGGTAACTGGTCATGTGACTGTATTAGTATGCCACACTGTAGGTCAGAACTTGTTACTGTACTGTATACTACACACAGGGGGCGTAAACAGCATGTAGTACATACTACTGTAGTGCAGTGTGCTGTATGGTAGTGTGTCATTTCGAATACAGACAGTATCTTGTCACACAGGTTTTATAGACCGTTTCACACCCCCCCCCCTCCCCCCTTAATGTACAAACAGGGTGTGTTCTTGTATGGTTTTACCAGAGTTGACCATCAGGTTTTTGACCTATAACCTGTAGAACCCCGATGACAACATTTTCCCATGGACTCATAACTGCATATAATGCAAGTTCTTTTCTGGGAAAGCAGCTGTTCCCCACATGGTAAACTTGGTACACATACACACATATACACAAATATTGATATCCGACACTGCAGACAGTGAATGAGTGATTACATCAGTCAGGGTCATGTGCACATGCTTACCTCTACCTTTCAGGTGGGTTGCCAGGTACTTGTATCCCACACAGAACCTGAGAAGTACCTACTGGCTTTGGCTCACTATGTAAACAGGTGATTAACTGTAGAAAGTACCACGGAATGTATTGCACTTTGCTAGATGTCTCTAACAATAGCCTATAGTATTGATATTCAGCCCAGGTGTCATAAAATCCACCCCCCTACAGCCACCACCCCTCCCCCAATTACAGCACAGCTGCAACTGCTTATTCAAAGCCCTAACTTTAAAGCTGGCATTCGTTCATGCATGCTTTTATTCGTTCATGCATGCTTTTATTCATTCTTTCATTGGCAGACGAAGGTCATTTAAGTTCTTTTGTCTGTGATTCATTCCATGCTGGTACATGACCAGTCAGAAGTTTAGATATACCCATCTAAAAGGATGGTGTTGGTGATCTTAAAGACTCTACAGGCGTACACTTAACAGCTGCTACTGATGAGATGTCTGAAACAATACATATCCTCATATACGCCAAATGTATGTACCCCAGTATTATATTTCTTCCACGTCTCCACCTCTAATATATATTTACTTATGTAAAAAATGTTATCTCTTTTTCTGCACAGTGTAAAAGCGCTAGTTCCCCTTTCAGTTTAGTGAATATTCATGATGGACAGACCAATAGAATTGCTCCAAACCTGCTTACCAAAGTTTCTTGTTATATCAACCTCCATTGCAATTAAAAAAGCTGCTTTATCCTCCTGTAAAGGTCCATTTTGGAGGTTTTTAAGGTGTGTATGGTGTGTAAGGACTGTATAATTCCATGAGTATTTTATAGTTCGATCTCTTCACTTTTATTCTACAGTAAAGCATTAAGATATACATAAGGAGAACCTTCTGTGAGGAGCTGTGTCCTAACTTTTGACTGGTAGTCTATGTACTGCTTTTCTAGTTGCAACCCTCTATGAAACTGTCCACAAAGTTCTCTAATCTGGAACTTGGCGGGCAGTTGGAAGCCAAAATACAGCTGTCTCAGGTATTTGTGGACAGCAGATCACTTCCTCTGTGCCTTTGTAGGTTGGCCTCCCCTGACCTGTGGGAGATGTTTTATGGTATGTGAGGGATTTTCAGAAGTACTAAGGTGTGTGTGTGTGTGGGGTTGGTTCTTCCTGTGTGTGTGT
>CM067474.1:29299367-29338262 GCA_034552555.1 Semaprochilodus insignis
AACAAGTTTCTGGATGTAGGCCACATCAGTGTTCAGACACTCTTACATCAAAGAATTGCACAGTTGTTCCAGATTTTGTGGATGCTTTTCCTGGCACTCCTTTTAGCCAATCATTATCGTCTGCTTTGGAGCCATTTTCCACACATGGAACGAGACATTCACTGTACTGTAGCACCTCTTCTCAACCTGTGAATCCCATCAGTCACACCCCGCAGGCATTTATAGCCCCATCATCCTCGTGCAGTGCCATCTGCAGGAGCCTGAAGTTACTACCACCTTTAACACACAAGATGACTCATTTGTTTTTGTCCGGTGAGCTTATATATGTTTGGCACTTTTGAGTTCCTTGGAGTATGAAAGTCCACATGATCCGGTCTTACAGAGGTGCTTAAAAAGTTCACCATTCTGTTTTATGGGGTTGTTACTGTAGGTTTACTATAGAGGTTGAGTTACTGGTCAGTGTATACATACATGCATGCATTAGAAAAAGTCCTAACAGCCTGTAGATAAACCTAGTCTTAATCCTAACACAAGCGCCTTTAGAACAGAGCCACGGTAAGTGTTTTATCTAGTCCCTATCGAGACTCCTATGCAAATTTTTGACCATTGAAAAAGGGTAGATACAAAAATACTCCTGTAGAAAACCACAATGGTTCCTTGTGCTCATGCTCTGCTCATGTTTCGCCGCAGACCACAGACAGTGATGGTAGATTATTAAATTGTACAGATATAATATTAACAGAACCTTCACTCGGTTCAAACACACTGTATCTCCAGAATAATAGCTGTACAGTAGAGGAAAACACCTATAATGCACTTAATGCAGTAGAACCAGACTTGCTTCCCTTGCACGTTTGGGCCATTTCTTTTGGTCTGTTCATCATGACATTTAGACACCATGCAAAAGGCGACAAGCATTTTTACATGATGTCAAAACTTTACAGGAGAAGGAAAAAACCTAATTTACTTTTGATTCAAGTCACTGTAACCCGACATTTTGCAAAGTCATTTTGGACCATTTCTTTTGGTCCATTTGTAACTGGCACACAATGTAAAGGACAATGGGTACTTTGAAGTTATGTCAAGAAATGTAGGCTGTCAAGCTTAAAGTTCTCAAAACACCCTTCCAACCCACAGGACGAAATATAATGGCAACAACGTAATATGACCCAAAATACTTCTAATTTCCCAAATCTGATACGGTATTTTCTGCTGATACTGTCCCAATACTTTATACCTGGTGTTGGGCTGGTGCCGTCTCTACAGTAGTTGTGTAGTTCAAATGCATGACATGAAATTGTACCTGAATTGCATGATTTATGATACACAATTATTTATAACTATGATTTTTTGTTCATTTCTCTTTTTTCCAGAACCATCATTGCATTGTTTCTAGGAAGGGGACAGACTGAGATCAGCAGCCACGATGCAAGCTTACGACATGACCTTGCCACCTGTCCGAAGGAACCATCTTCCTAGTCCACAGCAGACTCCCTGTAGCAGGCAGCCTGGCCCCAGTGCATATTACAGTGCACAACACAGGACGTTAAACCAAAGGAATACTTATCAACCTGTTGGATTACACAATGGACACGCTTTCAGCTCTTTCTCCCAACCTCATCCAAGTTCAGCCAACTTGCAGCAAAACCCAGGCAGTAGGAATGATCTGCCTGGTCCAACATCTCAGCCTGCACATTACAGTGCGCAAGAAAAAAAGTTTATTCAGTGGAATAATCTTCAGTCTCACGGGCGCAACGGACAGGCTTCGCAGCCTAATTCAGACTCCGCTACTTTGCAGTCAAGCCAAGCATCTCAACTGCATTTAAGTAGCCTTCAGAGACAGATGCTTTACATCACTTCAGCTTCTTTCAAAACTGCTTGTCCAAATGTTACTGTACAGCAAATGCCAGCTGTTCATCCTGAAGTCTCTGCTGCAAACTATCCTTCCCAGTCATTCCATACAAACACCGCCCCTCAGGGCCATAATGCGCCCCCCGTTCAAAATGTCCGGTACAAGACAAACAGGGTTTGGTTTCCTCAGGCTTCTAGCAATGGACGTTCTGCATTAGAAAATAACCAGGTGCAAAATCCCGTTCCACCAAGGTTTCGGTCTTTGAGTGGGCAACATAACATAGTGCAAACCATGCACCAACCTGCAGCTCAGCCCCAGCAAACATCTGCACATACTCAGGCAAGTCAGGTGACTCAGAGAATTGGCCTTAACCCAAGCCAGTTGAGAGCAGTCAGAAATGGTGCCTCATATGACTCTTCTGCACAGACCCCTACTGCGCCACAAGCGCCCATGGTGCAATCTCTGCCCCCACCCTACAGATCTCCGCATATGGTGATAGGCCAGTCACAGCATAACGTAAATCAGGCTCAAAATTCATCACGGATTCAGGATCACTCTCCGTCATATAGGGCACAGAACATCCGTCAGAGCCCGGTAAACCACGAGGTGCCTACAGGTCAAAGCTCACCTGTAATCCCCCCATCTCATGGACCTCTAGCAAGTTTAGCTGTTCAGAGCCAAGCAGAACAGGGAATAAATCACAGCTCCTCATTAAATCTACCTCACCCACAGTTTTTTGGAGCCATTATTGAACAGGTGCAGCAAAAAATGCGAGAAGTGCAGCAATGCAACAGTGTACCCGTTTCTGGCCATCACAGCACGACAAGCCTCCCCTTGTTTCCAGCCCATCAGCGCAACACTGAGCCCCAAGGTCTACAATCAAATGGCACAACGGCTGTGTTGCCTAGGTCTTCCCTGAACATGACATCTCTCAATTCTTCCTCTAGTCAGACACCGCTTTCCACCCATTCTGGACCTGTTGACTATTCCCGAGTCACTCTGTTGGAATTACTGCTTGACCCGGATGATCGACAAGTTCGTAGTCAAGGGAAGAGTCCACCATCCTTCTCAAATAGCAGGGCTCAAGCCATTGAGAGAAGAGTCCTACAGACAACAAGTCCTATTACCAGCATGGCAGACTACTCTCACGCCCAAGTGTTACACTATAGTACTCCTTCAAACTCAAGGACTGGAGAAAGCCAGAGGGTTGGACCAGCACCCTCTACAGGAGCGGCCATTTCTGCTAACAAGAGTGGACGTTTGAAAGCTGTAGGTGTTGATGGGGCACAATCCAGCAGATCACAGACTAGGAGAAGTGATAAGCAGCACAGAGAGGTGGAGCACTGCACAGACCCAGCTGACTGTCTGGCACTGGTAATGGCACTGCAGAGAGCAGTTCGGCAAGTCCACAGAGCAGTCGCAGTAGTTCCACCCATTTCTCAGCAGGCTGATCCTGGGCAGAAGGAGGATGTCCCCGCAAGTCCTGATGACAGCCTACCCTGCAAGATCGGTGCTGTCTGGTCCCTTGATGAGGACGGCAAAGGCGTGGAGAAGGATAAAACTGAAACAAGGGTCCCCGAAGAGATGAACAAAGAGCCGTCTTCTGTGACACTACCTCAGGTGCAGGAGCCCATCAAGCCTGGAAAAGCACCCACAGTCAACTCTGAAAAGACTTCAGCTGGCCCTCAAAGCTTTGCTCTTCCTCAAAATAGACCTGTAGCAATATCCCACCGCTCCCAAGCTCCTGCCTGCATTATTGACTTAACAGAAAGTCCAGAACAACAAAATAATGACCTGGACAAGTCCTATTCAGATTATGCTACCTGCGATTTGTCCACAGTTCCAGTGGGTTGTTTTTCACTGGAGAAACTGCAACACTTGGTGGACTCCTTGGAGGCCATGCCTGCAGATAAAGTTGAGCATAAAAAGACGGAAACAGATGTTATTAAATCTATCCTTGATCTTTACTGGGATGGAGACCTCAGAAACCTACTTAAAGAAAGAGATGCAGCAAATTGGTTAAATACCATCAATGAAATGCGTGTTAAAGAAACACATGAACTTGTATTAGAATTCCTTGAGCCTGAGAAGTTAAAGTGCCTGTCGGGTCACATTTTGGAAAATGAAATCGCGGTGCCGACCCAGTTTAAGTCATCATGGCTGAATGTGGATGGAAATCCAGCTGATATAGATCAAGTTCTTGCGGAGCCTCTTTCAGAATATGACTTCACCTGGTGCAAAGATGGTCTGGTCAAGATTAGTGGACAGGATGCTAAAGACCTAGTCGTCACCAGCCAAAAGGAATTATCTGAGATAACATCAGATAACGTTGCTGTGAATCCTGAGCACAACCTGGTCCAGGTTGGTGGAAGTAATGCTGGGAACCTGGTTGTGTCCACCCGAATGGAACTGAAGGAGACGACATCAGATGATAGAGCTACAGAGAATGTCTTTTCAGGTAGCTGCCTCTCAGAGCCTGTAAGTCCAACAACTGATATCCAGAGTGATGTAGTAATGCTTGAAGATCCAGTGATCCAAAAATCGTTCAAGAACCAAGCAGAATCTTTTCAGGGACATCCTAAAGCTAATCATCCAATACAACATGCAAATACGAATCCCGCTGATCTCATGCATTCAACCGAGAATTCAGATGGACTAAGTGAGAGCAATAAAGCAGAATGCAAAAAAGATCACAGCAACACTAGGAAGGAGGCGTTCTCCTCACCTCTGAGCCCAAAGTCAAAACCAGATGATCTCCTTGAGCAAAACAGACAAGTCAATGAGCAGACACCTACAGAATCGCCTGGTGTCTCTACATCACAGTCAAGAGATTCTGACCAGCATGTAGAAAATGACTGTGAGGGAGATCTTTCCAATGCAAGTTCCTCAGACTCCCTTTTGATGAACGTCATTCTTCTGTCGTCTGATGATGCTTCAACGATCTTCAAGAAGTGTGACAAGCAGGCAGAGTCCCCTCAGGAAGCGTCAAATGTGTTGGCCAGGCTTTCTCTCAATCGGCCAAACGATCTGCCTGGTAAAGCAGTGAGTTTGCCCAATCACGTCATGTTCACTTGCCCTCATGTGACGGACATACTCTCTGACGGTGATCATTTCTGCTCCAAGTGTTGGGAGGAGACACCTTTACTGGATGTAGACCTGGATGAATCTCTGTTCAGCCCAGAGGAGAGTGGACCTCCTTCTGTCACGAGCACCCCCATTAGACCAGTTGGTGAAACACAACCTTGTAAACAAGCTGAAGAACTAACTGAGCCAGCATGCTCAGATAATGATGGGACAACTGAGTCGTCACTCCTATTTCCCCCAAAGATCGATGGCCCTGAAGTCACGGGAGACCCTGATGAGGGACAAAACCCTAGTCCACAATATGACAACCCACCAGTTCTAGAACCTGTTGGGCCTGCATGCTCAGAGAGTGGCAGCCCAGTCAGAGAGGAAGTCTGTGAAGCTTATAGTTCGAGTGGAGAAGAGTCACCCAAGGCCAATGCGCAAACCAGAATATTAGGACACAGCCTTTCTTCATCGAAGTGTCTGTCGCATAAGAAGCGCAAACTCTCCAAAACCTTGTCAACGTCTGAAGACAACAACNTGTTGGGCCTGCATGCTCAGAGAGTGGCAGCCCAGTCAGAGAGGAAGTCTGTGAAGCTTATAGTTCGAGTGGAGAAGAGTCACCCAAGGCCAATGCGCAAACCAGAATATTAGGACACCGCCTTTCTTCATCGAAGTGTCTGTCACATAAGAAGCGCAAAATCTCCAAAACCTTGTCAACGTCTGAAGACAACAACCTATTCCGTCCTGATATTGTGATTAACACCACCCATAAACAGCATCCAGGTGTTCATGGTCCTGGTGGTGATGGCCAGAGTTCCAGAGATGATGGCAAGGAAAAGGAAAGCGGAGAACAACCCCCGCCGATCAAGATCAGAATCATTCAAACTAATAAACATTCCTCTCAAACTGAAGTAGATGCTTGTAAGACAGACAGAAAGGCATCTTTGAAGCCTCAAGCCTCAAGTCCCATTGAGCCTCAGAAGCATGGCTGTATGAATCAAGCTGGACCAAAGAAAAATGTAAAGAAGGTGAAATTTTTGTTGTATGGGTCCCAAAATAGTGATCAAGACTTTAATCACCGGTGCCATGACCGAGAAAAGGCCTCCTCGGCTCCTGTTTACATCACCATTGCTGCTGCTACACTTGCTGGCAAGAGCTACAATGATGTGCCTTCAGCAAAGCAAAAGGTCTACAGCCAGTGGAGCAGCTCGTTCGTGCAGAAACTGAATAGCCCTTCACGTAAGAAGCACCAGAAGACCTCAGTGCGCGAGCTAAAGAGCAGAATAGAAATACAGAAACAAATCATGAAAGACAGGGCCATGTCCAAGTCCGTGGGGGAGAAGCACCTAACAAAGGGCTTGAAGCATAAAGGGGATGACGCAACAACACAAGAACCCAAAAAGTTGAAGGCCACGATTATTGATGATTATTTTGGCTGAGCATAGACTTGCTGCAGTGTCCTCTTGGTAAGCCTAGTATGTCGATCACCAGCTTCTACATATGTGAGGAAATAAGCTTGTACCTTAGAGAAGCCTGAGGGAGATGTTCACCACTGATGTCCTTCTAAGTACTCTAATGGGAGATATGTTCCTAGCTTTATGACTAAGTCAGAGCTGATCCCACACTCTGTGGGAGGAGGCCTTCTGACTATGTTCTCTTTCCAGTTGTAACAATGTACTGTACTGTGCTTGTTGCTTTTAAATGTGTGTGTGTGTATATATGTGTATAAGCTGTGTTAAATAGCATTATGTGCATGTCAGTTTTTTGCTGCTTTTTTATTGATGTGTAAAGTCTTTGTTTTTTACAATATATTTTTTACCTTTTTGCAGAAACTCTTGTACTGTATTATTTGACGGATTTCTTTACTCTACTGTTTGTATGGGAGTGCTCGAGCTCATGGTATAATTCATTACACACATACAGGCACACATGTTCTTACAATGTGATGAGCTGAGTCATGTATGAGTGTTCGAGAGACACAGGTCCTGTGTTAGAAATCACTCCAGAATTTGGTATACCATACAGTAGAGGGATTTTTTTCATGGCATTAGCATCAGCACAAAAACGATGGGGTTGTTTTTTAGGGTTTGGCCCAGAGCCCCTTAGTTTCATTGATGCTTCATACCAAGACATGAAGCATGACTGTGCCTGAACAAAGCAAGGTCCATACTGGCATGGCTCAGAGCCCTGACCACAACCCCATCAAACACCTTTAGGATGAACTAGAACCAAGATTGTGAGCCAGGCCCTCATGTCCAACATAAACCTGACCCTATAAATGCTCTTCTGGATGAAGTGGCAAAAATTCCTGCAGACACACGCCAAAGTCTTGTAGAAAGCTTTCCTTCAGAAATCGAGGATGTATGAATTCAACTTCAGCTTTGCAAACTGTTAGTTTGATGCTGACTCCAGGCGTTCTACCCAGCAATCTCTGTTGTGTCCAAAAGTACTCAAGGCTATGTAGATTCGTAAATGATTGAGGATACATTTAATTGGTTAACATGAATGCGAAAGTTTGACGCTCAGCTGTGCATGTGACGTAAGCAATACCTGACTGACCCAACAGCCACGATTGTGGACATTCAGCGAGCAGTGACGCCCTTCATAAGTCATCCTGTTAGTGCCAGCACCATCGCCAGTGTGAGAATTCTCACTGTGTGAGAATATTCAAGCTGCATGGGATGGATTATCACAGGAGACCATTAGGAACCTCTACAACTCCATGCAGAGACGTCTGGCATGTTGCATTAGCAAACATGTTGACCCGATGCCATACTGAGAGACACTACTTCTGTATGTGTTGCTCAATAAATATTGCCCATATCAGTCTAAATGTATCATCATTTATTGTTCCTGGTAACCTTTATCTTCCTTCCCAATAGCACTGCAATCCCACACTTCCTTCTGGGTGCAACTCTTCTTTTGTTGAGAGCAGTCGTCATAATGGTCTGCATGCATGTAGTCCTGTGTCGTGTGGCTGCCCGCCAGTGGTGCTGGCACTAACAGGATGATTCATGGAGGGCAGCACTGCTCACTGAATGTCCACAAACATGGCTATTGGGTCAGTCAGGTACAGTGATAAGACCCATCCTTGTTTACGTCACATGCATGGCTGAGCATGAAACTTGAATCATTAGCATGTCTCACGATATCAAACCTACCCACTAAGTTTCATTCCTGTCGGTTGATTCCTTCTGGGTGCAGCTCTTTGTGCATCTATTTTTTATTGATGATGAGTGTAATTTCTTAACGTCTGAACAACAAATCAATCCCAGTCTGTGCACGTGTACCAATCCTTGAGATACTAGATAGACCTTTCTGACCAGACAGGAACCTAAATATTCCATATGCCTAGGAAAACAAGTGACATATTGATGAAAGTGACTTTGCAGGCTTACATTGATTAAAGTCACCCATAGCATTGTTGGGCGTGTCTGGTGTGATACTCTGTTTTCACGATACCCTGTGTTGCAACGTCCACATTTGCCTTCAGGTGAATGTACACAAGTGTAACAGATGTCTGTGGAAATTCCGTTTTGGTAGAAAGAATGGTTGTACAGAAACAGACAAAAGTCCAGTGCCTGGAAAGCACAGTTTCCCAAACACCTACAGTCCTTCTCTGAGTGATTTCTCATGGACTTGGAGAGGCTACGCATGAACAAGGATGACTAGGGAAGGAGGATCTGGCAATGGTCTTGTCTTGTAAGAGGCCTCTGCTTCTACCCCTTTTCCGCACTCCCACTGACCTGGATGCACAGCTTTTGTTCCCCGTAGGTAAACTGTGCCAAATGATCTCCATAAGATATGTTGATGTTGGATCGATGTTGTGGTTTCGAGATCAATACATAGTCAGATGATTATTATTTCTCACATATACCGTATGTATTCTGTTAACTTCATTCTCTTAGTATATTATATCCTGACTAACATATAATAGGCTTAGGCACTTAATCATAACTTTCGGGTGGGCTTTTACTGCTCCATGTGAAAGGGACCACAAATCAGTTACTTCCTTTCATTCGAAGTGTAACAAACTAGCTACTCCTCCAGTCCTAAGTGTAGGTCTTATCTGTTTTCTCTGTGCTGGCCACAGTGAGTTATTGTTCAAGTGACCTTGAAGTTGCATGCCAACTCGTCTGGAAATCTCCAGGTGTAAGGGCCTTCAAAAAACCATATTTGAGCTTCCTTCCCCTTCATTAATTATGCATATATGTTAACACTCTTTTCTTTATTCATATCTCAGTTAGATGTAACCAATGTGTTGTAACTTCTTTGTGTTCTGTGAACCAATGGAAGGTAACAACACCCCATTGGGGAGATATATAACCTTTTGTAACTTTGTCAACCTTCGGAGATTTGCCTGGAGCTTCTCCCCAACCGAAAGCTTTTCAATAAATATGTTACTTTGGAGCATTAATTGTGACTCTGTGATTTTACTGATTTCTGCTTATTTAGAAAATTTCCACCACAATGTCATAAGGAACCATATTTAATACAGTCTCAAACAATCAGAACCAATTTACCATGCAGAAAGCCACTTAAGCACTTAAACATAGTGAGGAGGATGCTGACAGGCAAAGAAAAGTCCAGAGTTCACAGTTTCAGAACTACAAGGTTTATTTGCATCTCCTGGTTCCACCATTTCAAAATCAAACAATAAGACACCGCCTTCATTACCAGGAGCTTTTGGATGAGGTCCATGAAAGAAGTTTCTGAGACCAAGACAAATCCCCGCATCTGCACTGTGCCAAACTACATTGAAGTTACAACTGGAGTCGTGTGTTGTGCCAACTTTTTGGCCACACACCATTGTCATCTGTGAATTCACACTGGTTGGGGTTCTAGAGCTTCCGTTCCCGTTTGAGCACCTAATTTTGACCTGTCTAATACATATGTTTGGAAAATTAATTCCCAGCTGGAACCAAAGAATAACAGGTTCTTCAGGACTACCCGTGTAGACATCCATGGGCATGTCAGTTACGGAGGAAGGAGAAGGCAACAATGGCGACACCCAGTGGTCTGATAAAGAACCTCTTCTACATCCTCTTATCTCCAGTAGTTGATCCGTGCTGCTTTCTGGATATAAACAAACATCTGGAATAACAGCACGAATGCTTGCAGGTAATCTATACGCTGTTTACTATGACTGTGCCACTTGTTGACATAGATGTTGTATCGGAACCAGTTGAAGAACTAGGGTTCTTTTGGGTGAAAAGGGTCGAAAAAGGGAACTCCTGGAAAGAATGGAGTGAAACTGGTTGGTAGCTGCTAACATTGCGGCTGTCGAGCATGGGCTTCTTTAGGATGGAACCTACCCTGGCAATCTTCAAAGCTGATGGAACGTAGCTTGATGAGCTGCTTATAATGAAAGTGTCGAAGGGTAGCAGGTCTTTGGAGACTGTCTGGAGCAATGCGGATCCAGCTGACAGGTGGTTGGATTGCTGAGTAGCTGTAGGATGTCATCTGTTACATGAGAAGAACAACATGTTAATGATTTAGGAGCAAAAGGACAAGGAGTGATGGAGAGAGTGGAGACGAAAATAGGTCGGATGCCGATGCTTCCACTTTCCCTCTGTAGGAATATGACTTTGCAACAGTTACTTCAAGTGAGGCCTTGGAAAGGTGAGATTGGGAGTGGGAGTCAAGTTGGGATTTCCTCCCCCATCTGTCAGGACATCTGTCAGGCAAGGGCCAGGTGGGGAAGATCTTGATGGCCTGAAGGAGAGATAACAAACAAGGTATCTGTAGCTGTGTCCATGGAGAGAGACCAAGACACAAATTCCAGCATCTGAACTTTGCCGAACTACATTGAAGTTACAACTGGAGTCATGTGTTGTGCTCAAATGAGACAAGCAAATTAACTTTTTGGCCAGACTCCATTGTCATCTATGAATTCACTTTGCGCGCCTAATTTTGAACTGTCAAATAAATAGGTTCGGATTACTTACATTCCCAGCTGGAACCAAAGAATAGCAGGTTCTTCAGCACAAACCTCTACGGAAGGGTAGTCAGGATAGTGAAACAAGGGTGGAGTGGGATGGTGTGTAGGTTGTGCCAAGTGAAGGAAGAACCTGAAGGGGTGATGTGGACAGTAGGAGCAGGGAGGGGGAGGGTGAAAGGTAGACAATGATGATCTGAGCAGTGAAAGAGGGTTACTGTGATATCCATTGCTTGAGTAGGTTTGCTCAAGATCAGGTCCAGGTTGTTGCCTGAGACTGGTTGAGGGTAAGGTAGGAGTGGGAGGCAGGATGGCTGCAGTTTGTAGGACAAAAGGTTGAAGTGGTGGTGGAGAATGAGAGACGTTCAACTCATAGCGCCCTGTCGTTCACCAGAGCTGTGCGGCCGGTCAATGGAAGAACGGAGCCACAGACACGCCAAGTTAATTGTAAAGAATTTATTTACAAATTGGTTATTGGATACCCAAACTTGGCCGTGCCGGAGAGAGCCTTCTGCCAAAAAGGAAGAAAAGTGTGAAATATAGTGTATTTAGTAGCATTATACTATTGGAGCACCGTGCGAGGTTTCTCAGGTAGGGCCCTTTCCTGTTGTAAACTAGTAAGTCACGTGCCCTCTACTCACTAATGCGAACGCTACCTATGAGGAATTGGTTTAAAATTAAGGAAAAGGTACCTTGGCCAAGGTAAAAAATTGGATAGACTAAAAGAGGTTAAGATAGAGAAAGAAAAGGGAAGAGTAAATAAGGAATAGAGAAATAAAGAGAAGTGAATATGTGCACATTAAAAGAGGAAAATAAGTATAAAAGAATATGTGTTTGCTGGAGCTCTGTGTGTGTGTGCTCTGCTGAGGGGGGATTGCCCCTCCTCTCTGTGTATGTCCTCTGTGTGTGAGCGCTGTGTGTGTGTGAAGTGGGAAGGAGCATATGAGAGGGAGTGAGTGGCCCCTTGGTGTATTCTGTCAGCTGTTGTGTATGGAGAAAGTGGAAAATGTTAGGGTAAATGTGTATGAGTGAAAATGTGGGGAAAATTGAAATGTGAAGGTTGAGGTAGCCTCTTTTTGGGTGTGTGTCCCCTCATATACTTAAGAGGTAAAAATCAATGAGCCCTGTGAAAGACATAACACAGGGACGTATATATATAATAGTTGAATCCTGAGGTAATAAGTTATAAACCACTAATTTATGAGCCAATCACAGAGACGTGGTAAGCCAGTACTTGAATATTGGCGCTGTGGTTGGACAATATAAAGTGGTATTTTTAGGGTCCCCAACACACCATTGGAGAGGTTAGTGTATTATGTAGTGGAAATATATATATGATAGAAGTTGAGAGATGTGCGGTTTGGAATTGATAAAGGTATTCGTGTTTTTGAGACTAATAAATAAATATATTAGGGAGAGCGCCGGAATGTGTGCTGTATGCATGGCGTGGATTAGCAGGGGTGCCGGGCTGTGGCATGTCAGGGTTGGTCCGACCATGGGCCTTTCCGGAGGGCCCTGGATCGTCTCTGTTTCCTTCCCTAGGGCTTTCCTCTTCCTTCCATTTATTTCCTCTTAAGGATTTATCTGGTTGGGCTCTGGAGGTTGTGCTGGGGTTGGGGGGTCTCCTCTCCCAAATACTTCCTGACCTTTGCGGCTCTCATGTCCTCTACTGTTCTTCATTCGGACGGGTGGCTTTTTGTGGATGGTGAGTCCATGGCAGTTTCGGCTGTCAGTGGTGCCCCTTCCGACAATCTGTCCACTTTGTCTAGTTTGGTGAGCAGCAAAAGAGAGGTGTGTATTGTCATTGGAAGGACAGGTCATGCTGGGTCTGGAGATGGGTTCTCCACGGTCCCCTACTGTTCCATGAGTGGAATGTGGGGATGTGGGGGCTACAGAGGGGCCAATTACTGGTGCGATGTCCTGGTTGCCGAGACTAAATGATGCCATGTGTGTGGCTGCATTGTGGGGCTTGTGATGGCTTTTGGTTGTGCTCCATGTGGGCTGGTATGAGGCTGGCTGGTGTATGGGTCGATGTTGGTCATAATCCTTTGGTGTAAATGGTTACACAATCAGATTATTGATGAGATACATGGTTGTTGTGGTATCCCTTTATACATAGACCTCATACAGTTGGTAGGATTCAGAACATAGAGTTCTCTCATTCTCAGCCTCAGGCTCATGTTTGTTCTCCTTGGGTAAAAAGGAACCCCCTCCCAGTCTTTCACACTGCTTGTATAGGGAGAAATGAAGGGTTATTATGACAGGCTGGAGTAGAGAGCAATGGGGAGACGTATGATATGTTAAGGGAAACCTATCTGGGGATTTGAAAGGAAAGGAAAGACACAATGTTACTCACATGGGAGGACCCATATGGGTTCTTGGTGACCTTTGACCTTGCGTAGGATACACACACACTGGGCTCTGCACGTACTGAGACTAAGCAGGGTGTATATAAAGTGTACACACATGCGCATGAAATCCTTTAGGGCTTGCATAATAAAGTCTATCATTAGTAAAGCATATAACAACAAGAAGGGGTTGAAAGGATGATTATATCTGATGTGGAGGAGTGCTGGCAGATGGAATGCATAACATATGTGGTGTAACATGTTTGACCCAGCGGGTTGAAAAAATGTAAACACTAAGTTGTTTTTCATTTATCTTCTGGGGGTCCGAGAGGAGTCGCAGGATCACGAGGGGCAATCAAGGAGCTGGCCAAGTGTTCACATTGGAAGGAGGGCTGAGGACTGGCTATGTTCAGCTGAATCCAGTCAGAAAAGGCCAGTGTTTTTATCCACAAACTCTTTTCACATGTGCCTGCACCTCACTATAGATATGTTCATTATATGGTCCTTTTAAATTAGATGCTTGGCAACCGATTGAACATTCAAGGCATTTTATTAAATAAAGGGAACATACAGAATTATTTTATAATTGTGTTAAGAACTCATGGTTGGGGCATGGTATATTGGGCTTTGAGTCTGCTATTTTGTGTGTAGTAAGGGCATCCTTGTATTACCCCTCTTCATAGGTGGAGGCTCTCTGCTTTAGGCTTCTTTTGCAGTTGGCAAGTTCATATGAAGGTGGGGCTTTATAGGTGCATGGTGATATAGGAGGGAGAAGTATTCCAAAATACTTTAAGTACCGGGGGTCTAGGTAAAGGGTGTTAACTCATATTAAGGACAAGAAAGTCATAGTAATGTCAGAGATGGGTGCTAACGGTTCGAGAGCGATTACACCGGTTGATGTAGTCAAAAAGAATAATCCATTAATTAAAGGCATTGCAAAGGTATCGGGGAAATGGTATAAGCGCTGGCCTGATATCGACCAGCCATGGCCAATGGAGGGAACTCTTAATCCAGATGTCATTAAAACAATACGAGTACTTGTGGCTACATATAAAGCAAATGAGAAGACAGGGAGAAAAGGGGAGAAGCGCAAGGAAAAGAGACGAGTGGAGCTTGGCATTCTTCAGTTATTTGAAGACGAGGGACAAAAATTGATTCAAGCCGCCAAGGAGAAGAGGGATAAGGATGCAGAAGAAATGGGAAAACATGAGAAGAGAGCAGGGAAACAAATGGCAGAGGTAAACGTTCCCTTCTCACATGTGACTCTAGTGAAGAAGCCCCCACCTTATGAGAAGGAAGTTTATCCTCAGCTCCCAGTAATCAGTCAGGAGGGCAATTATCACATCAGAAATGAGGATGATCGTATAATAGAGATGGGGAAAGCAGAAACAACTATAAAAACGTATCCAAGTACTAAAAGTAAGAAGGACACAGCAAGCCAGAAAACCAAGCGTAACCTGAGGACCAGGAGAATGGAATTTGGAGATGATGATGATCAAAGTGATCTGGAAGGGATCATGGGCGGATATGACCCTGCAGTCAGACGGATGTTGGCCAAAGCGGAAAAGAGAGGAGATGAAACAAGGAGAAAAGAGGACTCAGGAGATGACAGCTCTAATGAGAGTGAGAATGGAGACAGTGATGGAGATTTGGAAAGTAAGGGTCCTTTGTCTTCGAGAGGGTTTTTCCCTGCGACATCCAGTACTAGAATTGAAGAGGATAGACGGAGGGCTATGAGAGAGGTTGAAAGAGGTATAGACCAATGCCTTTCGTATGGAGAAGCACTGGAGAAACAGTTGAAGGAGATGCAGAAAGAAGGTTCCCAAAATTTTGATCTGAAATATGCATTGCGTTCAAGGAAAGTGAAGAGACCTGAGAAGATGTGTCCAGTGATTATCAGAGGACAGAGCTTGGAATACAAGCCATGGCAGAGTACAGATATGTCAGACATACTTGAGAAGTTACCTACTCTTCAGGATGGAGCACATCCTTGGATTTCGAAGTTGGAAGAGCTTTTGGTGGGAACACAGCCTGCCATAGGAGACGTTAAGAGACTTTTGGCTAACCTTCTAGGGGTTCCAGCTATGGAGGAGATTCTACAGAAAGCGGGACTCAATCGATATGTGGGGACTGCTGTGAATGATCCAGAGCTGTTTTCTGCAAATAGAGGCCGAGTGTGGAGAGCGCTGAGAGATACATTTCCGACAAATGTGCATCCTGATAATATTCTTATTGAGCCACTGGGACAGGAAGAGAACCCGAGAGCCTATGTGTCGAGAGCACACCAAGTGTGGAGAAATGTCACAGCAAATGACCCGGATTTGAATCAGATGGAGCAGTCAATTCTGAGAGCCAAAATACAGAAGGGGTTGCCCCTACGTGTGAGGAGCAAACTGGCAGAGGTGGTTGGTCTTGGAAGCATGGGTAAAGGTGTGTATACGGATCATATAGCCCATCAAGTGGAGCTATATAGGAAGAAGGAGCATGATCAGAAAGAGCAAGACCAAGAAACGCTCAGGAAACTGAATCAGATACAGCTGGTGGATAACAAGAAGAAGGAGAAGAAGCAGGCACTGGTCATACAGAGTCAGCCTCCGCCAAATCAACCATTGTCACAACCGGAGCAAAGTCAGGTTTTGCCTCAGTCATCCCAGCCACCACCGGTGGTACCAGTTGTTTCATTCCCACAGCCAGTTTTTGGTCAAGTGCAGACCTGGAGAGGAAGAGGTCGAGGAAATTTAGGAAGAGGAAGAGGAGGAAGGTTTATTCCAAATTTCCAACAGTTCTTAGAAGTGTGCTATAATTGTGGACAGTCTGGTCACTTTGCTCGTGAGTGCAACATGCCAGGAGGAAACTTTAGAGGAAACTTCAGAGGAGGATTCAGGGGCCAACCAAGGCCATCTGGACCGGTGAACCCTTACAGGGGCCCGGAACCAGGATTTTAGGGGTGCCCAGAGGACCCGAAAGGGGGGTGTCAGCTGGTAGCATCGGGGCCGGAGAGAGATCCAACAATAGAGGTGAAAATAAATAATCAATCATTGGAAATGATGGCGGATAGTGGAGCTGCTTTCACCTGTATTCGGCCTGAAGATGCTATACATCTCCCCATGTCTGGTCAATGGATTCGGACAATCGGGTTTGAGGGAGTGAAACAGCTGATTCCTCTTACAAAACCAGTTGAGCTCTGCTATCAAAATCTGAAGACTACAATACCCATACTGGTATCAGAACATACACCTATTGCACTCTTGGGAAGAGATGCTTTGTGCAGACTGAACTGTACAATAAAGTGTACACCGGACGGCTGTCTGGTGGAAGTGCCAAACGATATTGCTCACCAATTTTTGATGACAACGGAAAGTGAAGCTTCTGCAGTATTCTGGATTGGAAATTTTAGTGCAGAGTTTTTGGAACCCGTCAAGTTGTGGGAGAAGTTTATTGTGGCAAATATGCCTGGTGCGAGTATCCCAGAGTATCCTTTCCACTGCACGCTTAAGTATTTCAAGAATGCTGCCCAATCGAACTCAGAGGAATGGTTAAGTCGTCAACCAAAGCAAGTTCAACTTCGTTCATGCTGCATAATCTTGGGACCACAAGGAGCAGCCATGAAGATAGACAAAGATGATTATTTGCATAAAGAGTTTGATGTTGAAAAGAGTGTGCCACATGTGACTCTGTTGGTGTCTGAGGAATATGAGCAGAAACATGTAGGACAAATGATGGTGGAAGCAGAAGAGGCTGTTTTTGCACCAATGAAAGAGAATCTTGCAATTTGGAGGAGTAAGGATCATAGATTTATTAAGATTATGATTACCGCTCAAGGAAATGGACAGCCACAAACTGTGCAGATGACACATGAGTCAATTTGCAGTGTTAAGATGGATTCAGACTCGATGAGGGAGGAGATGTTGCAACAAGTTCCAGAATGTTTGTGGTCTCAGCATAGTACGGATATTGGACTTGTGAAGTCAGCCCAACCAGTGAAAGTTGAGCTCCGACCAGGAGTCAAACCTCCTTGGAAGAATCAATATCCATTGAAAGAGGAGGCAATTCGAGGGATTGAACCACAAATTGAAGGACTTTTGAAAGCAGATGTTCTGAAGATAACGCAGAACCCTCAGAGTAATACACCTTTGTTACCAGTAAAGAAGCCAGATGATTCCTATCGCCTGGTACATGATTTGAGAGCGGTGAATGAAGTAGTAGCTGATTTTCCTGCAGAAGTACCGGATCCCCATACTTTGTTAGCCCAAATTCCTCCAGATGCGACACATTTCACAGTGTTAGATCTGTGTGGTGCATTTTTCAGTGTTCCACTGAGTGTAGAAAGTCAGGGTTTGTTGGGTTTACGTACAATGGACAGTTTTATGAGTACAAGAGACTTCCACAAGGATTTAAACATAGTCCTCACATTTTCAATAAAGTGTTGAAAGATGATTTGGCAGGGATAGATCAGAAATTAAAAAGCACTGTTGTTCAATATGTAGATGACATTATTATTTGTTCACCAGATGAGGATACATGTCATAAGGATTCAATTACTTTGTTACAGATACTGGCTGAAAAGGGGCATAAGGCGTCTCTGAAAAAGCTGCAGTATTGTCAGGAGAAGGTAGTTTATTTAGGTCAGACAATAACGCAGGGACATAGAAGTATTTCTGATAGTCAGTTAGAAGCTATTTGCAAGGCTCCAAAGCCCAGAACAGTCAGAGAGATGATGACATTTCTTGGTATTGCTGGCTATTCCTCAGCATGGATAGAGGATTATGCTAGTTTAACGGGACCATTGAGAGCTATGATTAAAGATACAGGGAATGCCCAACTCCACTGTAATCTTTCCTGGACACAGGATGGCCTTTTGGCATTTGAAACGATCAAACAGAGGTTACAGGAGGCTCCAGCGCTAGCGCTTCCAGACTATTCTAAAAATTTCTTGTTGTATGTGTCCACTTCTACTGGGGGTAAATATGCATGTGCAGTTCTTTGTCAGCCAACAGGTACGGGAACAAATCCTCAACCTATTTCTTATTATTCTACTGCATATTCAGAAGTAGAATTGGGGCTACCACTGTGCTACAGAGCAATGGTGGGAGTTTATTTGATGTATGATAAAGCATCATCTGTTACGATGGGTTATCCAGTGACGATTCTTACCCATCATAGTCTTAGAAATCTCTTGAACTATGGCAAGTATACATTGACTATGCCTAGGCTTAGAGATTATTATAGGCTCTTAGAGCAGGAAGATGTCACCCTAGCGAGGTGTGTCACGGTGAATCCAGCTGACAATTTGCCAACTCCAGAAGATGGTGAACCACATGACTGTGTTCAAGAAATATTCGAGGCAGAGAAATATTCGAGGCTTAGATCAGACTTACAAGCCCTTCCACTGCGTGAGGCAGACCTGGAGTATTGGACTGATGGGTCCTGCTATCGTGTGGGAGATAAATTGTGTGCTGGTTATGCAATAGTAAAAGCCCAAGGAGCAGGATTTGTTGTTGAGAAGGCTGAAGTAGTACCACAGCTTGCATCTGCACAGCTTGCTGAACTTGTGGGGTTAACTGAAGCATGTTTGTTGGCGGAAGGTAAGCGAGTGACAATCTGGACCGACTCCGCCTACGCTCATAATGTATGTCATTTGTTCGGATCGCTCTGGAAGAACCGAGGGTTTAAGAAAACAGATGGTTCTCCAATACAGCATCATGCTCAAATAATGAAACTGTTGCATGCTACGATGAAGCCTAAAGAAATAGCGATAGCTAAATGTGCAGCACATAAAATAGATGTGTCGAGGGTCACGCAAGGGAATAGAGCGGCTGATGAAGCTGCGAAAGCAGTTACAGGAGCAGACAAATTGGGTACAGTTTTTCTGGTCACTCATGAAGTGAACCTAGAAGACAAAGTCACGCTTAGGGACGTGATTTTAATGCAGGAAGTAGTTCCTGAAATAGATAAACAGTTGTGGCGAGACCGAGGAGCCACTCAAGATTCTACTGGTCTTTGGAGGAATCATGAGGGGCTGATAGTGGCACCTCCAGACCTGTTAGGTCTGATGATTCATGAGGCACATGGGTTAGCACATGTGGCTAGGGGGGAAGTTAGGAGAAAGATCACAGAGGAGTTTGGTTTTTGGGCACCATGTCTGCTTGAACAGATTGATTATGTAATAGGCAGGTGCACTATTTGTCTGAAAAATAACGTTCGGAGGGGTGTAATGGTTCCTCCTGGGTACATTCCAACTCCGAAAGGTCCTATGCGTGAGTTGGTTGTGGACTTTGTTGACATGATAAAGCCAGTTGGAGGTAAAAGGTACATGTTAGTCGTTGTGGATAGGTTTTCACGATGGGTGGAGGCCTGTCCTACTAAGAGGAAGGACGCCCAGTCAGTTGCCAAGTTTTTGTGTAGAGAGGTCATAAGCAGGTGGGGACTTCCAGATCGGATATCCTCAGATAATGGGAAAGAGTTTGTGGATAAGACAGTGAAATTGATTTTGCAAAAATTGGGTATTAAACAGCGTTTTGGTGAAGTCTATCACCCACAAAGTGAAAGTATGATATTGTGAATTTCGCATTTACTTATGATTAATTAATCTGCATTTAATATACATCTGTTGTCTTTTGCAAAAGATACTGGTTGGTGTTTTCTTTTCTTCCTAATAGAATGATATTGGGGAAGACCACTGTAAGGGTGGTTGGTTGTTCAGGGACTCTGATATACTGAAGGAGTTCATACGATGGATAATAAAAGGGACTGGAGGACTCTGAACAAGAACGCTGTGGACAATGCCTGGATTCATCACATCATCGCTGAGAAGTCGACGCTGCTGAGGAGCTGCAGTGTGACATCTTCTTATGTTTTATCGATAATTGTGTATTATTGGATTTTGTTTTATTATATTGTAATCTGTAATCTGTAACAGAGGATGTTTATGGAGAGTGATAATCTTAGTAAATACATTGGGACCTCAGGTGTTTTGTTCTTTTTCGGGTGTTTAGGGATAGTGGAGTTAGGTAGGGACAGGTCCATTGGAAGGTCCGATGGGTTGACCAGCCTGAATTTGGACACTGTTTTGATTTGAGATTTGAGGTTTTCATACGTATTTAAGTGATTTATGTCTTTACACAATTTGTTAAAATTCCTCCTTTCTTAATCGGACTGGAGTACTATATGTGGTCGCCTAGGGCAGAGGGATCGTGAGAGATTTTTTCCTGTCTAGATTGTTTGAGGGATATTTCAGGAAAGATAGGTTTTCGCTCTCACACTCCATAAAGTTGCTGTACTGCTAAGTGTGCAGGAAGAATCCCCTGGTCTTTCTGCTCCAAGACCTTGGATGGATTCCAGATGTTCACAATATGTTCAAAACAACCCAGCTATATAAGCCAGAAGTTTCGAGTGGCAAGTCAGAATGCGGATGATAGGGAACACCATTCTCCCAGGCAATCCCAGGGTGCCTGGACAGATGCTGATCTTATTATCTTTTTAATAAATTTCTCTGTATTTAAATAAGACAGCGTCTGGCGGAAGTCATTCTCTTCAACACCTACACACCATTGCATCTCTTCTTTAAGTTTACAACAGATTCTCCCCCACCCATCCTCCAGCAGCTGTGGGATGCACTGCAGTCAGCATGGCTCCAGATACCTGTGACCACCTAACCTTTTTGAGTCACTCCCAGCCTGTCTAGCTGCTGTATGTGCTGCATACCCTGGAAATTAGATTGTGTATTGTGTGTTGTAAGGTAGTATATATTTTGCTAGAACATCAAAAATTGTGACAAATTTCTTAACAGCTTTTAAACTTGATGAATTGTCAGAACTTTACTGAATAAAATTCTGCCCGCTAAGTGAGCAGCAATCGTCCACCTTACCTTCAAGGGTTCTCCTGCAGTGCTCGCAAATAAAACGAGGTGCCCATGGTTTGTCTTAATCCCCGACAGGCATGCCAGAGTATGCTTTGTAGGCCTTGTACATCTTAGCAGATGCTTTCACGAAATTCTTTTCCACTCCGGTCTTGATAAATTGACAGACGTAGCAGAATGTGTCTGCCAGATGCTGCAGCCTCTTGAAGCTCCCTAAATTAACAGTAACTCTGTATCCACTATCCACTCACTCGGCTGGAACATCAACATTTTAACACACCTGTATATATACTGCTGTGTAGACTACTGGACAGTCCCAGATAGGTCTAGAAGTTTCTACAAAATTCCAGACAGTTCTATAAACTTCCCAAGAGTTCTTCCAGTTCCAGAGGCTACTTGAAGTCTACTCAGCACTAAATATATTGCAAATGTTCTGGAAAACACACTCATCAACAAAAGAAGAGTTGAACCCAGAAGGAAG
Organism: Semaprochilodus insignis; assembly: GCA_034552555.1. Lineage (NCBI taxonomy): Eukaryota > Metazoa > Chordata > Actinopteri > Characiformes > Prochilodontidae > Semaprochilodus > Semaprochilodus insignis. The sequence goes on from CM067474.1 coordinate 29,320,914, forward strand.
TGTGGGATTGCAGTGCTATTGGGAAGGAAGATAAAGTTTACTTGGAACAATAAATGATGATAAATTTAGACTGATACGGGCAATATTTATTGAGCTACACATACAGAAGTAGTTATGGCATCAGTCCACCATGTTTGCCAAGGCAACATGCCAGACATCTCGGCATAGTATTGCAGAGATTCCTAACTGGTGTCCTGCGATAATCCATCCCATGCAGCTTGGATATTCTCGCGCAGTTCCTGCAGATTGTGTGGTAGGGGTGGATTTGGAGCAGCACCAGGCCTTCTGGATGTGTGACACATGACAACAAACTGTACATCTTGTTGCTGAACACGCTGCCTCCACACACAGATTTGTTGATTGTTTCCACCAAGACAAAAGCAGGACTGGTCACTGAAGATGACCATTCAGTCTGGCACAACATTATTGCAAGTCTTTGGAGACATTGAGGTGGGCTATCTTCGTAACGGTCTGTGTGCATGTAGTCCTGCGTCGTGCAGCCGTCCGCCAGTGGTGCCGGCTCTAACAGTATGACTCATGGAGGACATCGCTGCTTGCTGAATATCTTCAGTCGTGGCTGCTGGGTCAGTCAGGTACAGTGATAAGGTCCGTCCTTGCTTACATCACGTGCACGGTCGAGCATGAAACTTGAATCATTAGCATGTCTCACAATGTCAAATCTACCCACCAAGTTTCATTCCTGCCAAGTTTCATTCCTTCTGGGTGCGGCTATTTTTTAGACGATGAGTGTATAAGATCAGAGGAGGTTAAGAGCCTAGGTTAAGAGTCTATCTGACCTCATGTCTTCAGAAACTCTCTGAAGATATTTTGAAATTCAGCCAGGTTCGTAGGCGGTGCCTCATCTTCTTTCCTGTGTTTCTTCTGCTTTTCAGTGATAACAGGAAAGATGTTAACCGTGTGGCAAAAACTTTCATTTGATCTAAGCACTTCTAAGAAAAAACATGTTTGTGTGTGTCTGTATAAACATGCCACCTAAATTCCTGCATCCCTGAGAGTGAGACAAGGAGAGACCGAGAGTCTCTCTCAGGTTGGTGAGCAGAAGCTTCATTAAGACTAATTTGAGCTGAAGACAGATTACTTGTGCATTTCTTTATTTGCAGAGTATCCATGATAGAACCTGATGAACTAGAAAAGTGCATTTCCTTACACAATTCCTGTAGATGTTCCGGTAGGGGTGGTATGGAGCGACACCAGGCCTTCTGGACATATGACACATGACAACAAACTGTACATCTTGGTGCTGACCACGGTGCCTCCACACACGGATTTGTTGATCATCTCCACCAAGACAAAAGTGGGACTCATCACTGAAGATGACCCGATGCCATTCAGTCTGGCCTGACATCATTGCAGTCTTCGGTGATGTTGATGTGGTGTTAAGGCCAGTCGTTGTAACGGTCTGTGTGCATTTAGTCCTGCGTCGTGCAGCTGTCCGCCAATGGTGCCGACTCTAACAGGATGACTTATGGAGGACGTCACTGCTTGCTGAATGTCCTCAAATGTGGCTGTTGGGTCAGTCAGGTACAGTTATAAGGCCTATCTTTGCTTACATCCCATGCCTGGTCGAGCATGAAACTTGTTCATTAGCATGTCTCACAATGTCAAATCTACCCACCAAGTTTCATTCTTTCTGGGTGCGGCTATTTTTTAGACGATGAGTGTATAAGGTCAGAGGAGGTTAAGAGCCTAGGTTAAGAGCCTATTTGACCTAATGTCTTGAGAAACTCTTTGAAGGATATTTTGAAATTCAGCCAGGTTCATAGGCTGTGCCTCATCTTCTTTCCTGTGTTTCTTCTGCTTTTCAGTGATAACAGGAAAGACGTTAACTGTGTGGCAAAAACTTTCATTTGATCTAAGCACTTCTAAGAAAAAACATGTTTGTGTGTGTCTGTATAAACATGCCATCTAAATTCCTGCATCCCTGAGAGTGAGACAAGCTTCAGTAAGACTAATTTGAGCTGAAGACATTTCTTTATTTGCAGAATATCCATGACAGAACCTGGGGAACTAGAAAAGTGCATTTCTTGAATACACAGCTGAGTGATTGCGCAGCTTAAACTTGTTAAATGTCAGTGCATAGGAGGAACAAGTGATTAGTAAACCACACATAGAGGAGTGTAGGTCAGTATGGCTGTGAGTAGAATATGGGGATCTGCCCTGAGTGAGTGCATGCAGTTTGGTGGCTGTAGGTTGAAGTAAACAACAAGGTTTGAATGGGGATGAAAATGAATGGGAGTCTATAGGAGGAAAGAGTGATGGGGAGGGGGAAGACAAACAGACGAGTGCAGGTCGGACAAAAATTGAATTCATGTTTGGGGGTCCGCCCTGATATGGTGTATGTGAAACGGTGTCTGCCTGTTGAGAACTGTGGGACTATTTAGTGGACAAAAATTGTGTAGCAAGAAGAAGAAGAAGAAGAAGAAGAAGAGGAATAACTTCGGAAAACAACAGTGCTTTGCGTTGGGCAGTCACTAATTATTCACTATTGTCATGTGGTTTATTTAAAAGTAAATAGTCTTTTTAGTATTTTAGTTGACCTAATTAAAGATGATCAGTGTGCAAAACAGCCCCTGGTATTCGAGTGGTGGGGGTCCATGTTGGCTGCTTAGTCCAGTGTTGCCTGGCTGTTAGCTCACTTGCCACAGCTGCAGTGATTCCAGCTTCAGTGCCAACAAAATATCCATTTCTTCTTTTGGAAATGAGCACTTCCACACATTAACTGGGATCTTACACGTCTCCTCTTCTGTCTTTGGTTACAGAAACGAACAATATTTGTGACCGCTGATACAGTAGAATATGACCATATTATAACCCACTTACATTAATAATGGAACCTCAGTTTGAACATTAGCAGCTGCATGTTCATAACATGTAGGTAGGCTATAGGCTACGCTACACAATGACTCACCTGAAGCTCGTCTTCTTGTTCACAGACTTGAACGACCCGAGGTATCTGTGCCATGCACAATAAACCTAAATGCCTCCTCGAGCGCTTCCATACTTAGGTTGAAAAACTATGAAAAACTCCTTTTCCACAGGATATGATGGAATATTTACCTACATGCTGATTGGAATGGGATTAATATAATCTGAGGTTATTTCTGTGGTAAAAAGCTCAGGAATCTTAAATGACACGGGAGCGAGCAGTCAGTAAAAATGACTGACATGGCGCATTTGGACAAGACTACAATCACTGAAGAACCTCAGGATTAATTACATTACCCCACCATCTCATGAAAAACTAATCCTGTCTGAAAAGGGCTTATGAAGGACCAACTGGGTGAACCTGACAGGAAGTGAAAGGAGGGTGAAAAAAGTTGCAATCAGAGAACACCAAAGACAAACAGGGGCAGGACTATACAGGATGTGACAGTTCATCACCCCCTAAATGAACATGTTGCAGTGTGCACACTTCTCGATCACACACCACCAGTCCTCTCTCAGGGCGCCGCAGCTGGGAGACTGAGCGCTCTGTCCTCCACCCCTGTGTGCTGGATGTCCTTGCAGGTCTCTTGTACCACCGGGAGTGGCAGCATCAGCAGTGGGTCAACATAGTGTTTATTGTGGAAAGTAAATAAACCATTTAGAAGTGTCTAATCTGGATGAAGGGCGGCATGGTGGTGAAGTGGGTAGCACTGCCTTGCAACAAGAAGGGTTTGGGTTTGATTCCCGACTGGGGCATCAGGGGTCCTTTCTGTGGAGTTTGCATATTCTCCTTGTGTTTCAGTGGGTTTTCTCCGGGTGCTCCAGTTTCCTCCCACAGTCCAAAGACATGCAGTCAGGTGAACTGGAGATACTAGATTGCCTCCCTAGGTGAATATGTATGTCTGTGTATCTGACCTGTGATGAGCTGGTGGCCTGTCCAGGGGGTTTCCTGCCTTCTGCTCCGTGAGCACTGAGGTACCTTTCCAGTACCCTCTGTGACCCAGATGAATCACATACATGCCCATTTTACACCCTATGAGTTCATCCTAGAACGAAATGAGCTGTTTTCCCTTTTTATTAAACGTTAGATTAAGAAGCTGGTGAATAAGAAGCCAACTTCAGCCTCGATTGAAGATGAACGTCAACCATGTGCCGCTGACAGTTGGGTTCTTTGAACTTCCCTTTCACCATTTTGGTTGCTGTAGCTCCATTGTGGTTGTATGTAAATGTTGGGTGTGTAAATATTAATGAGTCTATTCCATAACAGTTTAGGATTTTGGATTCAGCCCGTTTAACCATCCTCTTCTGGAAATGCAGGATTTGGGTTTGAAGTAGGAACAGCGGTGCTTGAGGGTTCACAGTACATCAGTTCTATGTACCAAGACCACTGAATTTAAGAAGGAGGAAATCTGGATAAGGACCAGTGGGGAACACTGGTCACACACTGAACACTGTTCTGTGGGCTTTGTTGGTAAATACAGCAAGAGAGCTAACATCATACAGAGCTAACATCATTATCCAACCTTTATGTGACTGATTGGAAAAAGTCATGGACGAACAGACATGGAAATGTCAGGGGGTTATAGACAGGTAGCCTAGCCTGCTAGCTTTTGGCTATGCTGGCTAGCTTAACTTGTTAAGTTTCTCTGACTTTGAAACTGTTTTGTGTGGGTGAGGCCAGAGACGTCCGTGCTGTGATTGGTCAACCGAATGCTTATGGAAGCGTTACCCAAAATCAGGACTGCCCAATTCATATGGAGGAGAGAGAGATAGGGTGAAATACAGCAACATGTTTTCAGCTTTGGGAAGATACTTATAAGATGTGTTTTGTGTATGTCTTATGACACAAATGTCAGAAATGATCCACTCACACCAGCACGACACACACTAACACATCACCACCACGTCAGTGTCACTGAAGTGCTGAGAACAACAAACCACCCACATATAATACACAGAAACAGATGGACTACGGTTTGTAAGTGTAGAACAAAGACATCGGTGGTTTATCATCATCACTTGGTCACTCTAAACACTCCCATAAGAAGGCTAATCTGGGTGTGTGTGTGTTTGTGCACTTCCTGGGGGTCCAGCGTTGTGAGTGAGTGTGTTTCATGGATGTCTGCAAACTTCCCCTAGACGTCCGTTTGGAATTTTCCCACTGATAAATCAACACGCTCACACACAGGAAGCAACAGGGAAGAGAGAGAAATCTCATTGTGGTATTACTGGCTACTGTAAGGCCATATACTGTTACAGTATCTGAGAGACCCACAGTTGTCTACCTGAGTGACTATAAACACAGACAGAACTCGAGTTCCACTTGAGCTGCAGTTAGTTAATACAACACAAGATGGCGCCAAATGACCAATATCTCCTGCGTGCTTTGGGGCTCGATAGAGTGACCTGTCAGGGGTTGGACAATGAAACTGAAACACCTGGTTTTAGACCACAACCATTTATTAGTATGGTGTAGGGCCTCCTTTTGCGGCCAATACAGCGTCAGTTCGTCTTGGGAATGACATATACAAGTCCTGCACAGTGGTCAGAGGGATTTTAAGCCATTCTTCTTGCAGGATAGTGGCCAGGTCACTACGTGATGCTGGTGGAGGAAAACGTCCTTCTTGGTGGTATGCTGACATTACCCTGGATACCGTGGCTCTTGATACATCACAAAGACTTGCTGTCTTGGTCACAGATGCGCCAGCAAGACGTGCACCAACAATTTGTCCTCTTTTGAACTCTGGTATGTCACCCATAATGTTGTGTGCATTACAATATTTTGAGCAAAACTGTGCTCTTACCTGCTAATTGAACCTTCACACTCTGCTCTTACTGGTGCAATGTGCAATTAATGAAGATTGGCCACCAGGCTGGTCCAATTTAGCCATGAAACCTCCCACACTAAAATGACAGGTGTTTCAGTTTCATTGTCCAACCCCTGTGTTAACCTGAACAGGAACCATGTCCACTTGAAACAGCCATTAAATGGAAATACAGCTCTTCTAACTGTCTGTATAGTTAAATTGGTAAGATACACACAAAGTCATTCAAGGTGGTTCGCTGTGCAGGGCCTTGAGTCAGAATAGTTCGCAGTGGTGAAGATGGGAACCAGACGTCCCTCTCAAAAAGTCCTCACACGAAATGCTTATGAACATGCTACCTGACGTCTGAGACGTGGCTTTGTGGTAGTTTCATGTTTTCGGCCTTAGGAGTATCTTGAAGCACGTTCGTGGAGGAAGGGTACATGCGGGGCATTAGCCAACATAGTTCTTTTGCCCCCTAACAAACATAACAGACACATTTAGGTTCACTGCTGGTTTAGATAGTCAATAAAAAGGCTACATGTGTGTTGTAGACATGGTGACCCCTAGTTCCCATCACCACCACCACTGTAAAGAACACCTGAACTCTTTCACACCAAACCCCACTCTGACTTAATCTGTTTACATCCCAATGCTAGTACTAGTGGATCAGACACAGCAGTGCTGCTGGAGTGTTTAAACACTGTGTCCACTCACTGTCCACTCTATTAGACACTCCTAACTTGCTGGTCAGAGACCATAGCTCATCTACTGCTGCACAGTATGTGTTGGTCATCCTCTAGTCCTTCATCAGTGGTCACAGGACGCTGTGACCATATATACGTATATACACTCATCATCAAAAGAATAGTTACACAAATAGCTGCACACAGAAGGAATCAGCAGACAGGAATGAAACTTGGTGGGTAGGTCTGACATGGTAAACCTATCAAATGATTCAAATTTCATGCTCGACCGCATATGTGACGTAAACAAGGACGGGCCTTCCGTGTGTGGAAGCACCGTGGTCAACGCCAAGATGAACGCTCTGTTGGCATGAGTCACATGTCCAGAAGGCCTGGTTTCATGTCATGGGTGCAATTTTGTATGATGCCGGATCATCTTTGGTCTTCATTACAGGCACAGTTCTTGTAACCAGTGGCCCTACCTGAACGTACACTTGTGTGCACACTTGTACACTTGTCATCTCAAGAGCATGCCTTGAACATAAAGATACCATGCCATGGCCAGCCTCATCACCAGACATCCCTGATTGGAAATGTGTGGGAAGCTATTGGATACGCTATCAACTCCCCCCACCCCCTGCAGGAACTGTGTGAGAATATTCAAGCTGCATTGGATGGATTGTCACAGGACACCAGTAGGAACCTCTTAGTCGTCTGGCATGTTGCATTAGCAAACATGGTGGCCCGACGCCATATGGAGAGACGCTACTTTTGTATGTGTAGCTCAATAAATATTGCGCATATCAGTCTAAATTTATCATCATTTATTGTTCCTGGTAACCTTTATCTTCCTTCCCAGTAGCACTGCAATCCCACACTTCCTTCTGGGTGCAGCTACTCTTTTGATGATGAGTGTATACTTGTATGGGGGTGCAATGGGGGTCCAGTCCGCCAAAATCTTTATTGAGCGCATCATACAGATGCTGACATAGTTATATGTCACTGAGTCACAGAACTAACCAGTACCTAACAACATATTCCACCAGTTAGATTCACAGACAGAACCAATGGCTGTTCATTTTGCCATCATTCATAATGCATCTCATCCATGGTAACTCCTTTCATACAGATCCTTCACCACCTGCAACATGGTGTATTCATTATTCAGTGTATGGGCATTTGACACAGGTAAACACTCATGCTGATACTAGATGCTTGTGGCTGGAGCATTGTTTTGTTTTACTGGAGGTGGGGGACTGACTGTTTATCACCAGTGCTGAGTGGTCAGCCATACATGCAGTTCATCTGGAAAGAGGGGTGGTGGTGGAGGTGTGGACGGAGGTGATGTGCTCTCTCAGATCAAGCTGATAGGATTTGCTGACTCAGTGCTGGCAGGGAGAATGAGCGAGGGGCAATAGATTTTCCTGAGCTGAGAAACTGCAGTAGGTTGCAGCTGGAATACTCATGAGCGTAGTAGACTACAGCAGTGGTGCTCTCTCTCTCTCCCTTTGTCTCTGTCTCTCTCTCCCTGTCTCTCTCTCTCTCTGTCTCTCCTTCTCCCTCTTTCTCTCTCTCTCTCTCTCTCTCTCTCGACTGATCACAGAGCATTCTGCAGCATGTGACAGCTACTGCAGGCATGCATGTGGCACTCATGCAGCACACGCTGCAAACCCCTAATGATACTTCTATTGCAGCATAAGCACAGACACTTGACTCCACTCACCTATCAACACAGTCGACCCATCCCAGGACAGAACCACAGAACCACAACTGTCACGCTCATTACAACCGAAAGGCCCAGAGATGTCACATGGGTTTATTTATTTATTTATTTATTTATTTATTTATCTATCAGATGGACTGCTCACTTATTCCACCAGATGTAGCTAAAGTGTAGCTAAAGTTGCTCTGTGCACTGCTACACTCTGTAACAAAAGATGGTTCTTTAAGGGAATGGTTCTATTTAGAACCACAAGTTCTATATAGAACCATTTGCATGCTTCAATGGTTCTTTGCATGGGTTCCTCAGATTGATGGAGAATGTTCTGCATATGCTTCAATATAGAATCTTTTTGAGGAAAAAGTGGTTCCCAAAAAGGGTTCCTCTGTTTCTAAAAGGTTCTATATAGAGCACATTCTCTGTCAATCCTTGCTAAGAACCACTTAAGTATGCAAATGGTCGGTTCATGGTACGATAATGAACCACTGCCTTTACTAAACAGCCTATGGGGAACCATCTGTTTTTAGTAGAGTATTGTTTTAAGTTTGAGATGGTAATGATAATAGAACCCTTTCCCACTCTGTGTACAACAATTTTATACAGAACCATATACAGCACATACTCCATCAATGTGAGAAACCATGCAAATACCCATTTAGGCATCACACTGCTCTATATAGAACCTTTTAAAAAATGATTCTATGTAGGACCAAAAAATGGTTTGTCTGTTAGTACAACCTTGACATGGAAACAGTAGCAGAACCATTTTGGTGTTATATAGGGCCACTTTCATAAAGGTTCTATATAGAACCATGTACAACACATACCCCATCAATGTGAGGAACCATGCACAGAACCATTTAAGGAACAAATGGCTCTATATAGGACATTTAAAAAATGGTTCTATTCATCACCAAAAAGGTTCTTCTATTGTTGCAAACTTCCCATTGCAACAATAGCAGAACAATTTTTGGTGTTATATAGAGTCATTTTTATAAAGGTTCTATATAGAACCGTACACAATTTATGTTTATGTGTGGTAAAATGGTTCCTCAGATTGGTGAACTATGAACTGTATATGGTTCTATATAGTGCCAAAAAAGGTTCTGCTGCTGTTGTTGTTGTTTAAGAACCATTTCACCATGCAAAGAACCATGGTTCTGGGAGTGCCCATGGTCCTGTATGGACACTTTTGCATGCTTAAATGGTTCTTTGCATGGTGCAATGGTTCTTCAGATTGATGAAGCAGCAGAACCCTTTGTGGTGCTGTACAGAACCACATATAGCACATCCTTCACCAATAGAACCATCCCCTTCACTGAAGAACCCTCTTTCCTTAAGAGAGTACTCTGCCTGTGGAACTGTTCTAGTCCTCGCTAAAGTCGAGTGTGCACGCTTACAATTCGCGCGTCCGTTTGGCGCAGTGCGAACAATCCGCACGCTCTCTCTCTCTCCACCCCATTCCCCTTCCCTTCTTCCGCGCGCCTGCGGCTCGGTGCCGCGAGCATCTTCCCACTCGTTCACTCACTCACTCACTCGCTCGCAACGCTCGCTCACGCTCTCATCTCATCGGCTCGGTGAACGGTGCGTCCTCGGTTTCTCCTGAGGAGCGCGCACGCCCCCTCCTCCTTCCCCTCCCTCCTCCTCCTCGAGCGCTTGTACGTCAAAGCCGTTTAAAGCCGCTGCAGGTGTGCGGCGGCGGGAAGCGCGTGCGTGTCTCTCTCGCTCTCTCACTCTGTGTGTATGTGTGAGAGGGGAGCTTCGTTTTCATTTCGACGGGCGTTAGAATAAGAAGAAGAAGGAGGAGTAGTAGGAGGTGGTGGTGGAGGTCTTTAGCGACGGTCACGGTCACCGTATCGCCGTAGCAGCAGGAAGTGTAACTCGAAGCGTGGGAAAAGCGGCATTTTCTCTACGGGGAGCCCAGAAAAAGCTGCAGCCGCCGTCCGTCCGTCCATCCAACGGTCCTCCTCCCGGTTCCGCCATGGCTCGGGAGAACGGAGAGTCGGGCAAAGAGTCGTGGAAAAAGCAAGTCGACGACATCAAGAAGATATTCGAATTCAAGGAGATCCTCGGGACGTGAGTGACTCCTCTTTTAGTCTCTCTGTCAGCTTTTGTTTTTGTTTGACGGAGCTTTTTGTTGGAATTTCCCCGTTCCACCTTAAATGGGGCAGCAGTTACATTCTGGCGCCCATTTAAGGTGGAACGGGATACATCCAACAATAAGCTAACTTCAGTCTCGTTTTTGTTTGTTCGTGTTTAACGGTAGGTTTTCGTGGCTAGCGGGCTAAATATCGTCCACCAATGCCCCAAAACTGACCACACAAAGTTGCTCCGTTATTTAAACCTAAAGAAGCGGTTAGCTATCGACTTAGCTAGCTAGCTAGCTGGGCTAGCCTGATGAGATGCACCGGCTAGCTCCGCACTCATAGCAACGTACCCAGCAACGGGCATCATTTCCGGACTGTTTATCCGTCAAAGCGGGCTCTTTCTTTTCTCTACCCCACACATTTTATTTGTCACTTTTAAACAGATAGCTAACTAGCTAGCTAGCTAACCCGGCTAAATTGAGCTTTTATTCTTGTTAAGCTTCTCAGCTTTTCACCCCTAACTGTGGCGTAAACAGGTCACGCCAGCTACTAGTGGTAGCCGTGGTGGTTGTGTTTATTTCGGGCACAGTGCTGTGAACCACAGCTCAAGTGTTGACCTTGTGTGTTGTGCTCACTTTGCCTGAGCAGTATCGTTTTATACACCCCACCTGGGAGCTTGTTCTGTCTCCTCGTGCCCCTGCGGGGGTGCGCGCGGTGCATCGCCGCGAGCTAGCTGTTCACCCCGACCACCCGAGGTGAATGAAGGGGGGTCCCCCTGACATAACCCCTGCGTGTTCCGCGCCGAGGGCTCGAGGACTGTCGCACCGAGGCGTGGATTAACTAGGTCGGATTATAGCGCGAGGGAAGTCCTCGAATAGACTGCATCCGTTGCATAACTATTAAGTGACAGTCATGTGGGATTCCAGGAAGGTGCACTCTCTTAAGTGAAGGTGATTGTTCTCTATATAGAACCGTGGATGCTCAAAGAACCGTTTGCATGCCCAAGTGCTTCTTTGCATAGTGGAATCGTTCTTCAGGTTGATGGAGAATGTGTTCTAAATGGTCCAGCACGGCACCAAAAAAAGGTTCTGTGAGGGTTCTATACAGACACTTTTGCATGGTGAAATGGTTCTCTAGATTGATGAAGAATGTGGCTTTATATAGAACCTTTTATAAGCTTGAATCTTTTAGTTGTTCTGTGAAGCACTGAAAAGGGTTCTGCTGTTAGACAATCTGAAGAACCGTTTCACTATGCAACAAACCATGGAAATGGTTCTGGGAGTGTTCATGGTTCTATAAAGACAACTTTTGCATGGTACAATGTTATTTTTGGATTGATAGAGAATGTTGCACAGCGCTAAATAGGGTTCTGCTGTTGCCAGTCAATCTGAAGAACCGCTTTGCCATGCAATGAGCCATGCAAATGGTTCCGTGAGGGTTCATAGTTCTATATAGGCACTTTTGCATGGTCAAATGGCTCGTTGGATTGATGGAGAATGGATTCTGTATGGTTCCATATAAAACCTTTTTGAAAATGAACCTGTTTATTGTTCTGTGTAGCACTAAAAAGTGTTCTGCTGTTGCCTTTCAGTCTTAAGAACAGTTTCACCATACAAAGACCCATGCAAATGGTTCTGTGAGGATTATTGGTTCTGAATAGGCACTATTGGATGGTGAAATGGCTCTTTGGATTGATCACACGGCATGGCTGCTACTTACAGGCTGCTGTTGGGGTTGAGACGCTAATAAAGGTGGAACTGCTGTTCTTATCAGGGTGAAATGCTGAGTAAAGCCTGCTCGATATCATCCAGAGTTTGAGAAACTGTCCTGAGTGAAATGTGCAGAGCAAACAAACTCTTGATGCCGGTATAAGTGGTAGCATTAAAGGTGGAACGGAACATTTGATTCAGAAGCTGGTTAATAGGAAGCTATTTCAGCTTTAAAGATGTTTAAAGATGAACATTAGCCATGTACCGCTAATAGTTCAGGTACTTGGAAAGGGCATGATCAGTGCAGACATCCCCTTCACAGTCTAGAGCAGTAGATTCCTCCACATGGACCACCATGTTCATTCTTGTTGCTCCGTTGTAATATGTAAACATTGGGGATGCAAATATATAGCCTAAATCCGGATTATTCCGTAACATTTTGGGATTTTGGGAATCGGCCTGTTTTACCATACCTCTTCTATGAGTGCAGGATTTGTATTTGAAGGAGAAACAACAGTGTTCGAAGTTCACGATATGTCAGTTCTATGTACTGCTTATTCAGCTATGACAATGTAACTATGGTTTTCCATCCTATGGCAGCTTGAAATGAAGATTTATAAGCGGTTCTTGATTCAGAAGAACTGTTCTATAAGTTTCATACTTGCGCATTTACAAAAATGATTCTTAGAATGCTTCTTTAAATTGTTGTTTAGGAAAGTCTTACTTAAACTGGTCCTCAGGGCTGCCCAGACAGTCAGCCTATCTGTCCTAATGTGTTGTGAGTTAGATCAAAACAAAGGGAGTCTCTCAAGTGGTTTGAGAACTGCTGTTTTAGGGAGCCAAAAGTGGTTCTTCCATGGAAGTAATCTTTTGGGCACCTTCATCTTCAAGAGTGTGGTTCTAGCCAGGTATCACTCTGCAGCTCTCCCCTGCTGCATGCTAGCTAGCTACCAACTTGGTGTGGGCTAATTACTGCATCTTTCCAACCTACCACCCACACAGTACCAAAGAGCAGTTCACTGTGTAACTGCAAAATGTTTGGTGACATGCATTGTTTCCTCAATTCAGGCTTATTTAATGTAGTGAAATGTTGAATGTACCTCAGAGTAACAACAGGGAGAACCATGCTCTCTGAAAGGACAGTCAGTTGTACTCTCTCAGCAGTGACATCAGTGAGATGTGCAGTATGTGCACATCCATTGTAGAAAGTGTCTCATTATTCTTAGACATGTTAATAATTACAGGGCGTATTCTCATGCTGTTACGGCTCTATGTTATTGAACACATAATCCAGAGACCATGAACTTGTAACTGTATGCTACTACTTTAACATGTTCTTTTAAGGGTGAGACATATCCAGCACTAGCCTCGAAGGACTAGACACCATATTTTTATATTTAATAGTTTACATGCAAAGATTGGTATCAGACAGTGTTTCATATTGTGTTATGTTTAAACTCAATGTAAACAAATAGTGTAGGGGTGCATTAGCAAACCTATGCATATGGTGGTGTGTTTTTACACTGACAGTTTTCCTAAAATTAGATTTACAGTATTACATCAATATATTGAACTGTAACCCCTGCATCCCAGTAAGTATCATATCAATACACAGCTCTAGGATACATGCCCTGGGACAGCTTATTGAAGTTTGTACAGCTTGTTGAACAGCTGCCCTAAGTCCCCCCATTCCGTGCTCTGTTAATGTTTGAAGTACAATTGATTACACAAGCAAAATAAGAGAGCTCTCATTCATTCTTCAGAATGACAGTTTAAGGATTTAGTTTTGTGGCTCTAAGCTGTAATTTAAGGTTCCATATCCATTAAAGCTAGAGTCTAGTCTGGTTTAACAGAGTGGTTGAACGAAGGGATGTTTATTCTTGCAGCATGTGTTGTGGTTCTCTACACACATGACTCACATCCACATGCTAATTGGATTATTTGGAGGGTACTTTGCAGCCCTGCTAACTTATACTGACTGCGTTCATTTTCAGCTGCTCTGACTTTGGCTGAATTGATAAAACAATGTAAACTACAGATGACTGCAGAAACATATGTGGCACACTCATCATATTTGCCACTGGGGAGTCTACCAAATTAGAGCGATGTTCTGACATCAGGAAGGCGTGTTGACTTTAAAAACTGTAGCTGCTTTCACGTTTAGTGTGTCTCCACTCTAGTAACTCTACATTATCACCCATGTTTAGCCCGGAATTTCCCGAAATTCCCCAGACGTTCTTGTTACTAATCCTTTCTGAGATATTCAATAATGGAATTGGTAAAGTAAAGTCTGGTTTAACAGTGGTAAGAAGCCTGTGTTGTGGTTCTCTACACATGACCCACATCTACATGCTTAACTGGATTATTTGGAGGGGACTTCTCAGCTGTGCTAACTTACACTGGCTGGGTTCGTTTTTCGACTTGGCCTGACTCTGCTTGACTTGATGGTCAAGCAACTTCTGATGACTGCAGTGGCGGGTAGGGCTGAATGATTTGGGATGAATGTCTAATTGCAATTTTTCTGATCATTATTGTGACTTTGATTTAAATTGCAGTTATTTTCTGGGAACTGAAGTCCAGGCCTATTATTTGGTCGATAAGGCCAGAGCGTCCCCTTTTTTGGTTAGCTGGGTTATGATGTCACAGCATAGTTGTTTGGCTGCCTCTGACTGGTCTAACTCATCTACATGCAGTTCACAAGCTCTGATATTACGTTAACATTCCCCATATAAGACATGTTTTTGATAAAATAGCCTATAATTAAAATTGCAGCTCTTGCAAAATTGAATATTACACTAATTTAAATTGTGATTTTGATATAAAATTGATTCATCTTTCAACCCTAGTGGGGGGGTGTAAAACACTGCCATCAGGTCAGATATGCTTGAGAATAAAGTACAGATGACTAAATAACGAAGGTAGCCATATTGGCAGGAAGGTAACAAGAAATCTAACATGCAAAAACTTTATTTCTTTTAAAGTAACAAATATCTGAACTAAGCTGTGTTACCGCTTTTTGTGTATGGTGGCCATAGGTACAAACATCTGCCATCAGTAGGAAATCAAATGAACGGTGTGAACAGAGAAGCAGGAGACAACAGATCTGAAGTTCCTGGAATAACAACGTAACATGCGTGACACACACGTCATGTTTACCACTGGGGAGTCTACAGTAGCAAACTTGCACTGGCTGCGTTCATGTTCGACTGGCCCGGACTTTGGTGGACATGATCAATGTAAACCACCAGCTACATGGCAAACACGTCTTATTTGCCACTGGGTAGTTTAGCCAATCAGAGTGATATGCTGACATCAGGAGGATGTTTTGAAGCTTATGCAGCTGATGAAGACCAACTGCACCACCTGACTTTCACATTTAGTGTGTTTCTACCCTGGTAAGTCTACGTTCTCACCTACATTTAACCTGGAGTTTCTCACGGTTGTGTAAGGGTGTTCTCGTAACTGATCCTTTCTGAAATTTTCAATATTAGATTCGGTTTAAAACTCGTCTCAGGTGTTTTAGTAATGACCTAAGCTTGAGTTTAACTGCTGTGCCCGTGTGTGGGAGTGCTTGTGCCCACAAGTTGAAGAAGCTTGGCACTGAATTATTGAGCACACAGAACAGCCACAAGCCAAATGAAGATCACATGATCATTCAACAGGTATAGTCTGTGTGCTGTGGACAGCCAGTCACTGCTAGAGAAAAACATCCTGAGACATGAACCAAGCTGTTTGTGCTCTCTCTCTCGGTCTCGTGCGTGCACACACACGCACACACATACACACATGCGCACACACACACACACACGAACACACACAGTGAGAGGTAAAGGAAAGACACCAGGAGAGACTACAGGAGAGACACAAAGGAGAGTAGACATTGAGGGCATGCAGCCCTTAATTGCCTGCTCCACTTTCACTCGTGCTCCTGGCCTTGTCCTCTTTTTCAGGATCTCTCTCTCTCTCTTTCTCTCTCCCCCTCCTAAAATGACTTCTACAGGGTATGTCCGAGGACAGTATGTGACTATCTTTGTGAATCATTATGAAATGATTTTTCCACATCTGTATATTCACAGCCACATTTTAGAGGAGATAGGAGGCCCTGAGTTTGTTTGGAAAATTCTTCTTCTCTACAAACCTGAACAGTCTATCCAGTCCTGATTTTTAAACTGCTGCATAATAGTCTGCTTAATGTGTGCTGTGCAGAGTCAGCAGTGCTGTGTGTAATCTTTAGCTATGGCTTAGACTGCCAGCAAGCAGCAAACTTCCTCTCTCTAGGGAATATGTGTCATAGTTCCCAAGTAAAGATGCAAAGAGTTGCAAGATTTTTGCTTTATGACACCGTTTACATAATACTTCGCTTTTTTGTGAGTGGCACTTCTCTGTGGGGCAAATTCAGCTAAAGAGGATTGTGCTTACACAGAAAGACTGTTGGTTTTGCTGTGATACAGATAAGGAACTTGACTGGCCTGTGTACCAGTTACTTAAAGCTGCACTATGTACGATTTGGGGATTTGAAGACCTCTCTGGTGTAATTGTGTAATTGCATGCAACATTGGAAGAACCTTTATAGCATGGGTTGTGCTTTGTGCCCCTTCTCTGAGCAGATGAGTCTGATGATTGCGAGCATGTTGAAAGATAATTCATAGAGAGCTCAAAACTTGGTGAGGGAGGTGTCTTCCAAGGATGTGAGTGAATGATCTAATATTGTTGTCATCATATCTTCATCAGTATAACTGATTTTAAATGTTAACCCTAAACTTCAAGCTGTAACTTCATGAGCCTTTGAGTGTATTCTGACCTGACGTCTCTGACTTTCTTGACTGTTTCAACCTGTTTCAACCTGTGCCAGTATTTTCGAATTTAACAGAAACATTATATATATAGTGCAGCTTTTTCTACAAAACAGGCAGCTGCCTGAAAACTGGTGTGTGTTTCAGTACTTGAAACTTGAACTTCACTGTTCAGAAATCACAGGCTATGCTGGTTTCCTGGATAGGGATTAGGCTTACTTCTCCAGAGATTCTCTGCCGAAAGGAAAATGTGCTCCAGGACTAGGTTTAGTTCTTTTCTGGGAGTTTTTCTCAGCTGGTCTACTAGTTTTATCTACTTTACTAAAAAACTTTTGCTTTATATCTGTATCAGAAACCTCAGTGAGGTTTGAACCGTGGTCACTGTGATCACAGACCAGCGTGCTACGAGGTGAGCTAACAGTCCCCTGAGAGAGTGAACTCAATGTGCAGAGGAAACACTTACAAACGGGGAACAAAGGCTGCCAGGAGGAAAAACTGGCATGCTCAACAGAGTGAAACAAAACGCTTTCTTCAAACGAAAAGGAACCTCACAATGAAACCCTCCTAACACAAGACTTGAAAATAAATGTATATATATATATAT
>CM067474.1:29338642-29349471 GCA_034552555.1 Semaprochilodus insignis
ATATATATATATATATTTTTTGTCTTCTCGGTACGAGGAGGAAAAGCAACCTGCCTTGGCTCAAACCTTTTACCGGCTAGTCATGACAGACATGTGCACGTGGCAACGTGAACTCAAGAATGAGTAACCAAGGGCCGGCACTCTCACGCTTAAGTAGCGTGAGCTGCAGGTGTTAGCGTGTGCCGCTTGATTGCTCATTGGTTTCCCTTTGTCTCCCCCGAGTGGCTGGAGGTGGATCTGCAGGAACCTGAGACCTTACAGTAGACTTGACTTATGAACAGGAACAACATGGAGGGAGCCAGAGAGTACGCTGTATGAGTAAGCTTAGTAAAGTATTGTTTATGTCAGTCCTGGTGCCTTACGTCGCTCCAACATGGTGAAGTATACGGTTTATTAATTCAAAAATGGTGTTGGATTGATATCGGGTATTGCAAGATATGCAAAGTTGATGTATCAGTGCTGGTATCGGAACTGGAAAAGCTAGATCGGTGCATCCCTAGTTGTGGTTGTACTAGGTGGGGTTTTAGTGGTACAGGGAGTAGGTTTGTCTCTACTAAGAAGGGTTTTGGGTGTACTAGGTAGGGTTTTGGCTATATTGGGATGGGTTGTGGTTGTACTAGGAGGAGTTTTGGTGGTACAGGGAGGGGGCTTGTCTGCACTAAGAAGGGTTTTGCATGTACTAGGTAGAGTTTTGGCTGTACTGAGAGTGGTTGTGGTTGTACTGGGAGGGGTTTGGGATGTACTGGGAAGGGCTTTGTCTGAACTAGGAGTAACTTTGGTTGTATTTGAGGATACTGGGAAGAGTTTGAGTTGTATTGGGAGGGGTTTGGGTGGATCAGGAGGGGCTTTGGTTGTTCTGGGAGCAGTTGTGATTGTACTAGGATGAGTTCTGGTTGTTTCCTGGAGGAGTTTGGGTTGTACTATTTGTCCACATTGCTGGAACGTTCATTTTCATCTTTTAGTATGCATAAATCAGGACATATTCCTGTTTTTCTCCTTTCTGTTTGTTAGGGTCCTCATGTTAAGTAAGTATGCACAGGGTGTTGGTATTGTTTGTTAGCACACCTTGTTCTAATAACAAGAGCAGACAGAATCTTAATGAGATTATGACCCTGATCCCATCTGCTGATGGCAACTTGTAGCCTCATCTTTGGAGCTTACTACACCCACCCACTCGTACTCGCTCTCTCTCAGCCAATCAGATAAAAGCTCATTTACATATCAGTCGTAAAGGCACAGCAACAACATCAGCCTGTTTAATGCTGAGCGATTTTGCCAATGCTGAGGGGATTATCAAACAGGGTTTATTGTTCTCTGTGGTGTCTAGATACATACAGACAAGTGACCTGTCCCATTGGTTAGTAGTTCAGAAACTGGACTGAGGACCTTACACTTTAGATTAATTACAGATTAATTACGGATTCATTAATTAAAAAGGAAGAGACTGTGCAGTCAACAAATCACATTTAGATTGAGAGAAGTTGAGGAGCAATGTTGTGAGAGGAAATAAACATCTAGATGTTCTAGATATGTTACTGACTGTGAATACAAGCTGCGCTATAACTGTGTTTCAGTCAGCTCTTATAAATAGAAAACAGCAGTGGCTGTTTGACTCTACACTGCCCTCTAGATGTATTGCTTAGCATCCATGCCAGTGTAAAAGAAGTATGATGGTTACATTGTTTGAAATGGGCATGTTTATATTTGTATGTAAAGTGAGTATAACTGAACTTCAGATACAAGATAAATATACACTCATCATCAAAAGAACAGCTGCACCCAGAAGGAAGTGTGGGATTGCAGTGCTATTGGGAAGGAAGATAAAGGTTACCAGGAACAATAAATGATAATAAATTAGACTGATATGGGCAATGTTTAGGTAGTGTCTCTCAGTATGGCGTTGGGTTGCCATGTTTGCTAACGCAACATGCCAGACGTCTCAGCATGGAGTTGTAGAGGTTCCTAATGGTGTCCCGTGATAATCCATCTCCTGTAGCTTGTATATTCTCACACAGTTCCTGCAGATTGTGCGGTAGGGGTGGAGGTGGAGTGACACGTGACAACAAACCGTTCATCTTGGCACTGACCACGGTGCCTCCACACACAGATTTGTTGGTCGTCTCCACCAAGACAAAAGCGGGACTCGTCACTGAAGATGACCCGCTGCCATTTTGAGTCACTCCATGACAGTCTGGCACGACACCGCTGCAGTCTTTGGCGACGTTGACGTGGTGTTAAGGGCAGTTGTCGTCTAATGGTGCTGGCACTAACAGGATGACTCATGGAGGGCATCACTGCTCGCTGAATGTGTGTAATCGTGGCTGTTGGGTCAGTTAGGTATAGCGATAAGGCATGCCCTTGCTAACATCACAGGTGTGGCAGAGTGTGAAACTTGAATCATTCGCATGTCTCACAATGACAAACCTACCCACCAAGTTTTGTTCTGGTTGGTTGAGTCCTTATGGGTGCAACTATTTTTTTGAGCGTATATGAAAGTCAAATGCGTACTTTAACCACAACATGTACTGTAAGCCTCAAATGGCTGTGTTCAATATGGAAACAACCATAAAACATACCTGCACATCTTGGATAACTTAGCATTGTAGGAGAGATTTTTCTTCCTGGTTTTTGAGCAAGTTGTGACATTTATGTTCCAATCTAAAGGCCTGACTCCCAGTAGTCATAGTACACTACTGACAAAACGTAGGGAAAGACTGAAACACTTCTCAGACGTGTTACGCTGGAACAGATGTCCTCTGTCAGCATGCTTACTGATATTTTTCTCCCCTTTTTAATGGTGTTCGTGCTGTGTGAGCTGTAGCAAACTAAACAAGGCCTGCTTACTTTCAGTGGGCCTGTGTACCAGACCCAGGGTGTTGTCACACTAGGTGATCTGTGTCGTGCCCAAGCATGTTTGACCCCCAAAGTCCAGTTTGTTTGAGTTGTGTGATGGCTCCATACCTTGAATTGCACCTGGGCCTGCTTGAAGAGGTGGGCTGAGGCACGGTTTAGTGCGCGTCTAGTGTGATTGCTAACCAACTAGAAAGGATAAAAGCTCAGATTGTCCCAATAATCACGTCAGCAAAGGAATCACTGTGGTCACTGTGATCAATAAGATGGCTCTTGGAAAGCCATCAGAGCTTTGGATAATTCAGAAAACCTCTATGGCTCAGTGGAAATCGGGCTGTAAAGACTCCCAGGTTTTGGCAGATTAAAGACTGTGGTGTAGCGCCAAGCTCTGGATGCAAACGTTTCTACACACTACACATTTATAGTTAGCTTTTCGGTTATTGCAGTATTCTCTGTGAAATGACATGATGCAGATCTCGTACATGCAGCTGCACACACGATAAACGGCATATGTATGCCCATGTGATGTGACATCTCATGGGGTCAGAGTGTGGGGTATTTGTTGGAATTGGGTCATTTTTTGGTGTGCACCCTTGCGGCACTTAAAGCTCTTCAAGTACAAACCTAGTTTATGGCTATATTGACCTTTCGATGATGTAGGCATGCATAGGTCTGAAACTTCAAAGAACAATTTGAGCACAGGCCAATGTGGAGGCGATTACAAGGCACCTGGGCGTAGATGTGAATAAGCCCTTAGAGGCAATACTGTGGACAAAAGTAGCATTTTTTTATCAGCTATGAAAAATATGTGTGTGTCCCATGCTGAGGTGACAACACGTGTAACGGTGAGGGGCATCTGTCACCTTTTCACCCATCAAGAGTTTACTTCCCTGATTGGAGAGATGTAGCAGCGTAATAAAGGCCTTACGTGGGCGAAAACCGGTAATTGCTGGTGAAATGAATGTCACACTGGTGTGCTATGAGAAACCAAAGATGAAACAACACATTAAATTGTTCCTCTCTCCAGAGATTAATCTTCCTGTTCTCTCATTTATTGGGGAAACGAAAGGATGACATAGCCAATTGGAGTATATTTGTCAAGCTCTGGAGACTGCAAGGAACACCGTTCATTTTGAAGTTGTGCCGTATTATTCATGAACGCAACAGGGTTATGCATCATTTGCTTGATTTATGAAGCTGCAAAGAATTTGTCTTTGTCTGTATTTGGGTGGGTATTGGTTCTGAGGTTCTAAGGTGTGTCCTGCTGCCGTTGTTGCTCTATAAATGAATTACTTTGCTACCCAACCCCCCCATCCAGTGGTTTCAGACGTGAGCAGTACAAAATGGTTCTTACCTTTCTTCTAGCACAGAAGGGAGAATTAGATTTCAATGCTTAATTGTATGGTGCTGGTTAGAATTGTAACTGTTCCATGAGGTTTAGGCTGAACTTAAAGTGGGCACTAGCTTTTTCATAACCTTTATAGCAGTGTGTAACAAATAAGTGCAGATTAATGCAAGCTACAAACAGTACAAACCAAGTTAACGCTAGCTCATTTAGCTCAACAGCTTGGAAGTTATTGGATGATTCTGTCTTGTTTAAAATGAGAATGAAAATGCAGCAGGCCCCCATTTTGCCCCGTGTTAGGTGAAGGGTTAGTCTTAGCCAAACATTCTTTGTAGTAAAGGGTGCAACAATCACCCTCATTATCATGAAGTGGTGAAATTGCAAGGCAAAACCATGACACTGTGCTTTGTGGAGGTGTCATCATGGATAGGTGACATTTTATTAAGTATGCTGTCTTAAACTGAGGTGCATGGTTAAACACCAACATTTGTAAATGATCAGTACGAATTTAAACACCTCCCTCCAGCGTTCCTCCTACCGCCAAACTCTAGTGTCATTAGTACACAGTGCAGTATCATTATATATATCATCATTTTCCTTTAGTCAAATATTGTTCAAAATGTCATAAGACTTGAGGACCCAGTATCATGAATTGAATCGTTACACTCCTATGTGAAACTTTTTTTTTTTTTTAAACCCAGCAGAAGTTTCTCATTATAGAGAGCACTGTTGTTCTGAGCATTCAGATCTGAAACATATGGGGGTGTCGAAAGGTGAATTTAAGAAGATGTGCCAAAATCAACAAAATGTCTTTAGACCTCGGAGGGTTAAGGTAATGATAATGTAATATCATTAAAATAGAAGCTGCTGCAATTTCAAAATTCAACTCAATTTAAAAACTGTTAATCTTTCAGACTTGCGTCTACTGCTAATTGATGGTAATGTCCAAGTGAATCAGTGGCTATCAGAAGTACCCTGGTAGAAAGTAATCTCCAGGTGTAGGGTACCCACATGACTTTGGGTAGGAGGTGTCAGGGAGCCACTTAAGGCATCCTCCTTCAAGAAACACGAACCCCAGTTTTACAACAACGCGGAAAAATCACATCCAGGGTGGAGGGAACCAAGAAAACCAAGACAAATATACATCCCAGACAGCAAACTTGTTCTGGCCCAAATCTGACCACATATGCACCACATTAGGGCCACGCCTGAGCCAAAAGTAGGCAACTGTGCTGTATCTGTGCCAGAAGTGAACTAGGTCTGTTTAGGGACAGGTGGGCCAAATGTATGTTGTAAATATATGGTCCATCTTTGGCTCACAGCAGATTGCTAGTGCCGACAGTGGGCCAGAATTGCCACAGTCAGATTTGGCCCACATCTGCTTGCTATCTGGAATTTAGCGTATTTAATTTATGCAGTGCTGAAAAATTATTGGCAAAATTAATGAAACACTGAAAAACTGTGTTCGGTATCCAGCCTCATTTTGGCCAATGTTTCATTTTGTTCTTCGGCCAAATGTTATTTCAGTGCATCCCTACCATGTAGCTCAGTGCAGTTTCAGCTGACCTGGAGAGATATACTAATCCTATAAGCCACCAGTTTATTAACAAAGCCGTACTTTGTGCAAACTCACAGTGTACAGACATAAAACAGATTTCTCAGAAAGATGCTCATTTTGACAGTCACACTAGTTCTTGATACAACTCAGGCACGTAGAAAATGACACATCATATATTGTGAAGATAGCTTGGTGCTGAAATCCTTGACTCATTCGTTTATGTGGATGAAAAGCTCTCTATGCACTGTCTATTTGTCTAGTGCAGATCTGTGACTTTCCCAAAAATCACATTAAGTAAGTCTGTATTAAATCATACTGCTGTTAGGACTAATGCAGAGCTCTGTGTCTCCTGCATCAGCTGTGTTAATCTACATTAAAGTCTGTTCACCTGCCTCATCTCAGTTTACAAGTTTGATCATTATCTCTGCTGGTACGTGAGGCTGGTGGGCTCTGCAGTTTGTGCTGCATTGTGACTGACGGGTTGCCATTTGGAGAGCAGCCACCAGTAAGGAGGTCTGTGGGCTTTCACTGAATGACTCAAATTACGGTCTCCTTTGTTCACCTCTACTGATTATTTCATAGAGACACAGGGAGAAAGCTTGTTTGATTTGAGAGATGAAAGGTGAGCTGGAAGGAAGTGCTGATATTAAGGAGAATTGAATAATTCTGAGTCCAAAGCCATTGTGGGGGCATAACCGAGGACAGCTGTGCATTAGTCTGCCTGTTCATTACACTGGCTGACAGCAAATTTTGAAGCGCTATAAGAATATCGATTTATGGCACCATCTTTGGGTTAGACTTCTGTGAAATTGCACACATCAAAAAAGGATTTTTCAAAGCTTTGAACTTCAAAATAAATCAAGAAAAGTTATTCTGTAAACACAGACATATGTTTGGGGAAACTTTCTCCATATGGCCGCATGGACAATTTATCCAGAATTTTAGATTTTAAGAGCATCAAATGTCTGAAATTGATATAGTGATATTATCTGTGTTATTTTACTAAAACTATACTCATTGTCAAAGAGATAGTTGCACCCAGAATAGAATGAAACTTGGTGGGTACCTTTGACATTGTGAGACATGCAAATGATTCACGTTTCACGCTCTGCCGCACATGTAAGGTCCCCAAAGACTCAGATGCAGACAGTTGCGATGACAGCCCTTAACACCATGTCAGGATCGCCAAAGACTGCAATGGTGTCGTGCCAGACTGTCATGGAGTGACTCAGAATGGCAGCGGGTCCTCTTCAGTAACGAGTCCGGCTTTTGTCTTGATGGAGATGACCAACGGATCTGTGTTCGGAGGCACCATGGTCAGCGCCAAGATGAGCGGTTTGTTGTCACACATCACACGTCTAGAAGGCCTGGTGTCACTCCACCTTCACGATCTGCAGGACCTGTGTGAGAATATTCATGCTGCATGGGATCGATTGTCACAGGACACCATTAGGAACCTCTACAACTCTATGCCGAGATGTCTGGCATGTTGCATTAGAAAACATGGCGGCCCTACGCCATACTGATAGACTACTTCTGTATGTGTAGCTCAATAAATATTGCCCATATCAGTCTAAATTTGTCATATAAATTTATATTTATTTATTTATGGTTCCTGGTAACCTTTATCTTCCTTCCCAATAGCATTACCATTTCAGTTGCATGTTGATCATCATTAATAATGGAGAATCGGTTCAAAAAGGTGTGATGTGGTACACAGTGTTTAAGCTACCAAGAGTACTGTTCACTGTTCTTCCCAGACCATAGGGTTCATATATGGAACTAAAGCCCCTTTTCCACTGCATGGTACTGGTTAGATTCGACCCACCTTTTTGGTGTTCCACATGCTGTGCCAATGAGCACCAATTAGCTGCTAAAACAACCTGTTATTCATAATGCCATGAAAACCAGTTCCTCAACATGTATCTATCTTTTCAACCTATAGCGGTTTAGCTCTACCCATTCATCATGGAATTATATGGAGTGTTTCAGCTCAGACTGCTTTTTGAATGAGGCATGATACTGGACCGCCAATCTGGACAGAGCTCAAATACATATGATGTGTTAAACAGGCTCTTTTGGTACTGTATGATTAAGTCTAAAGGCTTTACAGAGGTTGCAGAATGCTCATGTAAAAATGAATGACTGTTTCTGTTATGTAAAACCCACGTACACATTAAGGCGGCACAAAATGTGGAGCTTGGAGGTAAAAATAACGTACATATATATATATATATATATATATATATATATATATATATATATATATTAATGATGATCAACATATATAAGAGTAAAATCATTTTAACTGGGAATCAACAGGCATTTTCCTTTTATACCATGACACATTTCCAACTTATTAATATTAATATTTGATGTTTCCTCACCCACTGGTACAGAATAATGCACCAGAATGATGTGAGCTTTTTGATGGAAGACTATGGAGAACAAAGAATTTTGTAAAATGATTTGGTGCAGTGAATCCTGCTTGAACAAACTTTGGGTGGGTTTACGTGCACTTAGTAATCTGATAACTACAGACAATAAGATTTTGTCAGGAATTCATGAATGTCTCAATCATTTATGTGAACTTGGGTAGTCATAGAATGATAAAAACTCTGGATCTGCATGAATATATCTACATGGTAGTAATTAGATTTTTGCAGCCAGCCAGTAAGCTCACTGCATAAAACAAACAAAAAAAAAACTTAAAATGGAAGTATATTTAAATTAAAGTGTATGGTTGTTAAATGCTGTGGTCGGTTTCACATATGTGCAGACTAAAGACGAAACAAACCTAAGTAAGAGTATACACTGATCAGCCATAATATTAAAACCACCTCGATGTATCCACACTCTTTATCCATGTTATCAGCTCCACTGACCATATAGGAGCACTCTGTAGTTCTACAGTTACAAACTGTAGTCCATCTGTTTCTCTATGTACTTTATCACCCTGTTCTTCAATGGTCAGGACCCCCACAGGACCACCACAGAGCAGGTATTATGTGGGTGGTGGATCATTCTAAGCACTGCAGTGACACTGACGTGGTGGTGGTGGTGATAGTGTGTGTTGTGCTGCTGGACACCTCAGTATCACTGCTGGACTGAATCGTCCACCAACCAAAACTATCCAGCCAACAACGTCCTGTGGGCGGTAGCGTCCTGTGGGCAGCGTCCTGTCACCATTGGTGAAGGACAAGAGGTGCAGCAGCAGATGAGCTATCGTCTCTGACTGTACATCTACAAGGTGGACCAGCAAGGTAGGAGTGTCTAATAGAGTGGACAGTGAGTGGACACAGTGTTTAAACACTCCAGCAGCACTGCTGTGTCTAATCCACTCAAACCCACTCAACACACACTAACACACCACCACCACATCTGTGTCAGAATGATCCACCACCCACATCATTAAAAAGTGCTCCTATAATGTCAGTGGAGCTGATATAATGCACAGTGAGTATAGATACAAGGAGGTGGTTTTAATGTTATGGCTGATGGGTGTACATGTCCTGAGAAATCTGATTACTGAGCTAAAATCCAGCTCTCTTTATCTGATTTCTTAGTTGTATTTATTGACCTTAATCCAATCTCAGAAATCAGAGTATGCTGTTTACATGACCACTTGCATCAGATAACGGTAGAAATCGGATTATAATCTGATTATTAATTGAGTGTAAGCACCCTCAATAGGTAAAAAAGACAGTTTTGATTTAAATACTGCGTCGTTATTCCTATTAATGGAAAACCGTGAAAGATACCCCCCGACGGAAAATGGTCCAATAGTGAAGTTGATATTAAACGTCTAAATTGTTGCATCACTGCAGATGATAAAGCGGGAAACGTGGCGCTTTTGATGTGAATGTTCCTTATTGAACACAACATCAGGGAAGAACCGGCGCCAGCCCTAGAGGACATGGATAGGAAGCAGGCATGTCGCCAAATACAACATGACAATAAGAACTAGCACTGCACCACTACCCTCACATCATAGCTGAATAAATACACGCAACACTAATAATGTCCATGACAACGTCTTATTTACAGTCTAAGTCCTCTCCTACGGCAAGACTGTCTCTATTGACAGACTCCGTGCGTTCATGGCTGAATGAGCCAGTAGCAGAAAGCGACAGTATGGTTATTGCTTTATGCCATACTTTATGGCTATATGTATTGAGGCTTGAAGTGCTTGTGGGTTACGTCAAACTAAGCGTTTTGTTCAGTTTTGTGGATTTTGAGGATACTGTAGCGTATGTAGTTTATTGCTGGTGTTCACAGAAACTCTCCGATGTCCTCAGATCTCCATAAATTGCTTTGAGGACTCCAGTCTGAGAACAGCAGCTTGTAGTGCGTACCCTACATGGCTCCCTCGTGTGTTCAGCTAATTAATCAACACGTTTTCTCCCAGCGTCTGTGACTGGGGCTTAAATAGGCTTTTAGATCTGGCATGTCAGTCCAGTTTCACAGTGCTTTTCAGAATCAGCCTCAGTGTGTTCAGTTATGAGCTTTACGGGTTAAACTCCTTATGTGCGGGCATCGCAGCAGAGAGGAGCAGAGGATGTGATCGGAATAGAGAGTTGAGCAGGCAGATGTGAAAAGATGTAGGGAAAGGCGGAGGAGGGGCAGTAAAGAGTAAGGAGAAAGGGAAGAGAGAAGTGTGTGTTATCGCTGTCAGAGAGACATTAGGTGCTGGCAGTGTTGACCTAGGATGTTCTTTTCTCTCTCACTCTCACACCATTGTTCTTTTTATTGGCCCTCTTTCTGTTTTTCTTTGTTTCTCCTTCTCCCATTCTCCATAGCTTCTTTCTTTCTTGTTTCCCTTTCCCTCTCTTTTTCATTTTCTTTCATACTCTGTCACTCCATTGTTCCTTTTTCTTGTTTGTTTTTCTTTCTTTCTTTCTTTCGCTGGATTGCTATTTTATCCTTTCATCTGTCCCTTTCCCTTCAGTGTTGTTTCTTTCATTTCTTTTCCTTCATTCTTTGTCTTTCTTACAGTCAGTCCCTCTCTCTCTTGCTCTGTTGCACCCTGTTAGTGTTTCTGTGGTGTTTCTCTCTCTCTCTCTCTCTCTCTCTCTC
>CM067474.1:29349858-29367792 GCA_034552555.1 Semaprochilodus insignis
CTCTCTCTCTCTCTCTCTCTCTCTCTCTCTCTCTCTCTCTCTCTCTCTCTCTCTCCCCTCTGGCTTTCTGTTTCTTTCTTTCTTTCTTTCTCTCTCTCTCTCTCTCTCTCTCTCTCTCTGTCCCCCTCTGTGTCGTATTTAATCCCAGCTTCCAGTGTTCGCTGCTCTGATAGATCTCCAGCAGTGAGTAGCTGGTTTAATCTGTGTCTCCAGCTCCAGAATCCCACTGTGAGCTCGTCTCACTCATCTGTGCAGCACTGTGAGCCAAACGGCCATTACCTTAGCAACATTACACCATCTTACATCACCACACAAATATTCTTAATCCGACACAGAGGCGGAAAATATGCTCTTTCAGTGTCACAGTAGAAACGTACTTTACTGTGTTAACTCTGTTTAAGCCTCTACCTTAATAATAATTAGCACTGCCAGTGATTGACTGGATTGTTCTATTCTAATACCCTGCTAAACTCTAGGTTAGAGGTGACCCTGAACAGTTCACTATTTCAATTTAAAGAACCTGATTCAACTGCAGATCTCATAGTCACACATTGCAAACACAAGGATCACTATATGAGGAAGTGCAATGTCTGATTTTACATAGAGTGGCTTGTCTTCTCCCAATTAATCATTTTTTTAAATATCAGCCTGTTAATAAGACTGTTAATAAACAATTGAAAATGATTCATGTGCTTTTAGTCAAACTGCTTCCACCTGATTCCCACGTTTACCTCAGTGTGATGCGAGTGACCCGGCAGCATAACTGCAACAACTTGCTGTTTGTACATACAGTGTTTGCACTGCAGACCACAGCAGCAAGAAGGTTATGCAGTCATCCTTTTTCCAAATGGATTAACAGTCGAATCACTCACTCTGCACAATAAAAGCATAGTTTATAGAGGAGCACAGTGCTTCTGTTCACCCTCAGCACTCTGGAAACGTTTCCAGCTTAGTGGAAGCTGGGATATCTGTCTGCAGCATGGAGTGTTTAGGTAGTATTTTCTTTAACAACATTCATGTATTATAATATTTATATAATATAGTTTTAGTTTTTTTTTTTTTTTTAATCTGGTCCATTTTTTTTAAGGTTTTTAAGGTGGACTGTATAATTCCATGAATGCTATGTTATAGTTTGATGTCTTCACTTTTATTCTACAGTAAAGCATTAAGATAAACATAAGGAGAATCTTCTATGAGTAGTTGTGTCTAAACATTTGACTTGGTACTGTATATTTAAAGCCACTTCACTGCTGGAAAGTATGGAACATGAAAGAACAGTGTGTATAGAGCTTCATTGAATGGGTTTCCATGGCCGAGCAGCTGCATCCAAGCCTTACATCACCAAGCACAATGGCGAAGCATGGAATGCAGTGGTGTAAAGAATGCTGCCACTGGACTCTAGAGCAGTGGAGACATGTTCTCTGGAGTGACCAATCATGCTTCTCCGTCTGGCAATCTGATGGATGAGTCTGGGTTTGGTGGTTACCAGGGGAACGGTACTTGTCTGAAGACATTGTGCCAAGTGTTAAATTTGGTGGAGGGGGGATTATGGTGTGGGGTTGTTTTTGAGGAGTTGGGAACAATTTGGGCAAGGCCCCTCCCTGTTCCAATATGACTGTGCACTAGTGCACAAAGCAAGGTCCATAAAGAAATGGATGAGCGAGTTTGGTATGGAAGAACTTGACTGGCCTGCACAGAGTGGCCTGACCTCAACCCGATAGAACACCTTTGGGATGAATTAGAGCGGAGACTATGAGACAGGCCTTCCCGTCCAACATCAGTGTCTGACTTCGCAAATGCGCTTCTGAAAGAATGGTCAAAAATTCCCGTAAACACATTCCTAAACCTTGTGGAAAGCCTTCCCAGAAGAGCTGAAGCTGTTGTAGCTGCAAAGGGTGGGCCGACGTTATATTAAACCCTATGGATTAAGAATGGGATGTCACTCACGTTCATATGGTTGCGAAGGCAAATGAGCGAATGGTTTTGGCAGTATAGTGTATGTAATTTGTAGGAAGCTAATTGAGAATTTGTGCAGTTTTAGAAATCTTACTTAGTTCCCTGTTACTGTCTATTGTCTTTGTCAAACTATAATGTATGAAAAAGGAGAATAATTTTGTTTTTAGCTGTTTTTTAGCTGCTGGAGATTTGGGGGTTGTGCTTGTATTATATGGTGTCACAAAACCTGCTAGTACAGCTTGTAACTAGTATCTCGGGAGCTCTGAATCAGATACTTCCACTTACTGACCTGCTGTAGAGGCAATCCAAGCTAGCCTGCTGTAGGGAACCATAGGCTTTGGCGGTGAGTGGCTTCAGATACATACAACCCTCTGCTGACCTGTATGCTGGTCTGCTGGCCAGATCGTTTATGCTTTTGTCAATACTACCCTGCCCGTTCACCTTTGAGCTCTGACATGGATCACAGGGCATATTTAACAATTGTCTATAAGCATGCTGTCAGCAGTGTAGGTCTGCTCCTTTATAATAGACCTTCCATTTATGTACATTCGCAGTGTTGCCTACTTGCTGAAACCGTGTAATCCTGTGCAGGTGTGGCACCAGTGTCTAACTGGGAGTTTGAATATCTGTTCTCTGGGAGCTAGTCTTTGAGTAAAAGCCAATCTTCAATGGAAAATCTCCCATTGACACTGTAATTTGCCCCAGGCTCCGGTTTCTTCTTTGTAAACCGCCAATTGTGCGTACCCTTTCTGCTTCCCTCTAACTGATAACATCTCTTCCTGGCAGCAGCCTTGTTTTCACACCTGTTGGTGTAGAAAGCCTGCAGACCTCTCATTGTGCAGTTACAGAAATGGTTCTATTTCCTGCCGGAGGGTTATTTCCATAGAAATGAGTTGTGAATAATAGTTTTAGGATTCAAACAGTTAGTTAATGATTAGCCTAATGACAATCAGGCTTGCTGTTTATTGACTTCTTGGTATAACATTACATCATATCCAAGTACATCAAGCTCTTTATGACTAAGGCAGTGTGAGTAAATATTAGCTTGGAGTGTTATGATTTACCTAAAACGTTGTACTGTACTATAAAACTGAGCCTTGGTTTATTAGGTTGTGGTTTCCTCTCCTTTTCTGGAAGGGGTGGAAGTTTTGTGCTTTTGTAAAACCCTATTTTGGTGTTGAAGTGACTGATGTGATTTTCTAAATACATGCAGCGGCTCTGCCCATATTAAGACAAAAGAGGTGATGGGTGCTCTTTTGCACTTTTGCTTCATTGCATATGCATGATTAAGAGTTTTCCTCTGAAAGTATTTGTAAAATATTGGGAGGAGGTTATTACAATGAAACACCTATTCTGATTTATCAAGGCTCATAGTAAGTACTCACTGTGTGTTTTTTTTTTTTTTTTTAAATGCCTGAGAGTTGAAAACATTTATTGAATGTTAAAATGCATTTTAAACTATGTAACTATGATTTTATTGAGATTGACCTTTTTGTAAAAGCCTCACATTTCACATCATTCTTAATTTGATTAAAAAAAACAAAACACATAGTTTTAGTAAAATTCTTGACATTACAGCAGAAAAAAATGATTTTAAGCCCATTTTCAAAAATATTGTCCCTTAGTTGAAAGTTCGGTTGACTTCAGTTGAGTCGCCTTTATTTGACGTTGAGTTGAGTTGGGTTCAGTGTCATTAACAGTGTGCAAGCACATATGATATTTATGTTTGAGAAAATGAATCATATTGTTCCTGAAATGGAGGGATAAAAACTTAAATTCTTGGATAAACTTGGATAAATTCTTGGGAGATAACTTGTTACATTGGACAACTCCATCAGCACAGAGGGTTAGTAGACTGTTGGTGACTGAAAGTCTTACTCCATTCTTGGGCATGCTACACCAGAGCAGTGTTAATTCAAAGTTCATGTTTTTTGAAACAATGATAATTCCATTTATTTGCAAAATGACATGGCAGTTTTCCGCTTGGTCCTACTTGCGATTCCTAAAATGTAGACTATAAGCTCACCGGACCAAAATTGTGACGGGATTCATAGATTGGAGTGATTGCATTTGGGCGTGCCAAAGACCGTAGTGTGAAGGAAGTAGCTGAATTTGCAAGTGTATGGAAGTGTACCGGCAGTGGCAAAAATCCCAGTCTACAGGGAATTCTTCTCGGAATTGGACCAGGGAAGGAATCCACCAAATCTGGACCAACTGCGCAATTCTTTGATGCAAGAGTGTCTGAACATTGATGTGGCCTACATCCAGAAACTTGTCCAGTACATACCAAATCCAGTCACAGCTGTGATTGTGGTGCTTGTGGAGGTATTACACGCTATTAGATACGTTTCGGTCACAGGTGACTCATTGTTTGTCTGGTGAGTTTATCCTTTCGTTCGCTGTCAGTTCCCCAAAAATCCCCCTCTCTCCTTTCTCCACTCTTTTTCCCTCTTTCACTTTGAATCTTTAGAGACCTACTTTGAGAAAGTTCTAGTGGGTAACTTCTCTCTCAAAAGGGAGCTCTAAAGTGACTTTTAGTGTAAGTGTCCTGTGTGTGAGTGTCCCAGTTGGTGGAAAATGTGTGCAGCGAGTTGTTGTCCTTGAGTTGTGGAGGACACACAGTGAGAGCCTCTGGAGAGAGGTCAGGGGTCACAATTAAAGACACAGATGTTTTCTCTCCTGTCCTACTTTGTTGTCCTGTGGTTAATCTTGTGCTGCTGTCTTACTCCTTTTGTGAAAGTGCTGTTTGCAGGGATGTGAAAAACAGAACGTTCAACCAAATGATGAGAATTTCTGTGTCAGAAATTCAGGACTCGTCACTGAAGATGACCCGCTGCTGTTCTGAGTTTCCACATGTCCACATTTAGTGAGCAGTGATGCCCTCAATGAGCCATCCTGTTAGTGCCAGCACCATTGGCAGACGGCTGCACGATGCAGGACTACATGCATGCAGACCGTTACGACGACTGTCCTTAACACTAGGGCTGCCCTCTAGAAGTCGACGAGTCGAATCGTCAGTCGGAGACCCTTTGAGTCGACTGAGAACCTTCAAGTCGACTGACAACAGTGACGAGGTTTTTTTTGTTTATTTATTTATTTATTTGTCGTAAAACAGACAAAAGCTTACAAAATGCACAATAACTTTAAGAATGTAAAAAGACATTTTAATAATTAATAAAGGGGAATAATAAATATATATTTAAGTTCTAACTGGGTTATGACGCATGCTCGCTAAAAAATTTAATCCACGTGACAACGTTCGCAGGCGGTTCACGGTTGAAGGGAGCTAAAGCTGTGAAGCTGAGAAACACGGGTGGAACGATGTCTCAGAAAAAGTCTGGAGGAGCTTTTGAAGAAGAGAATCTGAACAAATTAAAGCTAATTCTGCTCGTCATTTAGTCAGACATCCAACACTGCTTCAAACCAGTGAGCTGACTTTCGTTTTAGACATAATGGCTGTTTGCGGTGAAGGAAAAACGGACCGAAGACGTTTGTTTTATTATAATTCCATTATTTTAGAACCTAAATTACAGATATTTTTATTTATTCGTTTACAGATTATATTCGTTTAAAGATAATTTTTATTTAAAGATAAGTACAGTCACTTAATATGCCTGCCGATAAACAAGGAATAATTATTTCAGCGCAGGTGATATAATAATTAAACGGTTCAGGTCTACCATTCTCCTTTTCATGTAAAAATAATTTAAATATTGACTAATTTGGTTTTATTTGGGAGTTCATTATTTATGAGAGATGAAAGATGAAGGGTCATCCTACTGAAGAAGCTGTTAAAAGTGAAATTAAAAAGACAGGCTATAAGCGCTAATTTTTTAGCATAAATACGTTGCTTGCTGCCCGACGCTATATTCCGTAATTAAATCAGGCTCCATATCGTTCATCATATGCCATGTCTCTTTTAGTTCAAAAATATGTTCCTGTGACTCTGATTTTCTAAATGAGGACATCAGATCTGAAACGTATTCAAATTGATTTACTGATTACTAGATAATGTATATGGAGAAAAAACATGAACGAATAGTCAAATCGTCGGCCAGGACGGGCGAATCCAATTCGACTGACAAAATTCTGAGTCGGGTACAGCCCTACTCAACACCATGTCAACATTGCTGAAGACTGCAATGGTGTCGCGCCAGACTGTCATGGAGTGACTCAGAATGACAGAGGGTCATCTTCAGTAACGGGTCCCGCTTTTGTCTTGGTGGAGACGACCATTGAATCCATGTGTGGAGGCACTGTGGTGAGCGCCAAGACGAGCAGTTTGTTGTCACATATCGCATGTCCAGAAGGCCTGGTGTCACTCCACCCCCATGCCTAACTCAATATATTTGTTATATGTACAGGTTGTTTTTGCACAGGCCACATTATATGTTTGTTTTCAATACATTAAATTAAGCACTAAAATGCGTTCTCTTTTGAGGATGTTAATCTGTGTTAATTTATAAAATCAACAAATCATGTAATTTGACCTGGAGTCTCAAACTTTTGCCTAGTTTTGGAAGATAAAACGCTGCTGGAAAACTGAAAGTGGTTGGTCAGCTGATCTGTGAAGAGCAAACTATGCTGAAAAGTTCAAGTTAAACTCTGTACTTCCCTTTGAATTTGCAGAACATATACATGTGCTCCCCCACCCACAAGTTCTCCATGTGATCACACACATGGGCTCCTGCATATACCCACGTACTGATTTAAGCTCAGCTTAGCTGGTCCTGTTAGTTAAATCTGGCTTCACCTGGTTTGTTCTTCTGTCCGTCAGGTAAAACTCTTATCTCTCTGCCACGCTATGAAATACGAGAGATGAAGAGTCTAACCAAAGATAAAACCGACATCTCGCTCATGAAGCCACATGCAGAGCGTTCTCCATACACATCTACATGTCCTCTGAGAGGGAAGGATCGAGAGCTAGTTTCCCCCAGCCGGTCTCCTGCTACTGTATGCCTTGCCTTCTCTCTTTAGTGGTCTCTCTAATTGCAGTATTTGCATAATTGCCTGCAGTTGTTGTGTAGGCGCAGTCGTGTGGGTTTAATTGAAAGCTGTTTGTTGTAGTTTGTGAAAAAGAATGTTGGTGCCTTGTCTCTGCTTTTATGAACATTCCCTGGTGGCATTGCTTCACTTTCAAATCTAGAGAATATGCGGACTGAATAGGGCTGTCGTGATTGCACGATTCAACTGTGTTATGGAAGAAGCTCATAGATTTAAATATGGCTTCCTGATAAACTGGTGCTAACTGTACAGTGCCAGGGATGTAACAATCCTGTGATCTGTATTGGTGCATCAACCAAATAGCAAACAATCCAGATACAGGATGATTCATGGAGGGCATCACTGCTCGCTGAATGTACACAATCGTGGCTGTTGGGTCAGTCAGGTACAGCGATAAGGCTCGTCGTTGTTTATGTCACATGCGTGGCCGAGCATGAAACTTCAATGATTTGCACTTGAATCAATCGCCTGATGATGTCAGACCTACCAACAAAGTTGCATTCCTGGCAGTTGATTCCTTCTGGGTGCAACTGTTGTTTTTGATGCTGAGTGTATATTAAATTGTACGTGTAAACTAAAACAGCAGGAGGCGCTGTCACAATATTCATAACTTTATCACAGTTTATGGCACCATTTTAATTTTTTTAATTTATTTATTTTTTAACCTTTTTATTAGGGCTGCACTCTAGAAGTCGACAAGTTGAATCATCGGTCGGAGACCCTTTGAGTCAACTGAGAACCTTCAAGTCGACTGACAACAGTGACGAGATTTTTAAAATTTATTTATTTATTTTTTTGTCGTAAAACAGACAAAAGCTTACAAAATGCACAATAACTTTAAGAATGTAAAAAAGACATTTTAATAATTATTAAAAGGGGAATAATAAATATATATTTAAGTTCTAGCTGGGTTATGATGAATGCTTGCTAAAAAATTAAAATCCACGTGACAACGTGCGCTGGCGGTTCACGGTTGAAGGAAGCTAAAGCTGTGAAGCTGAGAAACACGGGTGGAACGATGTCTCAGAAAAAGTCTTGAGGAGCTTTTGAAGAAGAGAATCCGAACAAATTCAAGCTAATTCTGCTCGTCATTTAGTCAGACATCGAACACTGCTTCAAACGAGTGAGTGGACTTTTGTTTTAGACATAATGGCTGTTTGCGGTGAAGGGAAAATGGACCGAAGACATTTGTTTTATTATAATTCCATTATTTTAGAACCTAAATTACAGATATTTTTATTTATTCGTGTACAGCTAACATTATTTTTATTTAAAGATAAGTACAGTCACTTAATATGCCTGCCGATAAACAAGGAATAATTATTTCAGCGCGGGTAATATAATAATTAAACGGTTCAGGTCTACCGTTCTTCTTTTCATCTAATAATAATTTAAATATTGACTAATTTGGTTTTATTTATGAAGTCATTATTTATGAGAGATCGAGTTGTCGGCCAGGACGGGCGAATCCGATTTGACTGACAAAATTCGGAGTCAGGTACGGCCCTACTTTTTATACATTGGTAAAGCTAGCTGTCTAGATAACTTATTTTGATCATTAATTCTATTTTGTATTTATGTTTTAGCTGTGTGAGTATGGTCAGATGCTTGGTAACATGACATGACTGTTGTTTGTAAACTTGGATCAAGTAGTTTAAGAGTTCTTTATTTGAGATAAGCTGCTGAAAGATGATTTAAAATCCCTGTGTTTAGATGAGTTTTGCTTGTGTAATAAGAATTGGTGAAAAATGTCATCTTGACCTGTCAGATCTGAGGTTTGTGTAATACAGCCCTGGTGTTACAGAATCAATGTAGGATCACATTGTGATTAAACTTGCGATTTACACCCCTTGACAAAGGTCAGAGACCACCATTCAATAAATTAGGATATATTCTGGAGGTGAAACGAGGATAAAAATTATGCATAAGGAAGGTGAAAGCCACCAGAGTCCAGACCTCAACATCACTGAATATGTTTGGAATTACTTGGCTGGTGAAAAGCAGGAAATGCAATAAATGTCCAAGACTGAGCTTTGGAAGTGTGTCACGTCTGTGGGTCTCCCTGCCTCTGCTACTCCAGACTCCAATTCCCAGAATGCATGGCCCAATGACGTCACACCCACATGCTCGCGCTCCACCAATCCCCCTAGTTCTAGTTCGCCCGTCTATTGATTGCTGCCAGCTGCAGGAAGTGTACTTAAGCCACACACACACTCTCACCAGTTGCGAAGTTTTGCCAATTTACATTGCAATTCTTAGCGTTCCTTTCTGATATTCTGATCTATCTCGGTACTGACCTAGCTTTTCTCTTTGACCTCTCCTTCTCGCTTGTCCCTTTTCGCTTGTCTATTCATTGTATTGATTTCTGGTTTTCTACCCTGTTTCTGCCTCTCTGGTTTTACGGCTCAGCTCTCTCCTCCTGTTTAGTCTGCCTTCTCTCTCTGCCTTCCCGGTTTGCGACCCTTGCTTTCTCACTGTGTTTATGACTTGGTCTTGTCCTCGTGCTTTGCTGTACCGTTCTTTGTTGTGCAAAGCATCTGATCTGTTTATTAAAACCTCCTGGTACTTTGGCTCAGCAAGCGTTGCGCCCAGTTCTTTGTATTTGACAAAGTGTGACTGAAGATCTCCTTGAGAAATTGAAAATGAGTCTCCTGAAAATAATGAAAGCTGTAGTAAAGATAAAGAGTGGACACACTAAATACTGAAAAAATTATATTATATGTAGTTTCTGTTAAAGCATTACTATCGCTATTTTCATTTTTGTTCCCTAATTTTAAACTAGTTACTCTTCCAGTTACGCTTTGCGTTGTCAGATTTTATTTAGATGTAAGGTTTTGTTCAGACTGCAATGAGATGTTATGCTAAAAAATTAATAATTAGTACATAATGGCTGTTTGACTGTAAATATTAAATGAATAAAGAGTGTTTTCTGACTTGTATGTACTGCCTTACATTTACATTTATGGTATTTGGCAGACAAATACAATTGAATTAAACAACAACAGCAGCTATTATTATTATTATTATTATTATTATTATTATTATTATTAATGCGCAAATTATTATTAAGGCAAAAATGGAGTTAGGAGTCTTATCCAAAGACTCTTATTGGTAAAGGGTAGGGCCCTAGCCCAGGTAGGGTATCAAACCCCGGTCTACAGCGTGGGAGGTGTAGGTGTTACCCACTATGCTGTCCCAACCACAGCAGCTTTGTGGTTTTAGACACCTGAGAAAATGATTTAAAAAGCTATTCATCTGTTCAGTAGATTCTGATCACTCTAGATTAATCTGATCACACACTAGATTAATCATCAGAACGACTGGTGTATGAATACATTACTTATATAATCAGTTGTAACAGTCCTGGACTAAACCAGCTGTGTGCGTGCGCACGTGGGTGTGTGGGTCGTTTGGACAGTCGTATCACTGTTTTTCATGACATGCAGTGTTTTTATAGTCAAAGACCTTTTGCATGCCTGAATGTTTCCACTATCATGAGGGTTATCTGGCTGCTCAGGCGCTACCTTGCTTTATTCTGTTTCAGCCTCCATTAAGGCATCTTGTAGACTAGTGAGTTATGTAGAGGTCTTGTGCTCATCTGGGCCTTTTTCTAGCACAATGGGCACTCACTCCATGAGTGCTGATGTGATTACTTTAGTCACATGCACACTTAACATAGTAGTACACCATTTCGTTTGGTGTTATGGAAGAACTATCAGCTCACCTTGACAGGAGGAAGATTAGGCACCATGTTTTTCCATTTCTGGCCTCTCTGTTCACATAATAGTGTTTATTCAGCCACATGATCTGACCACCACTGCGCAGTGAAGATACTGTCCCAATGTCCCTCACGTTTTAGCTATAGAGGTTACTATTTTAAGGTGACTGGTCGTCCCTGTCCTGACATGTCTCGCAGCACTGTAACAAAGTTTCATAGCTCAAAATGTTGTCAAGATATTGAATACGAACCCATGTGTGTTAAACATTGTCAGTGTAAACAAACTGAAATAATAGTGCCTGTAAAGAATGTGTGGATGTGTGTGTGCTCTGTCTCTGTTTAATAACCAGCTGGTGTAGTTGAGATAATAGCATAATATTCTTTTTCATAACATTTTAGGTCATGTAATGTACATGAGTATTGCTGGATTTCCCAGGGGGCAATGTCCATAGGTGTTTTAAGATGGGTAAATACATTAACTTTCCTTTTTGTTTACTCTTGTTCCTATTGTGTCCAGCTTCCTCCTGATAAAACAGTCGACAGAATGCTCATCTGTTCAGAGGTAGTAGACATTAGAGGGAACCTGTTATGCTTTTCCGGTGTTGTAGCTTTTTGTGCAGGTAAACAATCTGCCAAGTTCTACAGCCCAAAGTACACGCCAAAGAGAGCTCTCTCACACAGAAACCACTTTTCTCAGCTGCCTGAAACGCCTTGTTGGAATTCTACCCCTCTTCTGTTACAAGGTGATGTCATCTAGCAACACACTCTTTATTGCCTGCCTTCCAGTGATGGAGTGATGCAGAACTGATCATCCAACATCAGTACCTGATCTAACTAATGATCTCGTGACTGAACTCATTCAAATCATCGCAGCAATTTTCCAGCTTCTACTGTAAAGCCTTCTCAGAAAAATAGAGGCTGGTTTTTTGGACAGCGGAATTTCAGGTGTAGTCTGTAAATTAAAATTGCAGTGATGATGATTGAAACATAGTGAAGCCTACTAGTCCACAACAGTTAATTACTTCTGATCAGTGCATTTATTCTAATCGTATGTGTATATCATGTGTGCTGTAAAGTTTGAGCTATTGCCAAATATTCAGTCTTTGCCCTGTCACTAAATTAACCATGACCTTGCTTGTGGCTGTAGACCCAGTTGTAATTCTCTAATGGAGATAATTGGGGCTGTCCTGAGTATGATCCCCTGTTTTGATCATGCACGATTGTTTAAATTGGTGTGTAATTTGCTGATTAGCAGATTGAGTTTGTTTATGATCACTAAAATGAATGAATGAGTTGTCTTTGAGTTAGCATTTGAATATATACGGTTTAAAAATTGAAGTTTTATTCAAATGAAATGGTCAAAATGACAAATTCCTCAAGAACAGTATTCAAAAAATCTTTTTCATACTGTACTTATCAAAGACTATAGGTGAAAGCCTGTGCTTTTATTTTAGTCAAGCTGAGTGCTTTATATCATCACAGACAGGCTGTTTTTATTGTCCAGTCATTTCAGGGGACTGTTTATGCTTTTCCAGGTTTTCTCTTTCCTTTAGTGTGCTGTAGCTTTCTGTTAATGTAAACAATCTGCAAAGTTATAAAACCAAAAGTATATGCCAGAGGGAGAAACTCGCTCCCACAGAAACCACTATTCACAGCTGGCTGAAATGCCTTGTTGGAATTCCAGCTCAGTGCTGTGTTACAAAGTGATGTCATCTCGTAACACAGCCCTTATCAAGAAGGCCCTTATCAAGAAGGCGCTGTGTTCTGCATTTTGAGGGGAAATCTATGTGCTCGGCTGAAGGTAGAACCACAAAGTGGTTGCAGTTCATTTTTACCACTGTTCCCTCCACTGTTCAAAACTTTTACTGGATGCCTGACACATCACAGAGGACTGCTTCACAAGCCGTGCACACGACTGCTATTACTACAAATGTTCTGGTGTGGAGATGTTGGCTGTAGCCCATTGCTCAACTGTGGGCTTCTCGGCTAACAAGGCTAACTTGCCAGCTAATCTTATTGGATTGTAATGGTTTTGCTAATCAACTTCAGGCCCACTTTTGCCTAATACTGTGTGCAAGCGTAACAATGTTTGTTAACACTAGATATCAAGTATGGAGGTCAATTTATGATTATAAGCTGTAACATTAAAACCGTGATCCACTGTAAGCCTCTCCTAATCAGCTTTTTGATGTTTCTAATGATCCTGGTATTTTTACTCATGCTTTATGCAGAGTTCTGCCTGCCTTCAGAGAACTACATGTCCATTTGGGGAACCACAAACAACTATGGTACACTGTAAGGCAAAATACAGCCTGAAAATAAACTGTGCCTATACAGAAACGACACAACCTACAGAGTTCACCTGCCAGTGTTCAGTCTGATCCATCCATCCTCAGTCATAAACTCCTGATAATTCATTATCATTGATGAACCTAACAGCAGAACCTCGAGCAGTACTTTGCTTTAGAAGTCATCATCATCTAATGTCTGGTAGTTTACTTTAGCTTTTTGCATTGCTGCTCCAGTTTGGAGACAGATTGTTCTTCTAACCAGCGAGGGAGTAATGACTACATATGGTGATGTTTTCAAGTGGTATTTATGTACCACTTTATTTAAATAGATATGAGGTTTCTAATGGCAGTGAAGTTATTTATGAAGCTTATCTAGGCTGATCGCTTTGTTTATCAGATGATGAAGCACACCAAGAGTTGCAGTAGACGAGAGGACTGGATGTGTGTCTGTACTGTCTTCTGTGTGTTATAATACGTTCTGTTGAGCGAATGTGCTGGTTGAATAAGGAGAGAAGTGAAAACAGGTGAGAAGTGCACTGCCTCCTCCTCTCTGCTAGTACAGATGGTGGGGGAGGACCATCCAGTAATTGGTTGATTTGTGTGTGTGTGTGTGTGTGTGTGAGTGAGTGTACAGGGGTGTGTATGTATGTGTGTGTGTGTGTGTGTGTGTGTGTTTACAGGAGTGCGGGAGTGTGTGCGTGTGTGTATCTTGTGCTCAAACCAGCAGGAACACTCAGGTCTGATTCTGGCTGTGATTTGATCACATGTTAATAGAGTTACCATGGAGCTTCATCTCCTCTGTGCTCCCCATGGCTCTTGCGTTTATTTTCTCTCTCTCTCTCTCTCTCTCTCTCTCTCTCTCTCCCCCTGTCTCTCTCCCCACCTCTAACGATCACTTGCTCTCTCACTCTCCCTGCTGCAGGTGCACTGTGTGTGAGCAGACTTCCTGTGGTTTTAACAGTGTGTGTGGTGTAACTCATTTGCTATGCAGTATTTATATACAGTAGTGTGCCAAAGGCAGATAAACCCCCCCCCCTTCTAGAAAGTAGAAAAGTGCATTTTCTGAAGGAAATGTGGAATGGTTGCACACCTTAAATGGAGCCCATGTTCTGCCATGCTGTTGCTAGGCTGTGGTTGCTATGGGAGGAACAAGGGATAATTTAAAACAACACACAGAGGAGTGTGGGCCAGTATGTCTGTGGATTAGAGTTTGGGGATCTGCCCTGAGTGAGTAGGGTTTGGAGGAGATTCTATTTTGGGGGGGGGGGGGGGGGTAAAGGGGACAGAGGAATGGGGAAGTGGGGTTGAACCAACTTTGAATTCGTGCTTGGGGTTCTGCCCTGAGATGGTGCCTGATGGTGCAGGTCTAGGAGTAGAGTAGAAGCACAGTAGATTTCATGAAACATGGAAATTGTGCATCTGATCAAAAAGCTATATACAAGCACACCATTCCCAATAAGACTGAACATTTGGGAGTTGGAACAGATCTCAAACTGTGGGATGACTTGGCAAGAAGACAAAGAAGACGAAGACATCGAATAACAAGTGAAAGTAAGGAACCTCTGACTTCTACACTGTATGGAACGATGTCTATCTCAAACAGCGGGATCACTTTGCAAGAAGAAGACAAAGAAGAAGAAGAAGAAGAAGAAGAAGTGAAAGTAAGGAACCTCTGACTTCTACACTGTATGCCCACAATAGAGGTAGGCTGATACCATCTGATGCTTGATACTGGGCATAGAGACATCATGTGTGCAGCTGCTC
The DNA here is from genome assembly GCA_034552555.1 of Semaprochilodus insignis. Classification (NCBI taxonomy): domain Eukaryota; kingdom Metazoa; phylum Chordata; class Actinopteri; order Characiformes; family Prochilodontidae; genus Semaprochilodus; species Semaprochilodus insignis. The sequence continues at coordinate 29,364,592 of CM067474.1, forward strand.
CACAGCATCCTTTCTATAAGTCATTGCTTTTCTATGGAGATTATACATTCAGTGTTAACAGTGGGTGCAGCTCAAGTACTCACTCATAACAATAGATGTCTGGATACTTATGGAATTATAGTGTAATATAGTGTGTGTGTGTGTGTGTGTGTGTGTGTGTGTGTGTGAGAGATTAAATGTTTGCTCTGCTGGCCTCATCTGCATATTTGTATTGGAGAGTTTGAGGTACAGACTGCTGAGTCACTGTAGAGCCTGCTGCTCCAGTGTGTTCTCTCAAAACCAGCTTCTCTAATAGCCTCTAATCTGACCGCACACGTCCAGACCGGCAACTGAATTATTCACACGCATAATCAGAGTTAGCCTGCAACTTGAGTGTCTGTTTTACATATGTTAAATTTGATGGAAAGGATATTGAAATTGTTTTAAGGCCATAGGGACAAGGCAACTGTGATCAATAAACGATTGAGGGTTTGATAAGATTGATAAGATCTGGGTAAGTGCAGTAATCTGCAGTGTATATGACAAGATCATATATAAAAATATAACTACACTGTAACCCACAACCTGGGGAAGCATGTTCTTGGAGGGTGCCTATTTGAGTATACAAATATCTGTACTCGCTATTGTGTTCGTTGTTGGTTTATTGTTATTTGATTAACTGAATACGGGTATAGTCTATGTGTGGGAAACGCTGCATTTTTATAGCAGTCTGAGTAGTCTACCAACAATATACTCTACTTCTAAACATTTAGCTGTGAAGTATGATTTGACTAATATGTACTGTGTTGATCAGTAGCAGTTATTTAACAAAGAGCCTGAGAGCAAGTGAGTGCACATGCACATTTGTCCATTTGTTCTCTCTGTATGTGTGCTTAATGGGTAATGAAGTACTTAACTGCACAGCAGTCTGGTTTTGGCTGCCCTCCTCCTGCTCTAGCACTCCCATTATTCCACTGGATTTAGCATAGCACCCAACTAGGACTGTGTGTGGGTGTTTGCCTGTATTTAGTGCTCCTGGATTCAGAAATCAGATATTAGAGATATGACATTATCATGATGCGCTTAACACTATGCTTTTCTGAGCATAGACCAGAATTTAGACCGATTGTAAACCAGTACATAAGCTCACTGGACAAAAAATGAGTTGCCTTGTGTGTTGAAGGTGGTAGTAAATTCAGGCTCCTGCAGATGGCGCTGCACGAGGATGATGGGGCTATAAATACCTGTGGGGTGTGAGTGACGGGATCCATAGATTGAGAAGAGGTGCTACAGTGCAGTGAATGTCTCGTTCCATGTGTGGAAAATGGCTCCAAAGCAGATGTTAATGATTGGCTAAAAGGAGTGACTGCATTTGGGCGTGCCAAAGACCATAGTCTGATGGAAGGAGCTGAATCTGCAGGTGTATGGAAGTGTACGGTCATACGGGTCTACCGGCAATGGCTAAAATCCCAGTCTACAGGGAATTCTCCTTGGAACTGAGTCAGGGAAGGCATCCACCAAATCTGTCCCAACTGCACAATTCTTTGATTCAAGAGTGTCTGAACATTGATGTGGCCTACATCCAGAAACAGTCCATGCCAAATCCAGTCACAGCTGTTATTGGTGATATTGGTCACAGGTGACTTTTTTTGTGAGCTTTTTTTGTGTGGTGTTTAGATTCAGCAGGTCTGGCAGTAGTCATAGCTGGGTTTGGTAGTCAACTGAATTTGGTTAACTGGTTGATTTAGTATCTAAGAGGGCAAATTCTTTATCATTTAGCATTTCTGCCAGAAAGACTCAAAAGGCAAAGGTGATTGAAAATGATATTCTAATCCTTGATAAGCATACAGTTTGAAGGATAAAAGTTATGAAGGAATAAAGAGTCTTTGGCATGGACCTTGTCCTGGGTCAGTCTTGCAGCATTCAGACCCTGACAGATCCTGCCAGTTATGGACAGCAGGGGCGGAGCCTACTCCCTGGACACCAGGACAGGGACCAAACTGGTAGTAGTGTGGGGGTGGGGAGGAGGAGAACATTAAAACGTCAGCACCTGAAAGCAGCAGAACAGGAGCGTATGTTGAATCCTTTCAAAGCCAGGTGGTAGACTGCTGTTGGTCAGAGTAATGAATAAATGAATGATGTAGCATTGTGAGTCTTCCTGGCAGAACTTGCGCTAAAGCTTTTATTTTTTGTTCCACAAATAAAGGAAAAAACGCATGTTGTATGGCAAATACTTCATTACAGCACTGAAACGAAGCCTTGATGCAGTGAATTTGCATCAGTGATATTAGTATTGGGTTTCTTGAGGAATTGTTTCAGCCCTATATCAGACCACATACTGAACCACTTACAGAATGACTGAACCACTTACTTATGTCAGAAAGTCTTCCTATTTATTTGTGTCACATATAGTGAAAAGTATCTTCAAGTTTCATGATGATATTTGTGCATCTCTGCCATTTGGTAGACACTCAAAGCGTATCCGAAGGGAGTTACAGTTTGATCATATTAGAGAGGTAGGCCAAAGTAATGTTAGCAGCCTTGCTATAGGACTCCTAATTGGTATGGAATAGGTATGGAATTGGTATGGAAACTACATAACTGTTTCAGATTCTTGCCCTGACCATACGCTACATTTTTCTTTCCTGAATTTATTTGTTTTTTCTCCTGAGCCTCTTTGGTGACACATGGTCCCTGTAAACACCGTATTTACCTCATGTGGCACTATTGGGGTTCTTGAGGATTCGTTTCAGACCTATATCAAACCTCTCTGAATGACTGAACCATTTGTTTTTTGTCAGAAAGACTTTCCCTTTAACTGTGGCGCATACAGTGAAGCGTGTCTAAGATGATATTTGTGCATGTCTGCCATTTGGTAGACACTCTTTTCCAGAGCAACTTACAATCGGATTAGTTGGATTATAGAGGTAGGCCAAAGTAATGTTAGCAGTCCTGCTGTAGGACTCCTATAGGTGTAGCATGGTATGCTTGCTCCTTGAGGGGGATCGAACGCCAGTAGGCTGCATGGGGGGCAAAGGAGTTATCCACTGTACTACACAAGCCACTATTCTTGCTGTATTGCCCACCTTTAGATGAGTGAGCAAGAAGAGTAAGCAAGATGGTGAGAGAGAGAGAGAGAGGGTGAGAGAGGGTGAGAGAGGGTGAGAGAGAGAGAGAGAGAGAGAGAGAGAGAGAGAGAGAGAGAGAGAGAGAGAGTTGGTG
>CM067474.1:29368114-29434685 GCA_034552555.1 Semaprochilodus insignis
GAGAGAGAGAGAAAGAGAGAGAGAGAGAGAGAGAGAGAGAGAGAGAGAGAGAGAGATAGAGATGGAAGGGTGTGGGATTTAGCGGATGGAGAGCGTGGAGCCAGAATGAAAGAGGATAATGAGACATGTAATTACCCATGGCCCTCTTTGGGCTCGTCCTGGATTTTTATCTCGCAGGCGGACAGAGCGCGAGAGTGGAAGAGGAGGGACCAGTAATGTGATGTGAAAGCGTGAGTGCTTCAGTGCTACTTTGTGGAGGCCTTTCGGGGGACAATCCTGTCTGTATGCCTGTAGACCCATGTGTGATCCTTGTCCCGTCACAAGCTTATCAGGTCCTTAATCCGCTTCCCCTGCCTCCTTGGGTTACCATGGTAACAATGAATGAACGATCCTTAGGCTGGTAATCGTGGAGCGATGTTACGGGGCCTGGCAGAATGACACCACAACAGTAGTAATTACCCATGATCCTCTTTTGTCTCTGAAAAAGCCCTGTGCTACTTTTGACACCCAGTCCAATTAACACACGTGCAGAGTGCTGTAACAGTGTCGTTATGAGTGTGTGGTCTTAAGCGTCTCCGTGCCAAATATTTCCTAGAAGCCCGGAATCTTGTCACAAAGCCGCGCCTTTGACTGATTAGCGCGGACATGAAACACTTCGTGCCGTCGCTTTATGTGTTTTGAAGGGGTCGGTGGGTCTATGACTCAGGGCTTTATGCCGGAATTACATGTTTCGGCAGCCTGATGCTTGTCAGCTCAGTCACGACCTTGGAGTGATGTGGATATACACACAAACTCTCTCACACACACACACACACACACACACACACACACACACACACAGTCTCAGATCACACCTCCTCAGAAACGCACCCACACAGTTATCCATGCTCGGGGCCAGCCGTAGGTGTTGATATGAATCACACGCCATTATAAACTAGCGCTGGCTGTGCGTGCTCACTGTTGGCCAGTACAATAGTTGTTATCCAGTGATGAATGGAAAGACATGCATAAGTAGAAACACATTACCCACAAGCACATGTCGATTTGAAACCCTTGGATGACATCAGAGATGTTCACAAGTTGAGTCTCGTGTCTTCAGTACAGAATTTTAACCCTATGTGGGAGAATAGCAGATGATATGTTAATGACAATTGCTTTGGTAATGTTTGCTTTCGCAATTAGAACCTGCTTAAAAGGCAGATGAGAAGCGTTTGGGCTCTTATTTGGGCGATGGCGTTGAATATGAATTAGCATGTTTGAGGTACTTCCACACACTTAGTATACAATTGTCAAACAACGCCGACACATTCAACTCACGCTCCATTGCAATTGTAGTTCACTGGGACCCCTGAAATTTCCCACATCACCGATTTAAAAGTTGAGACATTTGGTTCCTCATTACTGTAATCAGTCTTTGCATACTGTGTACTACTGTGTCATCTTGAGTGACTAATCCTGCTTTTTTCTTTGTGGAGAAGACAAACGAGTCTGTGTGTGGAGGAACAATTTGTTCGCATGCATCACATGTCCAGAAGGCCTGGTGTCACTCCACCTCCACCTCTGCCGCAAAATCTGCAGGAACTGTGTGAGAATATTCAAGCTGCATGGGATGGATTATCACATGGCATGTTGCATTAGCAAACGTGGCAGCCCGATGCCATACTGAGAGACACTACTTCTGAATGTGTAGCTCAATAAATATTGCCCATATCAGTCTAAATTTATCTTCATTTATTGTTCCTGGTAACCTTTATCTTCCTTCACAATAGCACTGCAATCCCACACTTCCTTCTGGGTGCAGCTATTCTTTTGATCATGAGTATAACAAGACTTTCATTGTCAAAAAACATTAGTCTGATCGATAGAACTGAAGTGTGTAAATCTCCTGCTTTAAAAGGAAAGTCAAAATACAGTAGCTTAAAATAGTTGGGTAGACAGTGGTTTGTAACTATGCAAAGTACACACAAAATATATACAGACATGTTCTGTTCAGCTCGCTCCTCAGTGGCTGACAGTCTTTTTAGGCATAACGTCGATGTCACGTTCACATTACTGTTTAATATTTACAGTTTACGATCAGTGTGGACTAAACTAAATTAACTGACTAAAGATTGAATCATAGACACCCTATAATTATATCTGGGAAGATATTAATTTAAGATCACCCGGGAAGAGAGACTTTTTGTGATTGTTGGGAGGGGCTCAAGGGATCAGGCTCAAAATCGTCCCGATTAGTGTAGTCCTGTAGTGTGGGCCAGGCATTAGTCGAATAATCGTTCCAGCACTAATGCAAAGTTAGTCCTTTTAAAGGAAAGTGATCTTAGTAACTTCAGCTAAATTAGCTACTAGCTTGAATACCTGCTGTCTAAACTTCATAACAGTTTCAGGTTCTTCCCCTGCCTATACCCTACATTTTTCTAGTTGAATTTGGGTCGCCTCATACCACTCAAGTCTGACATGTTGTCTCAAGTTCCCATTGTCTGAATGATGTGCACTGTACTGCAGTTGCTGTAGGGCAGGGGTTCCCAGTGCTGGTCCTGGAGTCCCCACTGCTCTGCATGCTTGTGTTTTTCTGGCCCCCAGCACCCTCAGTCAAAAATACTCAAGACAGGTGGGAGCTGGGAACATGTACTCCAAGTGTTGTAGTCCATTTGCATCTTGCAGTAGATACTGGCTAGCTGTGGTCATCCGGTCACAGAGAAGTGTGAGTTCTAATGCCCAGCCATGACTAAAGGCAACGCAATACATTATTTTGACAGTTAGATCAATAAAGCAACTAAGAGCTACCGCTGCAAGGTTTCCTAGCAACAGTCATACATGACTGCTTTGATCTGATTTTAGGGAGGTGGGGGTGCAGGAAAAGGTGGGCATGTTTTCAGCCGAATAACAGTGTAAGGGGAAAAATGTACTGTTGGATATGGAGTGGGTTGATACTATATCTGCTCATGCATGTAGTTGATATGGATTTTCCTGATCATCAGTGGATCCTTTGTGTAAAGCAGTTCACGCTGTTTCCCTACAAGCCCTTCTAGCCCCGCCCCACACACACATACACTCACAGAGGAGCTGCGTAATTAATCAGATTGTAATTGAAATTGATTTTAGACTCTGTTAATAGTTAATTGGGATAGACTGCAGTTAATAGCATTTAAACATTCTCACTCTGTTTCTGCTCTCTTGAGTAGTCAGTATTTCCAAAGCCATACATGCAAACCACTCGAACTAAGATCTGAAACAGGTTCTCATTTATGCTGTTTCTCCATGAGTAAACTGATCTGGAGGGACGCTCTCTAATTCTTTGTTGCTTCAAGGGCTGGCCTATGTGACAATGTACATATCCTTAAATTATGTCAGAATGCAGTACAGTCTGCTCCTCTGAACATGTCATGTATATTTTCTAGGGATGCACCGAAATGAAAATCGAAATGAAACATTTGGCCAAAAGGTCGAATACCGAAGTCTTTCATTAATTTTGCCACTTTTTTCACCATTGCTTGAATTAAATAGGCTACATGTATTTTTGTCTTGGTTTTAAAAGAAAAAAACTAAAAATATTTACTGAGTACTGAACATGTTAACATCCCAGCACAGAGAGCGCCTCCCTCCACGCTGGTCACCATTTTATCATAATGTTGTAAAATTTGGGTTTGTGTTTGTTTACAGAAGCTGCTGCCTGTCTGCCTCACTGTAGCGGCTCTGTTCTGGCCTTTACTCTGTCTCGAGCTCCATTTGGTTCGGATGCTTGAAGCTGAATAAAAGCAGGGAGACGTCAGAGTGCTCCGGTGTGACTCCCAGTGGAAAAACAATGTGTTCAAGTGGGTATTAGCCTTGAGCAGATGGTGGTAGCCCTGGAGCTAAGGAGTAAAAGTTCTGTTCTGGTTCCCGTCTACATCTGGGAACTAGAAAAGGGTAACAGCGTCATTTAAAACATCATTGTTTGGTATAAATGGTTAGTTTTTTTTTTTTTTCGCCATTTTTGGCTGAATAATTTGGTACATCCCTAATATTTTCAGTACTTCTACAACAGTGACCAGCTGCATAAGTCATTATAAGGAGAGTAAAATTAGCTAAATTATACTGGATTCAATTCAACACAGTATGTACTAATGTTACATAAAGGTCAATGTGTGTATCAATGGGTATATTTTTAACTGTTACAACTGATCAGATGTCTGAAAATAATGAATATTCAGACCTATTGTGAGTATTGGAATGTACTTTTTACCCATATTGCCCATCTCTAGTTGCTTCCTGAAATTCTACAGTTTGACTGTCTAACGTTTGCTACAGTAACCGTAATTTTACAAATGAGCTTAATGGTGAGCTGTGGATGTACTTATCGTTATCATTGTTAGCTAATGGTCATACACTTGTCGCAGGACACCATTAGGAACATCTACAACTTCGTGCTGAGGCGTCTGGTATGTTGCGTTACCAAACACGACGTCCCGACGTCATACTGAGAGACACTACTTCTGTATGTGTAGCTCAATAAATTTTGTCCATATCAGTCTAAATTTATCTTCATTTATTGTTCCTGGTAACCTTTATCTTCCTTCCCAATGGCACTGCAACCCCACACTTCCTTCTGGGTGCAGCTATTCTTTTGATGAAGAATGTGACTTTTGAACAGATGGTGCAAAAAGATTAGTATGTGTAAATTATCACTGGTTGTAACCAAACAAAGTGGTAGTGATGAATAAGATGTCTGAAGAGTGTAATGCCTCTACATATGAATACACTGCTTCTAAGTTTACTTGAAAACGAACTCTGGTGTGAAGTATGAACGCAATACAGATTATCGTCTCTTCACTGTGTGTGTTTTGTCATCTCTTCATGAGCTCTGAGTTGGTGATTATAGAACAGAATGCTTTGATTTTAAAACATGGCTGATTACTTGACTGAACACCAAAATTATATTATGTATTAAGGTGCCAGTGTTTTGTAAAAGTAGTAGTCCACTCGAGGACGGACTTTTGTTTACTTCTTTTGGCTCTATGTTACATACAGTATCTCGGTGTGAATGTGAAGTGAACCAGAACAAAACTGCAACAATTAAGGCAGAACTCGAATATTCAGTTATTTGAATATACATTGTTTGGGTAGTTATGTGGTATTTAATTTTGGGGATTCAATTTATTTATGGTGGGGTTAAATGCAGACTATCAACAAAGGCGAACTGCAAAATTCTAACATTTGGAATCCTCAGAAGAGACTTGGACAACTCAAGGTTCCATAACACGGTTTTACTAGGGCTGCCCCTGAAAGTCAACAGATAGAATCATCAGTCAGAGACACGTCAGTCGACTAAGAATCTTCAAGAGCAATCGCCTTTATTTTTTTATTTTTAGTTAGTCTGTGTTTATAATAACACAATAAAACACAGTAAAAGACATAATGTTACAACAGTGAACAAGATGAATAGGATAACATTTTAATGAAGAATACTAAATAAAGAGAATTGTAAATACCTGTAAATATATTACATTCTAGCAGGTTTGTCTGGCGCGCTGTCTAAAAAATTTATTCAGCAAGGACAACACACTAGTGGTTCACTGATGAGAGAACTGAGGTGGAGTGGTTGGTAAGCTAGGGTCAATATAACCAGTAACAAGTCTGGTGACATTTTCAACCTTTGATGCACTTCACAGCGCCGCAAGGGCCAATCTGTAATTATCTGGCCTGGTTTACTACAGAGCATATACATATAATGCAAACAGTCTATTAACAAGGCAGAAACTGCCAGCAGCCTCATGCGCAACTTGATCATGTCCTCTAGCCAGTGAGTGAACTGCCAAACCCTGTCTTCATGCAGAGAAGCACACAAACAACTGATCCTTTCAGATCCTAAATCACAAGCTTCTAATTTGTTTATATATTCGGTTAATATTTATTTATGTTTAAAGAGAAGTACAGTAGCCTAATTGGCCCCTCCTGACCAAAGGTACTTATTATTTCAAAGTGGATTTAGTTGTGTTTAATTGAGTTTAAATTAGTTTATTTAGCATTTTCAGGGCGGCTGTTTTTATTTTCATCAAAATTTAATTCCAGTCTTAAATGAGTTCATTTGTTCATTTAGGCATATTTATTTATGAGGTTTTAAAGAGAAATGAAGTCCTGGTGGTCCTGGTGAAGAAGAAATAGCAGTTATTTTATAGTAACCCATGTTGTTTCATTTGTTTAATAATTAACACATTGTCTTAAAAAAAATGGCCAAAAAAGCTTATTTTGAACAGAAATACTGACCGTATTATACACTGTTGTCTCATTATTCCATAAATGCTTTTGGTAGCCCAAGAGTATTATGTCAGTATTTCGAACAGGCCATAATTCAAACCTTTCATCATACACATTATCACTTTTAAATATGCATCCATGACTGCCATGTTGCATTTCACTATGTTATTGTGGTTGAAATCATCACTGAAACTCATGTCGGTGGATTTTCTGATAACTAAATAATGTGAAATAAAGAAACAAATAATCAAATCTATATATTGAGCAGCCAAATCCGATTCCACTGACACAATTCTGAGTCGGGTATGGCCCGAAGCATTATTTTTGTTTTACTGAAAACTGAGTCGTGCCGATTGATGGCTACTAAAATCTATTCGCTGGTAGTAGTATTAGCTTATATGGTGGAGCTATCCCTCACAAGGAAGACAAAATGAGCAAGCCTGTTCTTCATCTTAAGGTAGGATCTATTAATAGGTAGCACTTTACAGATCGGTAATAAGTAGGTAATGATATGATAATTTTACAGTAACAAATTGTATTTAATCATTAATTAAATGCCAATTTTCTAGTTGTTACTAAATAATAAATCAGAAACTGTAGCAAGTGTTAACTAGGCCATTATGAATTGGTAAAATAAGGGTAACAAGTTGTACTTTCCTAAAACCTGCTTATTTAATAGTTCTTTATGTATAATAAGTGAGCAGTTGTAGTGGTAACAAGGCAGTAATGTAATAGAAACACAGTGGTAATAAGTTGTACTTTCCTAAATATTATATGCACATGTTCTAGTCATTAATAAATGGAATCAGTATTTGTATCAGTATTTAGTAATAAAATGATAAAAAAGCAGTGACAAGATTTATTTACATAAAAATCACCTGCTTGTTTCATAGTTCCTAATGAGTAATATATATATATATATATATATATATATATATATATATATATATATATATATATATAATGTGAAGTAGTTCTGCTGTAATTACGTAGTATTAGGGCTGTAAAATATTAATTAATTTGTTTCTGTTTTATTTCTTACCTGTTATGTATTTAAACGGTCAGACACAGTGTGATGTTACAGGCAGTAATTACAGTGAAACTAAATGGTATTAGAGCCGTAAAATGCAAACTCACTTATTTCCATCTTCTTTCTTACTTACTACACCTCCATCAGGTCAACATCAGTGGTCTTCTGCTTCACATGTAGGCCCACCTATAGACACATATTGTTACCCGGGAATAGATGAGATAAATCTGTTCTATTACATTACTGCCTTGTTACCACTACAATTGCTCACTTTTTACACATAAAGAACTATAAAATAAGCAGGTACTTTTTTTAGGTAAGTACAACTTGTTACCATTATTTTACCATTTCATAATGGCCTTGTTAACACTCACTACAACTTCTGGTTTATTATTTAGTAACAACTAGGAAATTGGCATTTATTTAATGATTAAATACAGTTTGTTACCGTAAAATTACCATATCATTATCTACTTATTTCCGATCTTAAAGGAAAGTGCTACCATTAATACATTGGGTTGGTTTGTAGCGATGTCTAGCAGCTGTGCTTCTAGGGAATGGTGTGTTATTACACAGGGAAGAAGCATTCGGGAGTCAACGGCCTGAACAGTCAGTTTGCTCTGCCTGACAGCTCATATTTCTGGAACACAGTGTGTTTGTTCTGTATTGAACTCTTCCACAAATCATGTTTGACCAAACTATAATAGAATCTGTTCCTCCTTTGCTAACTGCAGGGCTGTAGTTAATTACATCGGTCTTGGCTTGTCAGTTTCAGTGTTGTGTGCATGATTGTGAGAGGATGTATTTTGTGTTAGGGTTGAAATAGAAATTAACTTTACTGTGGTAGCTGATACTCAGCCACGTCTCCACACAGAATTTAACACACATGAGGAGAATGGTGTGTGTGAGTGCTGTTAACGTGCCCTGATGTTTCTGGATTCTTGCTTGTCTTTTCAGGAGTGTGTGATGGTTATTTGGTGGCTGGTGTTTTAAATGTAACTGATGGACCGCAGATTCGGTTTCAGCTCCATCGCGCACAGACTTTAACTGGTATCTAATTGCTGCTGTGGCAACAGAGCTATTAAGTGAATGCGTTATATGTGCGGGATGCCTGTGTGTAGTGATAATGTGCGATTGTTGCACTATATTTCTCTTCTGCATGTGTGTGCATTTGTATGCGTAAGCATTCCCACTCCTCAGGACGTTTTCTGTATCATTGCTTTGTACATTTTGTTCTTTCAGTTGTTTGTCTAGTTTATGTGTTCATTCCTAATCTGTCCCTGGTCTCGCATAAGCATTGCGGAGGTAGGGCCGGAAGATGTACAGACCCCTTAAATGCTCCATACGGATCTGTACTGTGGTTGGAAATGAGCATGTTGAATAGGAAAAGCACTGATGAGCACCCATCTAAATCTCTCAAATCATTTGTGTCTAGTTCAGTTGTGCTACATCTCTGAGCATCAGGCTTAGAGTTTTGTAAACTTCACTGTCGTTCAAGCTCTCTTCGCGCCGCCGTTAGTGTTTTTTCCGGCTTGGTTGAAGCAATGGACATGCTTCTGAGTGAAACGGCTGACCAACAGAGGCAGGCGGGGCTAGTGGACAGCTATGCTAGCTGAAGTCTACATCAAGGCTTAAGGCTATCATTGTGCACAGAGTCAGTCAGTTCCTTATGCTCCCTCAATGACTGTCTGGACTAACATTAACTCAGACTGTAAGAGCTACACAACAGCACATAAGTGATTCCTGAAAGAAGCGGCTTGGATTTTCAGGTAAATGGCTCCCTTTAACCTGTTTTTGCCACCAAATACTGCCATGACAGATTTAGCCATGAGCTAAATATCCCACACCACGTTCTGACCATGGGCCTGTCAGAAATTGCTTTGTGCTGTTGATCATGGGTATCAGTATCCGAATCGCTGGTAACGATACTGCGTATATATGTACCAGTGTTGATGGTGGCATATTTGGCTTACTGTGTTGCACTAAATCTAGTTAAATTGGACTAATCTAATTTTGGGACTAATGCTCTCTTTATAATGAAGCAAATAGTTGGTCAGTGTTGACCATATTTTATTGTGACATCATTTATCATGATAATATATACTGTATATTGTCCTATGGCCCAACATCTAGGATGTACTCTTCAAAATAAAGCTGCCAAATAGTTATTTTTTTATTTATTTTTTTTTAAATGATAATGAAGAAAAACACTTTCTCTTCCCTAAAGAACCTTTCAATGGATGAGTATTTCAGGAAATAAGCGGCTCAGACGTTCAGGTAAGCGGCTCTCGTTAGGCTGTTTTTCCCACCAAATACTGCCGTGACAGATGGACTTAATGTGTTGCACTAAATCCAGTTAAATGAAACAAATTTTGCTGTCTTTATAATGAAGGAGACAGTTGGTCAGTGTTGTACTGACAATATCCTTGATTTTTTTTCAGAAGAGCGTATTGTATTTATTGTGACATTTATCACAATAACATATACTGTATATTGTCATTTTACCCAGTCTTAGAATATCTAGGATGCACTCTCCAAAATAAAGCTCAGTCTTGCTGAAGAATAACCACTTTTGGTTCCAAAATTAATGATTCAGTGGATGAGCATATTCAGGAGTCATTGTTATAAAAGGGGTGTGCTATCATGAAAAACCTTAAAAAGAAGTAAAAAGAAGCTCAATGTAATGTAAAGACTTAAGTGTAAATGGATCAATTGAATAGATTTTGTTCCTGAAAGCATACATCCAGTCCAGGACACATTTAGAAACCTTTATCATTAATGTTTTTGCACATAGCTGTGCTTATATTAACTATGATGGTTCTCTTTTAGCAGTGTGGTGTCTTATTCAAGGGCCTGAGCAGTCAGCTTCAGCTTTGAGTTCCACTCGTAGTCTTCAGCTGATGGAGCTAAAGCTGTTTTGACTTTCTACAGCTACATGTTAATCTTAAACTGCTAATCTTGTCTGAGACGATGCGTGTGCACCAGTTGTGTCTTGCGTAGGACTGAAAGACTGCAAAATTGTTGTGGGAGTGCAGTTTTCATTTTGGCCAGCAACGTTATCTTAAATCTTAAGCAGGGAAATGATGCCTAAATAACTTGAGAGCTGCGTGTAGATGAATAAGACTGATAAGACCAATCAGAACAGAGCAACCAAACATTCATGAGCTGTGACCTCACAGCCACATCTGCATGACAGGCCTAGCATGCTGCATAGAATGTTCAAACCTGGAAAGTGAATATGCTGGTCTTCTTGACTGAAAGAAGTCCTGGAGTTTAATGTACAGAAACAATTGCAGTCAGAATATCAGTCAGGAAAATGGCAGTTAGATCTTCCCAAGCCTTTTAGCCCCGGCCTTATGGTCAGTTCAGTATATTGTTGGTGACTAACAACAATACCACCACCACCACCAAAAAAACAAGGAAATCCTATTTGCTTTAATGGCAGAGTGCTTGCTGTGAAGTTCTGTCCGTGGCTGTCTCCTACTGTAGTGCTCCTTTATACTTGAGGCTGTTAATGGCCAAGGAGCTCAACCAGTCAAACTCGCTTTTGTTTGTTGTGATAAAAAATGTAACTAACTTTAGTAATGGCAGGGTGGTGAGGGTCTAGTGCCTTAACCTTGGCAGTAGCTAATGTGTCATTGATAAACAGTGGCACGCTAAAGGCCGTTAAGCTGTGGAAGTCACCCCCATGATTGCCTGCTGTTGAATTGCTTTATCATGATTAGTCTTTGAGTAATAGAGTCAGTTTTGACTTGGTAGGTGTACGTACGTATCTGAGCTTCAACAGACTACCCACCATCATCTGTTTTTGTCTTACACTGTTACGAGCTATTGTGACCGCTTAAATCCTTTAATGGCCTCCTAATACTCTTACGTGTTCCTGGAAACAGAAAGTTCAGGTAATATGTTTCTGTCACCTCTGGCCGCTAGTGATCTGTTTGTTTGAATGGCAGCCAAGCGAAGAATAAAGTGTTGCTTTTGAATTTGGGGTCAGAACACAGAGGCTGCTAATCTTGCAGGGATTTAATCCTTATTTTTAACCTGTAAAGCAGAGCGAGTCCCTGCTGGTATATCAGCATCTGATGCGTGTGTGTGGCTGCTGAATAAACGAGGCTAATGTGTGCATATCTAATGTCAGCATTGTAGAGTCAGTTGATCCAGACACACACCCACTCACTGTTTTTCACAGTAGCACCCTCACCCCAGTCTGAACGTCATGCATTGGAAGACCTTCACTGCATGCTTGGAAGAGAAACTGTTGTCGGCAAACATTTCACAATTTGTTTCTCCACTGATATAGACAAGCACCATTTCCTGTGATGGAGCATGTTACTGCTGCTCCATTTAAGGTGGAATGAGAAGTTAGAATAAGAAAATAGCTGGCTTTATTGTAGATACCCCTCCTCCCTTGTTTCTCAAAGTCTTGGCACAAGTGTCTCCCACCAGCACAGTCTACTCTTTGCCCATCAGGCTAACCAACCCAGTTCCTAGTGCTGCACAGTGGAGCTTACTTTTCATAAGCTCTCCAGACAAAAAATGAGTCACCTTGCAAGTTTAAGGTGGTAGTAACTTCAGGCTCCTGCAGATGGCACTACACTAGGATGATGGGGCTATAAATACCTGTGGGGTGTGAGTGAAGGGATCCATAGATTGAGAAGAGCTGCTACAGTGCGGTGAATGTCTCGTTCCATGTGTGGAAAATGGCTCCAAAGCAGATGTTAATGATTGGCTAAAAGGAGTGACTGCATTTGGGCGTGCCAAAGACCATAGTGTGAAGGAAGTAGCTGAATTTGCAGGTGTATGGAAGTGTACAGTCATACGGGTCTACCAGCAGTGGCTAAAATCCCAGTCTACAGGGAATTCTCCTCGAATTGTGCCAGGGAAGACATCCACTAAATCCGTCCGAAATGCACAATTCTTTGATTCAAGAGTGTCTGAACACTGATGTGGCCTACATCCAGAAACCTGTCCAGTCCATGCCCAATCTAATCACAGCTGTTATTGGTGCTCGTGGAGGTATTACACGTTATTGGGTACGTTTTTAATGACAGGTGGCTCTTTTGTCAGAAACCATTGGTAATATGATGCATTTTGATTAACAGTTTCATCCCTGCAGTGGCTTATAGTGACACCCCTAGTGTTGGCTACTATTTATGTGTGCTTGTTGGTTTACTTGGGAAATGTTTGAAGTGTTGGGGGTACTTTGTACTTCTTGGTACATTCAGTAAAGTAGCGTAATGTGAAATTTGTGTAATTGCGTAGATAATGACTGTGTTTACATGCACTTTAGGGAGCTATATGTAAGATGACACAAACTGTGGAATTCATGCTCCAAACAAATAGGGAGAAACAAATACCAGAAAATTGTGGTGTCCACTCTTATCATAAGAAACAAGGAAATGCACAGTCCCTCCTCCTCAGTGTTAGCATCAGATGTTTACCTACCAGTCTAGAACAAATGTTGCGAGTTCAGCATCAAACTTCATCCCTTTACTCTCCAAGAGCATTTCCCAATTATGGAAAGCAACACCAGTGTTAGCTCTTTGCATTGCTTCTAGTTATATCACTTATTTTGTTTGTTGCCAAACATGTTTTGGTTGGTCGCTTACCAAGAGCTTCAGCTTTTGTTGGCTACCTGTCCTTAAGTTTTCTAGCTGGTAGCAGAACCTTGAACATGACTGACAGGAGGTTAGAATGCAAAGATGTTAAGCCCAGCTTAAGACAGAAAGCCAGAGTGGCTTTAGTGTTGCAGCACTTTGTCAGATTTGTTTAAACTTGCTGGGCTATGTAAAATGTCCAGGCAGTTAGGTCAGTGGTTATGTCCTCCTGAAATGGCTGCAGAGCCTTTTGGGATGCAGTGTATCATGGAGAAATCTCTGATTTCATACCAATGTTTTTCTGGAGCAGTACGTCATCCAGGTTTCTTTAGCATACTGGGGGGAAGTTTGTTGAGAGCCCAATACTACATGCTACTTAGTACATTTGGGCAGAATCTGTACACAAGCAGTGTGTAGAAGGCAGGTTCAAACCCAGCCAAAGCCACTAATTCAGATCCCATTTGTAGATGTCCTTTGTTATGGTAGGTTATAATAAGTTATTAACACGACATCAGTGTCTTATTGTTCTTGTGGGTACACTGAATGAATACAAATGCATTGGTGAATTGCAGAACGGTATTATACACTTGTTATGCAGTGGAAATGTATTACAGGGATGCAGTCCGATGAACCAAATGCGCTGGTGAAAAAGAGCCGCTTTGCTGTCAAAACATTTGCACACTTTATAAAACTGTCCATGTCTTTGAATAGAAGGTCATGCAGAGTCAGGGCTGCCCTTTAAGCAAATGTGTATTGGTGTAAAGACTCTCTCCCTTGCTGTCTGGCAGTCTGGCTCTGGCTCTTTGCTGCAGCATTAGGCCTTGATTAAGTGGTAGACCCAAATGTGGCAGCAGATTGGCTGGAGTTCAGCTAAATGAACTGCAAAACTGTTTAGACTTTCCCTCTGAAGCTCGACCACAGAAACACTAAAATGTCATAAGTGCCCTCCAGTGCTCCACACACACACTTCATTAACACTTCATTCAAAAACTCCCACAGAGGTCCGACAGCCCTGTCGTAGTATTTGTAAGGAGGTCTTGCAACTATGTGCATTTGCACCTTTGACACTTTTGATATAATGTTAAATTGACTGTAATATAAAAGACTGCTGGGTTGCCAACTGAGCATGAGATGGTTGCCACCTGTAACACACACACACACACACACACACACACAAGAAAATGCAACATATGAAAATGAATACAACAGCCGGTTCATTGAAACTTGACTCTGTTGTTCCCTGCAGCAAACTGGTCTCGCTGTCCGTTGTCACATTATGTTGATAGTGTTAGTGAAAGCTCAGCCAGTGCGGTGGACAGTCCATTAACTTTCCAGCACTCTATCCCATTGTCCTTAATATCCCTCAACGCTGACCTTTTCATCCACAAGCTTCTGATCTTCATTTGTGTGGTACTATTCAGTGCAGTCAGTTTTAATGCATTAAATAAACTCATTAAATTGACACATTAAATCACATAATAGATTAAAAGTCAATGTGTAAACATGAATTGAATGGGCAGGTAGGTGTAAAATAGATTACAGTACTAAATAGGGCTGCAAAAAACACTAAATAATCTGTCCAGATATTATTGAAACAAATAATTGATTATTAGGATTATGATTTGCTCAATTACCAAATAACCTTTATAGCTGAAGCTGCCAGCTTTTAAATTTAGCTTTTGGTTGTTTTATGTATTTGCTAACTAACAGTGAAGACGATAAAGATGAATAACTTTTCAATGAACATTTCTGCTAATATACAAATAAAACAAGAAGATAAAATACCTCCAGTCTCTTTTACCTGAAATTTAAGACCAATGATGTGCAGAGTAGCAGTAATAATGTATAACAAAACTGAATCAGTTTTCCATTAATCAATTAAATAAAATAAAATCCAAATTCTAAATTTAAAATTCTAAAACTGTGCATTAATCTCTGCTTTGTTCATTCTGCTGTTTGTCTACACTCTGTAGCAGCCAAAGTCTACAGCCATAGTTCTTTATTGACATGTAGGAAATGATGACATCAACAAATCAACTATTAAATTAGTTGCCAACTTCGATGGCAACTAATTAGATTTTAGACAACCAAGTCAATTAATCGCTGTAGTATTAAACTCATCTAAGATATAAGATAATCTAATACGGTATTACATGTAATGTAGTTTTGAACATAAATGCGCTTCCGGCCCTTTTAGGACTGCTCATTTGGGTTCAGTCATTGAGCTAATTTACAAACCTCAGTTCCGTTCCAGTAATGTTGGAACAGTAGGTGGAATGCTAGCAGTAACCGAAAACAGTGATTGGTAAATCACGTTTAACTTATATTAAAGTGGTAGCGGTGCTTTCACAGATGTTTATTTGGTGTATTAGCATGCCACTAATACAGACCTATACTGGGACAGACCTTAGCTTTCTAACTTCCTGCTGGTTGGATCTAGACAGTCCTTTTCTTAGCTTGGAGACTGCAGCACATGTTTTAACTGTCCATCAGTCCATTTTAGATGAGCTTGAGCCCAGAAAATACTGGCAGCATTTTTAGACATTGTTGACATATGGTTGGGCATTGTACAGGGCTGAGTAATATGACCATAAATATGATAAAATATTATACAATTATTATAATAAATTATGTCACAATACAATACACACATTGTGTATATGGTCAGTACTCGTAGAACACTGACCTACTGCATGTTTCATTATACAGAGTACAGTTAGCGGTGTTTAACAGGATTTAGTGCCACACAGTATGCATAAATATTGAATAGGGATCAGAGTCTTCACATTTTTTGGATTTGTTTATTTTTAAATGTATCACTTCTGATTATTTTTCCTTCATCCAAAATAAATATCGTGACACATTGTGTTTCGTATGAAGTACAGTACCAGTCAAAAATTTAGACCCAATATGGATATACCTGTATCCAAATTTAGACGACAGAAATAATGGATGTTTTTGGTTGTCTAACAGCTCAAACTGATGAGAGTCTGAAACAGTACATGTCCTGATAAACTACTCTTGATGTAGCACAGTATTGTATTTCTCCATATCTCCACCTCTAATATATATTTAGTTGTGTAAAAACTTCTTCTTTTTCTGCACAGTGTAAAAGCTCTAGTTCTCCTTTCAGTTTAGTAAATATTCATGATGGACAGACCAATAGAATTGCTCCAAAACTGCTTAGAAATAAACCTTGTTATATATCAGCCTCCACTGCAGGTTAAGAAAGCTGCTTCATCCTCCTGTAAAGCTCCATTTTGGAGGTTTTTAAGGTGGACTGTATAATTCAATGAGTGCTATTTTATAGTTTGATGTCTTCACTTTTATTCTATAGTAAAGCAATAAGAGAAACCTAAAGGGGCCGGGTCTAAACTTTTGACCGGTAGTGTATCTCAATATTATTTTTGCTATATTGCGCACCTCTAGTACAGTCCTAACTTGCATTTGTGCATGCGGTAACCATGTTTGACAAAGAATTCCTGAGCCCATGTGGTGATATCCATCATGGAGGAGCTTTTTGTGTGATATGCGCCATAGAAGATGAAATACTTAATACTATTACTTAATACTATTATGCTCAAACAGGTGGCATCACCTGTTTGAGATGAGCAGTTTTGGAAATTGCCCGGTTACAAATATTTGGTATTCTGTTACAGGCGTTGACTTCTGAATGAGGGTGTATTTACAAAAGACAATTATGTTGATGAGTTAAAGCATTAAAGGTGTTGTTTTTGTTCAGATTTTGGATAAAGTGGATTTATAAATCACTGCTTTCTGTTTTATCCTCATTTCACTTTCTGCATACTGTCTCATTAGACTATTACAGATGTGCATTTTAGACAGTAACCTCTATTGTAGGTGAACTGTAGTGAAGTGAAGGACTCATAATACAGAGAGTGGTAAAATGAATTAATGAACATGACTTAACTATTTAATTGAGAATCTTTGCATTTTAATGATACTTGCTTTACGGACATCAGATAATCCATTATCTGTAGGAAAAAGCATTGAATTTCCTAGCTGCTGATCATTAAATGGCCTTAAATGGCCTTGGTGTTATTTAAAGAGGTATGAAAAGACATTCTCTGAATATTTCAGATTGCACAGAGATCCTGTCTGAGGCTGTTCTCGTCCAGGCGGGTTTGTTTTACTAACCTTCTCTCTTTTTACGTCTCGCTGTGAGGCAGGGATAAGTGGAGGCCGTTTGTATAATTTGTCAGAGGTTCCCTAGAGAGTGGATCAGGACTGCAGAGGAGCACTTTCCTTTCCGTAAAGAGCACGTGAATGAATGGGAACGTGGTTAAGTCGTGGAATGACTCCCACTTCAGCTTCATTCAGTTTCATTCCTAAATTGTGTGTTAATGAAATGTACCTGTCAGCGTGTGCTGTTGTTTGAGAGCTGTTGTTTGAAACTGTGCACCTAATTTACCCTCTAACATGAACTGAATCCCATATGCACACACATGCACACTTCCGGAGCGCTGAAAGTGTTTTGTTTTCGGTACAAGCACACAGAGAGTGGAGCGTGCCGCTAATGTAACAAGCTTCCTCCATTTCTGCACAAGGGCGGGGAATGTTTTGCACAGGGGAGGAAAAAAATATCTGCTAGCACCTTTCATGCTTCTGCATACACCTCCTTTTTGCGCGCATTAAAACACCCTCAAACGTGCTCCATTACTCATTGTTGTCTTCTACCACCCCCTGTTGTGTGAACGACACAGATATTGCATCACAAGTGCAGCTGAGGCCCATATCAGATCAACAGCTGTGGTTTTGGGGGACCGAAATTACACACATACTGTGTGCAAGTGCCATTGTGGTCTCACTGGCCAAGCTACGATCTAGTTATGTTATTATATAGCGCACACATCCTGCCTTGGCTTTGAAATGGTTCTGACACTTGTGACAGCAACTGCACACAAGCATAAACACATGCTGACGTCAAATGATAATCAAATGGTAATCTCAATCAAACCTTGTTTCATACACTGCCAGGAAAAAGGCTACAGCGCCTTTAAAGGTACAACAAGGTCCTTATGATCCAATCGTGTACCTTAAATCTGCAGTATGTGAGATTTATTAGCTTATAATGGAAAGACCGAAGTTGGATTACTGAGTCCGGAAAGAAAAACACTGTAAAACATGGAGTGCAAGCCCCGTTGTGAGTCACCCAGCAAAAACTGAAGCAATTTCAATGTCAAGGGCATCAAGCTGAGTTTAGGTCTGAAGTGACGGTATGCTACTGCCGATGTTGGTACATAGAGGTGGGCGATATGGCAAAAATACATTGTGATAGGAATTTTCACAATATGTCACAATATTTCTTCACATGTCTCTGCAGACAACATAGAAACAACCAGTAGTGCTACATTAAAGCAACATCAAAAACTGTGAACACAATTTTTATTCAATATTTGTACATACCTTCCTGTAATTCCAATTAAACAGGACTGATTTCGCTCTCTTTATTATAAAACATGCAATTGATCAGTGTAACACCAGCCATGTACATGATATGTTCAGAAAAGTATAGTGTGTGGTATTGTGACATTATTTATCAAAATAATGATGTACACTCATCATCATCAAAAGAATAGCTGCACAAATGGCTGCACCCAGAAGGAATCAACTGACAGGAATGAAACTTGGTGGGTAGGTTTGACATTATGAGACATGTTAATGATTCAAGTTTCACACTTGACCGATCATGTGACGTAAGCAAGGACCGGCCTTATCTCTGTACCTTACTGGCCCAACCTCCACAATTGCAGGCATTCAGCGAGCAGTGATGCCCTCCATGAGTCATCCTGTTAGTGCCAGCACCATTGGCGAACGGCCGCACGGCATGTTGATGAGTTAAAGCATTAAAGATGGTGCACGACGCAGTTCTACATGCACGCAGACTGTTACGACGACTGCCCTTAACACCACGTCAACATCACCAAAGACGGTGTCGTGCCAGACTGTCATGGAGTGAGTCAGAATGGCAGCGGGTCGTCTTCAGTGATGAGTCCCGCTTTTGTGTTGGTGGAGACGACCAACAAATCCATGTGTGGAGGCACCGTGGTCAGCGCCAAGATGAGCGGTTTGTTGTCACTTGTCAAACGTCCAGGTGGGATGGATTATCATAGGACACTATTAGGAACCTCTACAGCTCCATGCTGAGACGTCTGTCATGTTGTGTTAGCAAACATGGTGGCCCAACGCCATGCTGAGAGACACTACTTCTGTATGTGTAGCTCTTTGAATACTCTTTTAATGAGCCCACATTTAAGAGATTCATCTGCTCAGGGAATAAGCCTGAAGCACAACACACATTACAAAATGTTCTTCCAAATGCTGCATGCATGTGTACACTTTTATGTTGTTTTTTTTAAATCTCTGCGTAACTAAACGGTTATGATGTAAACAGTGTCATTCAAAGTGGAGAATTACTTCTAGAGAATTGGTAAAGAGTCAGCGGTGTTCACACTGATCGGAACCAGACCGGACTAATCTAGACCCCTTACTTTACCCACCACACACTGTCAGTACTCCTCTTCACCATCACTGCACACCTGCATTTATGAGTCCTAACCTTGCTGTATAGTTTACACTCGACAAATGTTTGCACTGCATCTTCAATCACGACTTGCTGCTAAACACCAGTTCCTTATTTGTGTATTGTCTGTTGTTCTGTGTTTATTGTCTTGTGTAGTTCTAGTGTGTATATTTATTGTCTGGTCTACTTTTTATGTTGTGCACTTTTACATTGTTGTGTATTTGCACTCTATGTATTTCTGTACATTGTGCTGCTGTTGTGTGTTGCACCATAAGCCCTAAAAAACATGTTATGTTATGTTATGGAATGATAGTAACATTTGACTTCACTTAATCTGAAGAGTTGACTGTCTCTAAAAGCCCTCACAGAAGAAAAAAGGCATCATATGGTTATGAATGGATCTTTTTATAAAAGGTTTGCAGTAGAGTTTTGGCGCAAAATGTGTATTTTGAAAAGCTATTTGTGGCGAAGGGGTAGACGTATGGTGTTGTGAGGCAAAATAACTCCCATAGTAAAATTAGTTTTCCAGATTTACTATATTACCATCATCAACAATGCATACCAACAAGTTGGAAGGCTTCTCTACAATGAATTTCAGATCAAACCACTCTGAATGACTGTTTACATCACTGTAAGTGAATTACAGAGAAATGTCCCCTTTAATCATCTCTTTAAAGTCCACTTTAATCTGTGGTCTGCTCAAGGCACAATTTACTGTGGGAGGGGGATAAGCAAATAGATTCTGAACCATGTTACAGTCCCAGTTCCAGTGCAAGGCCCATCTAGGAAATGAAGGATTAAAACCAGGATAAATCACATGCAGTGCTTAACAGAAGTATCCAGGCCCAGCCAGTCTTGTCAGTTTTTGGTTATTTAACCATGAGGCATCTGCTCCTTTGGCATCTTCAGCATCCCTTTAAATGTCACTCTCTCACCTGTGGCCTGAAACGGGGGGAGTGTTAAAAATGACTTTGGAGTGGTTTCAGCTGTTCGGCTGCAGCGTGTCTTTGTCTTATTTCCTTCACATGATTCATTCATTCTCGCCTGCCTCCCCTTACCCTCTTCCTCTCCGCCTTCGTCTCTCTCTCTCTCTCCCTCTCTCACCCTATTCATTTTCATTCATTTCACAATGCCTTGTGTTTGTGACTGCTTCATTCAGAATGTTGTCAGAGCACCCCATACCCTGCCCCCGCCCCCTTTTGCATGAGGGAATTACGGATTTGCTTGCTGTAGAGACTAGATGAGTCAATTTCAAATGGGGTGCATGTTTGTGCATACAGACTGCCTAAAACCAGACCTAAGATGGTGTGGTGGCTTGTTTGTTTGGCCATATAGGAAAAGGGTCTCAAACTACTCACATATGCATTATAAGCCACTTTCAGGAACTTTTATAATCATACCCTTTTATAATCATAGCATCGCTGTCCAATGAAAAATCCCAATTTTTGATCATTTTTACTTTTATGCATCATTTGAACACAGCAGCTGCTGTTTACATTTAGTGAAAATTTCATTAGGACCAACAGAAATGGCCCACAATTGCTTGGACAAAAAGTCTGGTTCCATTAACTTACCTTAAAATTAAATGAGGTTTTTGGCCTCTCCTGTCAAGTTGGAGATACTTGTTCTTCTTTAGACAGAGACAAAATAATAATTAATATCACTAGAGAAATTTAACGTTTACCATTATAAATCAGCTGTGGTATTCTTCATAAATGTTGTATATCGAAAATGTTACAAATGGTTATATAGCATTTTGGTATTACCTTCTTCATTTACATGTGACTGCTAGTTGTTCTTTACCCACCAGATACCGTGGCTGGTTAGCTAACATAAGCACTAAAATCATCTGAGGCTGATACTTACAATGTTGAGCAAAAACAGAACCTGATATATTACAAATGCAGCACAGTAATCTAGCTTGACTGTAATATGACTGTAGCTCTGACTAACGTGGCTATTTTTTAGTTAGTTAGTTAGTTAGTTAGTTAAAATTTACAGTCAGAAGGAAAGAAAAGCACTGTAAATCCTGAAATCATCAGGCTTTAAAAAAGTTTTTTAAAAGAGTTTTTTGGACCATATTGTACATCTTTACCTTACATGCACAGGCTCAAAAAAGGAGGTCCAGCTCAATGTCTCAAAGGCAAAATCAATACTATACACTGTAAAAAGTGTTTCATTGGTCCAACCTAAAACAGTTTCAGTTCAATTTCTTACAAGCAAATGACTTAGGTTCAACCAAAACAAAGGACTTAAAACAAACAATTCTTTCAATCAAAGACATTTTATGAGTTGAGTAAAACATATTCAATTGCTTGTAACAAATGAAAGTATTATTTTAGGTTGCACTTTTTACAGTGTACTAATGAAGATATGTGACAATAGTAGAAGGTTCTTTTACATCCTCAGAAGACACGAACTATAAAAAGAACTCAACTTGAAGTCAAAACTTGTTGAGTACTATGTTAATGCCCTCACAATCATCAGCTTCATCCACTTAGGGAAGTGGAAATTACACATTTCCGCCAGAGAGGTCTCCAAAACTTCAACATATACACTCACTCAGCACTTTATTAGGAACACCATACTAATGTGTGGATTCCACGAGATGTTGTAAACACCTTCTTTGAGATTCTGGTCCATGTTGACATGATTTGCATTGAGCAATTCTTGGAAGTAGCCATTAGGAGGTGGCATATTGTGGTCATGCAGGGATGCACATGGTCAGCAGCGATACTCAAATAGCTTTTGGCATTCAAGCTGTGATAAATTGGTGTTAATAGCTCCAAAGTGTGCCAAGAAAACATTCCCCGCACCATTACACCACCTCCACCAGCCTATACAGACCCAAGGCAAGATGAGTCTGTGGATTCCTTTTGTTGGCACCAAATTCTGACCCTGTCGTCTGCATGGCTTAGCAGAAATGAAGGATCGTCAGACCTGGCTACGTTTTTCCAGTCTTCCCCTGTCCAGATGCTTTTTTGCTCTGAGTGGTTATCCGAGTCTGTAGGGTAGCCTATACTGAGGATGATCACATTTTTCCTCCATTCTGATGGTTACTGCTGCTTTTCTTTTCAGCTGTACCCCCTTGGAGAAGACCTTGTTAGGGGCCTGAAGGTAATTTTAGTCCGAGACCGATCTAGTACGTGAATGCCACAGCCTGCAGAGTTTGACGGAAGGCAGCCGCCTTAATGAGGGTCAGTGTGTGTGTGTGTATGTGTACGTGAGGTCCAGAAAGAAAGCATGCTGCGTTTATCTCTGCAGACTTCTCCAGTCCTTCATTCATGCTGTTTGTGTCATTTTCAACTGAGGATGTGGTTTCAAAGCCGTGCCCACGCGTACGTCCATACTGACTCGTATGAGCATAAGAGAGAGGAAGAAACGGAGATGACAATTTTGCATTTTAATGAGGAGGATTTCGGCGGAAGGATTTGTCACTTGTCCAACAGTGCGTCTTTATGGTCTGCCGGACGTGTTTTTTTTTTTTGTGTGTGTGTGTGTGTGTGTGTGTGTGTGTGTGTGTGTTTGTACGAGCGTTTATGTACCCGGCCGTGTTGCTGTGCTCATGGTGTGTGTAGCATAGCAACCATCAGAGATTTCCTAGACAAATATACCCTTTAATTCCTGACTGAACGTTTTTAAAGCTTTTACGTGTTGTGGCAGATGGTGGTTGAGGCCGTGCCTTTTTTTTCCCCACTTTTTTTTTTTTTTTTTTGCCTGGGAACTTCATCAGCAAATGGGTGTTTTCAAATGTCAGGCCAGCGCAGCTTCAAGCCTGCACAATCTCAATCTGGCATTTTATCCCCGTCATCTAGGTTCTGCTGTAGCCGAAATGAGGAGGGAACTTGCAGCCACAGTGATGGCTGGAAACAACAGAGCAGCATCACCTCACCATTTATTAGACTCTTACTTCACTCACAGCCTTGTATCATATCAAGAACTGCAGTGAATGGAGTCGTATGACTTAAGTAGTTCAGAGAGTGTAATGTATCGAGGCCAAAAGTTCTCCTTAATCTTAATTGAGCGCTCAAATTGCAGTCTCTCTCCTACATTACGATGATCTTAGCGCTGCTATGCTTTCGGGCTAGCTGGGCCCTGAGGAGTAAACCATTAATGAGCTCCATCTGAGCTCCATTATGATGGGGTGGAGCTGTTAATGCACTGATGGGCACGATTAATCAGTCCCAAAACCCCTGTGAGACTCATCAGCTCTAGGTAGGTGTGGGCGATATTTCAGAAGTGATATGTTGTGTTTGCACTTGCAGGCGTTTTCAGCGGAGATGCACCAATCCACCTTTTTCCATTTGCTCATTTTCGTGGCTTCAAAGAAACATCATACAGAGCCATTTGGAGATGATGTTGTTTCTTGTTGCAATGCAGACAAAAAGCTACATAAAATTTCAGCTACAGGGGAAAAGAATCTTCAACATAAATATATAAATATAATTATTATATAAATATAATATCTGCCTCTCACTATCCAAATAGTTCCACATAGGTTCAGTGATGTTGAGGTCTGGACTGGGTGGTCAGTCCATTGTTCTGAGAACACCAGCAGCTTCTTTGTTTGATAAGTACCTCTTGATCTTCTCAGCGGTGTACTTGGTCAGTTGTATTAAGGTTCTTCAAAGTGTACATGATGCGTTACAGGTGTAGTGCCTTCAGTCAAACAACTCCAGATGCTCTGTATCCCCAAACTTGCACTGATGCTCCACCCTGCGTGACTGATGGAGTCTTTCACTGCTTTGGTGGTACATATTGCATTTTGTATGTTTGTGGGGTTTTTGTGTGTGTGTGTGTGTGTGTGTGTGTGTGTGTGTGTGTGCGTGCGTCTGCGCGCGCTTGTGTCTTGGAGGCCAGAGGATGTGTCGGTTGGAAGGGCAGTGTATGGATGATGACTTTGCTGTAAACAACTCCATCTTTCTCACGTCTGGACAGAAAGTCTTGCATCCATTCATTTTAGTGTTTTTTTTTTTTTTGTGAGACTGTAAGGGGTGGGATGGTGGTGTGGCGGGGAGAGGGATAGTAAATCTGTGTGTCGGATCATCCAATCATCCTCTAGGAATGACATTAGAACTACTCCATCACAAAACACGTTATTGCTTGACACCTCATACACAGACACACAGACTCTAATACAAGGCCTTATACGGACAAGTCTCAGATATCTGAGGAAATTCTGAACATGTATGTTTTGACCGTGTGTGTGTGTGTGTGTGTGTGTCCTCGACAAGTACAGTACTTACAGTTACCATCCAATACCCACTTTATCCACTTCATTAAATTCAGACAGCTGTGCTGTAAGAAGTCAAGAACCAAATCTGTGTTTTGCTAGCTGTACTCTTCTAACTGAGATTTGATGGACATGACATTATAGTAAATACACAGAATTGGTATTTAAACAGTCCTCCTCATCATGCTGTTCACATTTTGACATCATGAGACCAAGACGACACCTAACAATTGATCAACGGAGGCTTCACACAGGATGTTCTCAGACGGAAGTGGCCACTGAGCTTAGAGTGTCATCAGCAGGTTGCAACAGAGAGATTGGAAGAGTCGCAGAAAGGCATAGAAGTGGACGTCCTTTGCTCAAATCCCACACTGATGACTGCTTCATTGTGAACAGTACCCTGCGGAACCGGATGATGAATGCCGCACAACTCTAAGGCACATTTAAGGGAGGTGAGAGGCACCCAAGTGTCACGTCAGACCATTCAAAACCATTTACATCAGTGTGGTCTGCGTGCTAGACTACCTGAAATAGTACCTGACCACACCACCAGTCACAGGCGTCAGCGTCTTGCATGGGCCAGGGAGCATTCACGCTGGATGAGGGACCAGTGGGCCTTAGTTCTGTTCACTGATGACAGTCGATTCACGCTGAGTAGAAATGATGGCCGCCAACGATGTTGGAAGCGTCAAGGAGAGCGCTATGGTGGTGGTGGTGTTACAGTGTGGTCAGGTGTGTCTAGTCAATACAGAACCTCCCTACACTTTGTGAATGGTACAGTGACAAGCCCATACTACTTGAATAACATCATTAATCCAGTCATTGTGCCTCCGCATGAACAACACAGGCCTAATTTCATCTTCATGGACGACAGTGCTCCAGCTCATCGAGGTCACATCATTAGGGAACGGGTGCTGGAGACTGGGGTACCTCAAATGGAGTGGTCTGCACTTTCTCCAATGACCTGAGGGCCGCCCTTCAAGAAGAGTGGGATGCCATGCCTCAGCAGACAATAAGTCGACTTGTGAACAGCATGAGACGTCGTTGTCAAGCTGTAATTGATGCTTAAGGGCACATGAGAAGTTATTGAGACACTGACATTTTTTGTTGGGGTATACCCACCACTGTTGTTGGCTTTTGTTTCAATAAATTGTTTGAGATGAGGAAATCACCATTGCATGCTTGTACTTAAACACCCTACTTTCATCACTGTAGCTTTATGTTTTCCATAAATTTCACCCTAACTTTTTGTGAGGTGTGTGTGTGTGTGTGTGTGTGTGTGTGTATAAATATATAATTTTAAACAATTACTTGCATTGCACTCGTCTTCTAAGACATTTGCATAGTACTGTGTGTATAAGCCTAAACCTAATACTGATCCTAACCTCAGAAACAAACTTATTAATTTTTCAAGTAAAAGAAAAGAAACAACAGAAAAGCCAGGCCTATTTTGTTGGTCCTGAGGACTGAAGTCATGTGTAGGACTGGTTTTCTTACACATGCACTGAATACAAGTTTGCAGCTCACAGATTTATAAAGGTAATGAATATAAAGGTTGGTTTTTTTAACTGAATATATTTTTTCCTCCTTTTTGCAGGGGTGCGTTCTCAGAGGTGGTCTTGGCTCAGGAGAGAGCTACAGGGAAGATGTTTGCGGTGAAGTGCATCCCTAAAAAGGCCCTGAAGGGGAAGGAGAGCAGTATTGAGAACGAGATCGCTGTGCTTCGCAAGTGAGTATCTCTCTCTCTCTCTCTCTCTCTCTCTCTCTCTCTCTCTCTCACTCACTCACTCACTCTGTCTCTCTCGCTGTCTTTCGCTCTGTCTCTCCCTCTCTCGCTCGAGCGCTCTCTCGCTCTTTTACTACATAGACAGAAGACTGCTTATCTCATGTTGAACTCCTGTTGCTGTGGTTACTCTGGCATCTGTGTCCAGTTCCGCAAGGTAACTGGAGCAAGGTGTGGGGGATGTCAGCAAACACTGTAGCTTCCAGAAAGGAACAGTACAACTTGCTTGTGCTTCTGCTTTTGTGTCATTAACTTCATTGCGATTATGCAGTTTAAACCATTAGTGATATTGAGAGAATGGCCAAATCAGGATCTGAAACATATTATTAAACTTACCAGCCAAGTACAAGTGGTACAGCAACAAGTGCCAATACAAAAGTAGTACTCAAAATAGAAAAGATATGCTATGCGTGTTATGTAAACTCTTTATTTGTAATTAAAATTAATTATAATTTTATTTTTATATTAAATTATCATTTGCTTTTTTTATTTTGTGTTCTACTTATGCATTATTATTAGTAGTAGTATTATTAGTATTATTAGTTTAGTTTTAGTTTTATTATTATTTATGTTGGGCGGCATGACAGTATTTATCATGAATAATTTCTAGTCTTGTACTTTAATGCAATATGTAAAATGTATGGATATCACACCAACACAACACACACTAACACACCACCACCACGTCAGTGCCACTGCAGTGCTGATAATGATCCACCACCCACATAATACCTGCTCTGTGGTGGTCCTGTGGGGGTCCTGAGCATTGAAGAACAGGGTAATAAAGTATACAGAGAAACCGATGGACTACAGTCTGTAACTGTAGAACTACAGAGTGCTCCTATATGGTCAGTGAGTGCAGATACAAGGTTTTAATGTTATGGCTGATGGGTGTGTGTTTATGAAGGAGGATTCTGGCCTGGTTCTAAGATGTTGTGCAGGTGGCGGTTGGTTTTTAGAGCTCTTGACCTCAGTTCAGAAATAAAGTGTCGGAAGAGAGAGCGAGCTGGGTGTGAAGGGTCAACAGTGATGTTCCCCACCCTCCTCTTGATCCTAGAGGAGGATCTAAGACACACTTTTTAATGTACTGTATGTATTTATGGACAGTCCCCAGGGAATTCCGTCTGTACAGCGGATATGAAAGTGAACCTCTGTTCCTGTCTGCCTGGAATACATATGATGTGCTTTGGTGGAGCCGGGAGGACGGGGGGGAGGTGGGGTGTTTGTTTTTTTTTCACCCTCCAATGAAGGCTCATCAGACATGGCTTTACGTTGTGTTTGATGTGGAGTCACTGTTGTCACGGCGATTGTGCCCTGGAGACCGATGCTCCGCTTTGTCCTTCACTCTCTGTCTTCCACTCCTCATATCATAGCAACCAGATGGATGATGGACAGCTTGACGGACGTCTCCCGGGTGATGCCAGAGGTCTGTAATTAGATGGAGGGAGCGCATGTGAATGGCAGACGGTGTGGACATACATTTCTGTGTGTTTGTGTCATCCTAATGGAGTACATCTGAGCAAAGGTTCTCCTGTGTGGAGGAGATGCATGATGACCTCAGTTTCTGTGGATAATCATTTCAAATAACTGTTTGCTTCAGATGGATAAGATCTGACATAGTTCAGGGATAGTTGATGGCATCTTGTATTGTCAGGGTCAGGATGTTAAGTGTTGCTGGCTGTTAGGTTTCCCAGTTTCTTCCTTTTATAGATCTACACAGTACTGTTGTATTAGTTTACAGTCAAACCAGCCATTAAAGGCACAGTATTCAATTTCATTTTATTTGGCAATATCTCCTCATGGTTTGCTAGCTGTCTGTTCTGTGAGTGTTGGGGAGGGAAACAATCTGATGTTGCTCCACAGCCCTGGTTCTTTAAATGGGAAATAAACAAAGTGGCTCAGCCCAACCATCACAGCACTTTTCCTGCCAATCAGTAACAGGAGGCATTATTGCTGATACACAGGAGGGGCGGAACGGGAGGGGGCTACATGCTGAACTCCAAAGAGACAAACACAAAGAAGAGGTGGCCGAGATCAGACAAGGGCGAAGAGCCGTGTTAACATCGGCAAGGCGTTTTTCGACAGTAGAGAGTTTTCAGAGAGGCTGAAGTTTGCTTCACCTTAAATTTCTTGTTCTTGTTCTTTCACCTTAAATGGGGCTGTCGTTACATTCTGGCACCTGAAAGTAACTGCTGCCCCATTTAAGGTGTAATTTGAAAGTTTGAAGAAGAAGCTGGACAGGTAAACTGAGGCGCCAGCATGGAACTGCTGCACCACTGAACGTGGAATGGGTATTGAAAAAGAAGCTGACTTCAGCTTCATGGAGAGTGGAAAGGCATGAAAAGGGATGAGGAGGTTCCTCTGGTTCTCCTGGACAGGTGTTTTTGCTGTTTCACAGAACCAATAGGTCAATATTGTTTTGTCCTGTTTGCTAATGTTTGTGATCAACTGGTTAGCATCGCAGTTGCGGTTGTAGCGACAGTTTGCTAACTCACAGCCTAGCTAGCATTACGTGACTTGTCATTGTTCGCTCTGACATTGTGTCATGGTATTTATTCATACAATGCCATGAAGATGGAAAAAACTAGCTAGCCCAGTGTTGTTCACCTTGGGAATGCGCATCCAGGAATTTGGGAGACGAAGCTTCTGAAGGACCACTGAAGGGAGGGGTGTGTTTGTTTTGCAGTGAAGTTCAAATATACAGTATACCAGTGGTTGGTTAGTTCTCCAGAATTATATATGGTGCACCTGTAAGTACAAAGTATTAATTTTTCATGACTTATTTCTGAAGAGATCAGATATAAGATAATCTATTTGCATACAAAACTGTCCTCATTTCATCTTCAAGAAAGAGGAGAAAATCAAGCTCCACTGTTACTTCAGATCTGAAAAAATCCACAGGTGCTTCTGTCAGCCCTTCCACTGTGAAAAGACGACTCAATGCTATGAAAGGTGAAGTAGCTGTCGAGAAGCTCCTCACTGAGGGAAGTAAATTGCAGCCAACTTGCATCTGCAGCACTTGAGGTGTGGAAAATATCCCAGTGGATTTCTTTGAGAACCTGAAAGTGAGTCTCCTGAAAAGTAATAAAGGTAAAGAGTGGATACGCTAAATACTGAGAAGTCTGATATTATATTTAGTTGTTGAGGCTTCTCCACAGCAGTTAAATATATTTCTGCTTTTTTGTCTGATGCTAAAAAATAAAATGTAATAAATGAAGCATGGAGTTTGGCACAGTAGTGTGTGTGGGTGTGTGTGTGTATGTGTATAGCAACTTCTGTAGCAACAGATACATATGTGTAAAATATTGGAATACTGCCCCACAGCCCTCATACTGGTGCATCCTTACTTTTTGTGTATTGATAAATTATTTGTTAATCTCATTTGTTTTTTTTATTGGTTTTAGTATTTGTTAAGCATTATTGACTAATTAATTATTTCAGTAATACACACAAACAAAAAAAGGCTACAGGCTACCCTAGACCGGATGACCCCAACAGAAATAGTCTGCATCTTACGGTTACTGTTCTATTATAAAATTAAAAACTACCCAACAAATGAATATGTAAGTAGTCGAATTTGGACGTGTGACCCGTGACATCAAACCATTCATCTTGGTGCTGACTGAGGTGCCTCCACACCAAGATCCACTGGTCGTCTCCACCAAGACAAAAACGGGATTCGTCACTGAAGATGACCCGCTGCCATTCTGAGTCACTTCATGACAGTCTGGCATGACACCATTGCAGTCTTGCAACGTTGACGTGGTGTTAAGGACCATCATGGTAACAGTCTGTGTGCATGTAGTCCTTCCAATGGTGCTGGCACTAACAGGATTACTCATGGAGGGCATCAATGCTCGCTGAATGTCCACAGTCGTGGCTGTTGTGTCAGTCAGGTACAGCGAAAGAAGTCTGACTATATTACTTGTTACTTTCTATTGTTTACAGGTATACATGTTTGATTATTGCTTCAGTAATAAGTCGTTGCCATCGTGATTAGGGATGCATCACAATATTTCAGTATTTGTATCAAAATGAACACACACACACACACACACACACACACACACACACACACACACACACACACACGTAACAAGCTCGGCCGTGAAACTTGATTAGAAAACATTTGGACCGTTTGTCTCTCTGCTCTCGTTTTAGATAAGTCACTTCTAAAAAGCCCTTTGAGTCAGTTATTCCTATGAGCTGCAGGTGTTTTGCTTGAGCAAATAAGAAAAGCCTGAAGCTGATTTGCCTTTGTGGAACAATATGACTGGAACCGTGATTGTTGCGGTTTACATGTTCTGTTACACCACGGCTCTTTTTTTTTTTAAAGGCGTCTTTCTGGAATTTATCATGAATAAAGGCTTTCTCTCTCTGTGTCTCTTTCTTTCTTTCTTCCTCTCTTGGTCTCACCGCCTCTCTTTTCTCTGCTTTTCTCTCTGTAATTAAAGGAGATGCGTTCAGAAGCAATGGGTGAGTCATTCCACAGTTTTCTGCCCACTCATTGTTAAGGGATGCAAGAGACAGAGAAGAAGAAAGCGGGAGCCCGGCTGAACGAGGATGAGATTTGCTTAAGCCTTAGAACTGTCAAACTACTTACAACACAAACTGCTTATCCAGCTTCAGAGTTCTAGCTATTTATTCTCTTATACCCATCAAGGTCCTGTTTAACATGCTCATATCATTAGTTCAGTGTAGTAACTCAGTGTTTCAAGCGTTTTGTTGTGTTTTTAATGTGAGTTCAGCTCATTTAACATTTAAGCCTATCCCAGCACTCAATGGGTAGAAGGCAGAAAACACCATGGACAGGCCGCCAGACCATCGCAGGGCCTTATTATAATTAATCATAATTAATTGAACTTATTGGCCCAAATCTGCAGAAAATTTAGATTTCTTTTGTTCTTTTGTATCGTGTAGAGAGCCTTCCAAAGAGAAGGGAAGGCTGTTATAGCCACAAAGAGGGGACAACTCCAAATTAATGGCCACGGTTTTGGAATTAGATGTCCATCAAGCTCATATAGGTGTGATGGTCAACATGCTTTTGGCCATACGGTGTATATAATATAAACTTTTAATGTTAATACAGCTCACTACTCCCCCCCGATAAGCTGATTTAGGCCATCAAATCATCCTCACTATTCCTTTAATACTGGAAGCATTTTCTTATAAGCACATTCACCAGCTTCTTGTTTAGATTACCCTGTTCCACCTTAAATAGTTCTGGCACTTGAGGCGCTTTGATAATTGATGCACCATTTAAGGTGGACCCGAAAATCTGATCAAGAAGCTGAACTTCAGCCTTGTAGTTTTATTGCTGGTGGTATTATTTTTTTATTTTTTTACATGTAATGTATTATAATATCCCACCTGGAGTTTTATGTACTGAGCTGCTGGTAAACATGAGCTACAGTTGGACATGTAGACAAGGATTCTTCTTTCTCCGTCTTCCAGTGGGTGCTACAGCGCAACATAATTTTAGCTGCCATTTCAACAAGAAAATAACTCTCAATAGCCAGTGTACGGTCTTTTAGGTTCTGGGCTACTGTAGAAACATTGTGGCTCTGCATGGCCACCTCCGTTGGAGGGCGAGTTGATCCTGTGTACATATGAAGGGCTCATTTAAGGTGATGAAAACACAACTATTTGTAGTTACAGGTGATTATATATTAATGAAAACGCAGTTTCCATTTCTGATTATAGACCCCCCCGCCCTCCTCCAATTCTTGCACACTGCTATTTTATGTCAAGTCATTCTGGTTCTCTTAAAGGGCCCATATTCTAAAATGAAGCTGTCAGTAATTTCTAAGAAAGAAAAAAGAACAAATATTAAATATTCGTCACTATTTATAAGGCACAAATCAAATGAAGGCAGATTTGTGACTTGACAGAAAGCACAGATTTCAATTGTTTTGATTCTCATTTCTTCCATTCTAGCTTGTGTTAAGATTGTGTTAAGACTCTGATTTGATTTCTTGTCAGAGGCTTTTGTCACTGTTAGTGATCAGAGTCTGTGCCAGCTTTTTTTGTGATCAATTTTTTATCATTTTTAGAATTTATCTTGTACAAGTCACAGTCTCTGCAATAGGAACAATGGCACGCAAGGGTAGTCCAGAATTATTGTTATGTAGCAGAAACATTTTCACAGTCACACCTCTTGACTGCATCTAAGCAGCATCATGTCTAATGAGTTACCAATATTTCCCCAATTGCTGATGCAGCTGTATCCCATGCCAGTACGGTTGCTGGCTCATCTTTATTCAGTATTGCAGTAGTCCGTTCCAGAGATACAATATAATGATAAAATAATATCCATTGTTGTGAAAGTCTTATGTGGATTAAACCAGTTATGTATAATTGTTTTTTGGCAGCAGTTCTGAGCTACTGTCCAGTTGTAAGAAGTGTCATCATTCAGTAAGCAATTTTCCAAATTTAAAGTAGGTTTTCTTAAGTCCACAACTCGTATAAGAGGATTTGATCAAGGCCTCCTCAATGCACCGCCAGGAAACCTGCGATTCTGAGTTCAACCAGGAGGAAACAGCCCTAAGCTGAAAGGATAGATAATACAGATTTAAGTTTGGCAAGGAGAGGCCTCCTGCCTCCTTCCGCCGTTGTAAAGCAGTCCGACTTACTCTGGCACGCTTCCCCTCCCACATGAATTTGGAAATCAGAGATTTCACTTCATCAATACATTTAATTGGAAGAGGAAGAGGGCACATAAAAAAATAACTTGAGGAAGAATATTCATTTTTATTCTGTGCCAGCTTGAGTGCACACCGTGATTAATGCCAAACAGGGTCAACTGGAGAGCAACAGGACGTTTTGAAGCTTTAGGTTTGTCTACGTGTTCCATCAGGCTCTTAAGATCAGGTTGAGGAAAAGGCTTTGTTTCAGAAATGACTGGCCTTTTACAGACTTCCACTGTGCCGGTGACCACAGGCCTCCAGCTGCTGCTGCTCAATAAGTCCACTGAGGGGGAGAGAGTTAATAGCAGGCTGGAGGAAAATACGATATCTCCCACTCTCTGCGCTCCACCTGTTGATGTACTGCCCGGTTCCATTATCTGCGTGAGCGTACGCCTGTCCCCTCTCGCCTGCGTCACTGGCCAACCTGTTGTTCCATGCTGGTTGGACGCCGATCAGAAATCACTTGAAATGCAGAGCTTATGTGTAAACACACATCCACCATGAAACCGTTACCATGACAAGGAGAGAGAGGGAGAGAGATACAGAGAAAGGGGGGGGGAAGAGAGAGAGAGAGAGAGAGACAGAGAGAGGGAGAGACAGAAGGAGAGGGAGAGAGAGGAAGAGAGAGACGGAGAGAGAGAGACACAGTGAGAGAGCGACAGAGAAAGAGAGGGATGAAAGGGAGAGACAGAGGGACGGAAAGAGAGATGGAGAGGGAGAGGCGGAAGAGAGAGACAGGGAGAGAGACAGAGGGACGGAGAGAGGGAGAGACCGAAGGAGAGGAAGAGAGAGACGGAGAGAGAGACACAGTGAGAGAGTGACAGAAACAGAGCGTGAGAGAGCGACAGAGAAAGAGAGGGATGAAAGAGAGAGACAGAGGGACGGAAAGAGGGACGGAAAGAGAGATGGAGAGAGAGAGGAACGGAGAGATGGAGAGACAGAAGGAGAGGGAGAGAGAGGAAGAGAGAGACAGGGAAAGAGAGAGAGACAGTGAGAGAGTGACAGAAACAGAGCGTGAGAGAGCGACAGAGAAAGAGAGGGATGAAAGAGAGAGAGACGGAGACAGAGGAGGGAGAGAGAGAGAGACAGAGAGAGGGAAGGAGCGGCCGAAACAGAGACAGAGAGAGAGAAGGGTAGAGAGCGAGAGACAGAGACATTTTAGCCTAATTTAGCTTTAAGGCTAATGGCCGTTTTGCTACACCCCGTCTTGCATGATTGACGTGGAATATTAACTCATATTTCACTGTTCGGCTGGGAGTCACAGTTTTCTGGCATAGAAGTTCTGTTGTTCGCAATTCAACACGTTTGATAGCAGTATGATAGCAATATTAACAGTTATATTTAACAGTTAACAATAATTAACAGTTATATAGCAATATTAACAGTTATATATACATATAAGATTCAAGATTTATGTTGGTGTGCAAAACAGTAACACAAGCAATATGAATACAGAAATGATGATTTGACAGTGAATATACAAAGTAAAAAAGAGGAAATTAACCTGTCGTCATTGTGCAGAACTGAGATCAGTGTTTTCCTCAGGGCTCCACATTTTTCCTCCAACCTAGCTGACAACAGAGAGAGAGTTGTGAGAGTTGTGGACCGTCTGGGGGCCTCGAGGCCTGGGTTGGGAAACGCTGGTTTAGATTACCCAGTGATAACTGATTATTACTGTTGGAGGCCTGTTGGAGTAACGCATGAGAAATGGACCTATAAAAACAGGGAAGTGGAGCATATCGCATATCAGCCATAACTTTAAAACCACCTCAGTGTATCTACATTCATTGTCCATTTTATCAGCTCAACTGACCATATAGGAGCACTTTGTAGTTCTACAGTTACAGACTGTAGT
This sequence comes from Semaprochilodus insignis, assembly GCA_034552555.1. Taxonomy (NCBI): domain Eukaryota; kingdom Metazoa; phylum Chordata; class Actinopteri; order Characiformes; family Prochilodontidae; genus Semaprochilodus; species Semaprochilodus insignis. The sequence continues at coordinate 29,403,080 of CM067474.1, forward strand.
CCATCTGTTTCTCTATTCCTCAGTGGTCAGGACTAAGTGCATCTATTAATGTAGCAAGCATATAGATGTGTGGTTTGGGACACTGCCAGGCTTCCGATTGGCCGACATGACTTTAGGGTTGGGATTATATCGCTGCCTGCTGGTTTGGCACGCTCTTGACAGCGGCTGACAGCACGTTTTAGCGTTTTCAGGTAGAAGGCTTTGGAGATATGAGGTTCAGCTCCAACAGGAGAGATATGCAGAACTCTATTAACGTCAGTATAAGATGTATAAGCCTATGTTTTGCCATTTGGCCAGTGTTAGATATTCCACAGCACAAACCAGCAGCACAAATGAGGTCAACACCAGCTTGTTTTCTACAAGAATCTGATGGCTCAAAAGTGGACTCTGAGTGACGAATACCTTAGGAGTATTGTGTACATGCCTCGATTGGCATGCAGCTCAGGGCAAAAAGCTAAAAGCCATTATTCACTTTTTTATTGATGTAGCTCCTCCTCCTACCTGTGTGGTGCATGCTCTATAACCCCTGCCTGTGAACAGCTTTAAAACGCTTCTGGTAGTAAGCCATAAAACCTGTGAACCTCACACCAATCAAGATTTAGCTTGCTGAATTTCTGAAATGTCATATTAATCTGAATATATGATAGCTGTTCATGCTTTGCTGAGGCTGTAAAGATTCTGTCAGTGTGATTTCTATCATCCTTCTCTCCAGTCTCCAGTCTGTCTTTTTTAATATATTGCTTCAGCATAAGGTCTTCTATTCCCTGTATTGTTCTTCTTTGCATGCACTCTACCTTCAAGTGGATAATGTGCCTATAGCTGCCGTGTTCTAAGCCTGAGGGAGAGAGATGAGGACACTGCTGTTGGAAAATGTTTATACTTCTAAGGAAATGTAGGAGTTATTCTCAGCATGGTTATGTCTGTAACCAGATTTGAAAGTCTGAAATTCATTTCTTGCTTTCTTGCATTGACACTTTCTTGGTGGACCTGTAGACTAACTTTAGTTTTCTTGTCTTTTGGCAGAATCAAACATGAGAATATCGTGGCCCTGGAAGACATCTACGAAAGCTCGGATCATCTTTACCTTATAATGCAACTGTGAGTATGCAGGAACCTATTACTCCATGTGTGCATGCCATATTTGTGCTGCTGATATTTAGTTTGAGACCTTGGGTATCTCTACTTTAACTCAACCACATGGTTTGTGTACTTCGTCCACCACTGGACTCTGGAGTCATGAATTAGTTTGACCTGTACTCGGGTGTATTAGGCTCTTTGTCCTAGCTGCATCATGATGGAGAGTGGTACACTGCTGTAGGCAGGGAGACGGGGCTTAGTTCCAATAGCCGTAAGGTCAAACACACATCCTCCCCTGGAGGAAAATCTACTGTTAACTGCCTGTTCTGCTGCATCAGAATCAACACCAGCATGCTTTCTTATCCAGTGGTGGAAGGTACTACTGTGCTTCCATGGAAAGCTGAGTCACGCTTCCACTTGTGATTACTTTGTCCTTCGTTTTGAGAAAATCCTCCCAGAATTCAAGATCAATTTCTGTTGCTAATATTTTTGTTTTTCCTGTTATAACGTTTTTGTAGTTCCCAGAACCCCAGAGTTAATTCCTGTGTGTGCGTGCACATGCGCGCGCGCGTGTGTGTGTGTGTGTGTGTGCACAAGCAGGATCCAGAAGGACAGGTGGAGCTCCCACGCTCAAGCAGGCCATTAGATTAATTAGACCTTATTAACGAATAAGAATCATCAGCAATGATGTGATGTTCTGCGAACATTGAGGGTGTAGTAAAGGGCTAATGTTTCATAATGGGAGCAATCACAATCTTATTTCAGCGTGTGTATTCACTAGAGAGTGGCCTAATTTCAGTGCAGCCAAAATGCGTCTCAGCTTGAAATGTAATATAGGAACATTTAAAACCAGCAGATTTCTGTACTTGCTTTTCTCTTGGAACAAATAACACATTATCAGTCCACGGGCATCAGCCGTATGTATAGTTGGGTGGTAATGGTAATGATGATTAGGTATACCGTTAGTCTCAGTTAGCAGGAACCAAGCCTGTGCTGTGATGCGTGTGGCATGTTTGGCCTGCCACAGATGAGGTCTTGTTGCTATAGTCCCAAACACCACAGAACAGGTTCGATTTCAGCTTTCTGTCAACACCAGCCAGTTGACTGTTGCTCATTTAGACATAAGTCACTATTTTCTTTGCTCGTCTGCATATTGTCTCCTCCTGTGATGACAGCATCACAGAGTCCAATGTGGTGATAACTATTAACAAATGATGTAATGTGAGGTCTTATCAGCAGCACACAGTGACGTAATGTCATTGTCTCTGTACACCAGTAAAAAGTTCTAGAAATTATTTCTTCCTGTGAGCTGTTCCCTTGTGTTCTGTTATTGCTTTACCCCCTCCAGCTCTCTCTCCAACACATCCACACTCGAAAACACTGGCTCACTCAGTGGTGTACAGTAACTCAGTAAGTGTAATGCGTTAGTGTACTGTAAGTAGTGTGTTGGTGTACAGTAACTCAGTAAGTGTAATGTGTTAGTGTACTGTAAGGAGTGTGTCGGTGTACAGTAACTCAGTGAGTGTAATGCGTTAGTGTAGTGTAAGTAGTGTGTTGGTGTACAGTAACTCAGTAAGTGTAATGTGTTAGTGTACTGTATGTAGTGTGTTGGTGTACAGTAACTCAGTGAGTGTAATGTGTTACTGTACTATAGTACACTATACTATATAAGTAGTGTGTTAGTGTATCTGTCCTTCCTTTTGGCTTGTGTGAGCATTTAAACGTGACATGTCCAAATGAAAGAAGTGTGAAGGGAGTCAACCAATCAGGGTACAGCGGGCATTTTGTTCTGAGCTTGTTTTGACCTGTTGGACAGAGCTTGGTTCTAGCTAATGGAAACGGTTCTCCTTCAGTGTTCTGTGCTTATGATCATTTGAATAGACATCAGTGTCAGACTAATTAATGAGCTTCTATTAAAGACTGGTGGACTGAGAGAGACAAGAGTCTCTTCACCTACAGTGAGTTGATTAAGAGTCTTGTTCCAGAAATGATAACAGGACATTAGAGCCATAATAAATCATGCTACTGTTACTCTCCATACTTTAGTTTGTGTTTACCTTGGCTCTATTTACATTCATTTCTAATCAAGGCAAATGAATCATTCATTTTTATTCATTTCCGCTTACAAAATGTTTGGGGTGGTGTGGGGAGATCCCAGGTGAGACGTGTCTGCTGTTAGAAAAGGCCCTGTGTGTGTGAAAGAGAAAAAAAGTGAGTGAGAGAAGGAAGGAACTCCACTATGTGAAGAATAGACTGTGCTGTACTGTTGGTAGCTCGGGTAAGCTTGCAAACACAAAGAGCTGTGATTGACACCGCAGGCATGTGTTTGTGGGAACGGTTGTATGTGATTGTGGTCTTGTTCTGTAAACAGCGCAGGATGCTTTCAACAGAAAGTGCTCAAAGGCAGCAGCACACTAAAGCCCGGTTTACAGCGGTGACACATCTCACAACATTGCTTTTGGTCTAAATGTAGTTCTGGCTATTGAAGTGCATATTTGGCTCAATACAGTTACAAAGCCTCATGTACAGTTCTATGCAAATGGAATTACTGCTATTTTTTTTAAAAGGGCAATTCCACTTTCCCTTTTTTCAGGTTTTACATAATCAAATGATCGGGATATAGTCATTCAGAGCGAGTCTGATGAGCTCTGTTCTAAAAAAGCTTAGTGAGTCAGAGTTGTTCACAGTGGCGGTGATGGGAACCAGACTGAAAAGTGGAATGGCTCTATAAATTCCCTCACAGAAATTTATTACGTAAAATGGAAATGAACGTGCTGCATGAATACAGATATGTGACGCCTGAGACATTGTTTAATGATAGTTTTGTCCCAAAGTCTTTATTAATTTTTTTTAATCATATATGGTAAAATTATATGCAGGGTCCACAAAAGAATTGTTGCACAAATAGCTGCACCCAGAAGGAATCAACCGACAGGAATGAAACTTGGTGGGTGGGTTTGACATTGTGAGACAAGCGAATGATTCAAGTTTCACACTCTGCTGCACATGTGACGTAAGCAAGGACGGGCCTTATTGCTGTATCTGACTGACCCAACAGCAACGATTGAAGACATCCAGTGAGCAGTGATGCCCTCGATGAGTCATCCTGTAAGTGCCAGCACCATTGGCAGACAGCTGCATGACGCAGGACTACATGCATGCAGACCGTTATAACGACTGCCCTTAACAACTCATCTGCAATGGTGTCGTGCCAGACTGTCATGGGATGGATCATCACAGGACACCATTAGGAACCTCTACAACTCCATGCCGAGACGTCTGGCATGTTGGGTTAGCAAACATGGTGGCCCGACGCCATACTGAGAGTCACTACTTCTGTATGTGTAGCTGAATAAATATTGTACATATCAGTCTAAATTCATCATCATTTATTGTTCCTGGTAACCTTTATCTTCTTTCCCAATAGCACTGCAATCCCACACTTCCTTCTGGGTGCAGCTATTCTTTTGATGATGAGTGTAGATTAATATTTTTAGATTTACATTCCTGTAATGACATTTTTGTTTGCGGTTTTGATGTTTTAGCATTCTCGTGAATGCACTACTGTTTGGTGAAGTTTGGTGATTTTGACTGACTGTGAACTGCGTTACGTCTAAGATGAGACATATTTCTTAATATCAGTATACTATAGCCTGTTAACGCAAGTGTCATTGTCTGAGAGATTCCTTCCAGCAAAGATGCGACCTTTCCTGCTCCTTATCGTCCTGCTCCAGCTTCTTCTTACCTTTATCTGCAGCTGATTATAATTGGTGTGTTTTCTTTCCATGAGAGTATTTCCTGGGAAGAGACAAGATTGCGATGCGTCTCCCGTCTGACTGCAGCACAGTCAGTAAATCTGTAAATGGTTCCTCGTTAGTAGTTCTATCTCAGCTCCAGCTCTGCTACACCGACCCGCTTGGCTGTTTTTGTTATCTGCTCAACTCGGCTGTTTGGCTTCTTGTGTTGTGCATCCAGTTTCATCTTCAGCTTTTTTTTATTTTTCTTTGCAACATTCATTTTCTCCTTCTCTCTCCAGTCACGCTTCCGGTCTCTGGAGCTGTTTTGTCTCCTGTGTTGCTTCACTTACACCCACTGACTGCTTTTTCCACCTGTTGCTTCCATTGTAGGTTTATTCTGTTTGTCCCAATGTATACCTTCATGACAGGGATTATCCTTTGCCTTAATGCTTTTGGTGATTTGGTTGTTTTTGGTCAAAAGTCAAAGTTTATTTATATGCGCCTTTTACAACAGATGTTGTCACGTAGCAGCTTTACAGAGAATCCAGGTCCAAGCCCCCAATGAGCAAGCCAAGAGCAACAGTGGCAAGGAAAAGCTCGCTCAGAGCAAGAGGAAGAAACCTTGAGAGGAACCTACACTCAAAAGGGGAACCCATCCTCCTCTAGTCCCCACTGGATAGCAAGACCAGCACAAAAGCAACATGAAAAGGATCAGGTTTTACACTTATATAGAGTATAGAGAATAACTGATAAATGTTTGAGTGATAGCGACGGTAAGAAACAGAGCTGAAAGTCGGAATGAAGCTCAGTCACTGTTACCAGTGAAACCAGTGACCACTGTAAGGGGTTTAGCACAGTAAAAATCATGAACATCAACCACTTCTGCTAGAAGCCTACAGGGATGGTCTATTAGGAGGAAAATGAGAAGCGTTCAGTGTTTTGTGAGGCAGAGGAAGAAATGTCTGATTAATTTGCAAAGCAGGAAAAGAAAGTCTGTGAGTCTGTGATATCAGGATCATCGGCTGGCTCAGCGGCATGAAGACAAAGCTTCCACATAGCATAGGACAACGTGAAGCTCCATGGTAGGTAAACTGGTTAGAAGAGCTACATGCTCATATTATAGAGTTATAAAATGGACATGAATATGCTGAATGAATCCAGATATGTGATGCCTGAGACACTGTTTGATGATAGTTTTGATAAAATCTGTATATATTTTTTTAAATCTCTATTTTTCATATATAAGTCATATATGGTGTAAGTATGTGCAGGGCAAAATAAACCTCAAAGAAATGAAGTTTTTAATATTTGTTGCTATTTTGCCATTGTTACATTACATGAATTTCAGTGATGATTTTGACCACATTAAGATTGTCAAGTGCAAAAGTGTCATGGGGACATACACTTATCATCGAAAGAATAGTTGCACAAATGGCTGCGGATAGGTTCGGCATTGTGAGACATGTGAATGATTCAAGTTTCACACTCTGTTGTGACGTAAGCAAAGACGGGCTTTATCACTGTACCTGACTGACCCAACAATCATGATTGTGGACATTCAGCGAGCAGTGATGCACTCCGTTAGTCATCCTGTTAGGACCAGCACCATTGGCAGATGGCTGCATGACGCAGGACTACATGCATGCAGATGGTTACGACGACTGCCCTTATAGCTTGAGAACAGGAGCTAATTTAGTCTTGTTATAAGCTCATAGCTAAGTAACATAAAGCTAATTTGCACCATAACAGGCTAATAAACATTTTATTAACTATTTAACCATTGGTAAACTTTCATGTTCTTTAGGCTTCATAAATTATTTAACAACAACGTTTGTTTGAGAGAAAACCACGTTTTGCGCAACATCAAACTGATGAATAGACAAATTGTGGGGATTATGAAAATCATAAGGCATTAGAATTAGAAACTTCTGCATCATTTAAAGTCAAACGTGAATGTTGAGTATGAAGGCACTTTCAACTTCGTTAAATTTCTCAATTTCTAAAAAATCTCAATAATTGTTTTATACGCGTCTCCTGTACCTTCAACCCCCGGACCCTGTTACAACTGTCAGTTCCAGCTGGTCTACAGCTTGTTTGGGCTGAGACTGTGGTCTCGTCTGATGCAGCTGACCAAGTCAGGCAACTTCTCAGGCAATAGGAGAGAAAGTGTGGCAGTTAGTCTGGTGTCCATTTTAAGCTAAGACTATCCCTAAAAGACCAGCCAATCCCTTCTCTTCAGACCCAACAGGCTAGACAGTGGGAGGTGATCGAGGGTCTACTGCGTTTTCATTTGAATTGTGATTCAGACATCCCTGACTCATCTGCTCAGCTGAAGAGGTTAGCAGTAACAGGTTTGCACTGTTTGAGTGTTATGTTATCTGCTCCTATTTGTGCCTTACTGGTATAACCGCCATGACGAACCATGTACCTGAGTAACAATATGAGATATGAATATAGATAGATAGATAGAACACTGCTGACCTATCTGAGAACTGTGTGGGCATGGCTAAAGATCAACTTAATGGACAGCTCTCTGTCCAACACATGAAAAACAGTCATGAACATAGATATGCAGAAGAACGGTTGAAAGAACAAACAAATGATTGAATCAAATGGTGCATGAATGAATGAACATATGAAGGAGCAATGTTGGCATATAAATAAAGGAATGAAGGGATGAAGGAACAATGTTGGTGTATAGATAAAGGAATGAAGGGATAAAGGAGCAATGTTGGTGTATGGATAAAGGAATAAATGGATGAAGGCACAATGTTGGCGTACGGATAAAGGACTGAACGGATGAAGGAACAATGTTGGTGTATGGATAAAGGAATGAACGGATGAAGGAACAATGTTGGTGTATACATAAAGGAATGAAGGGATGAAGGAACAGTGTTGGTGTATGTATAGAGGAATAGAGGGATGAACAAACCATATTGGTGTATGGGTAAAGGAATGAATGGATGAAGGAACAATGTTGGTGTATGGATAAAGGAATGAAGGGATGAAGGAACAATGTTGGTGTACAGATAAAGGAATAAATGAATGAAGGAGCAATGTTGGTGTACAGATAAAGGAATAAATGAATGAAGGAACAATGTTGGTGTATGTATAAAGGAATGAAGGAACAATGTTGGTGTACGGATAAAGGAATTAACGGTTGAACAACCATGCTGGTGATGTTTAAACGAATGAAGGGGCCACAGGCAGCTACAGACAGGAGGTCTAGCCTGCTAGCTTTTGGTTATGCTGGTTAGCTTTAGCTCACTAAGTTTCTCTGACTCTGAAAGTTGTGTGGGCGAGGCCAGAGACATCAGCCTTGTGATTGGTCAGGGGAATGCTTACAGAAGCATTGCCCAAGATTAGGACCGCCCAGTTTACATGGAGAGGAGAGAAATATGGTGAAATATAGTATTCAAAGCGTTTACTTGGTACACGTTTACTGTTTACCTGCATGAGCAAGATTAACCTCATTAGGAAGAACACACAGATTTAGGTTCTCTAAATTCTTTAATCTGTATTTAAATATGAACTGAACTAAATGTAAATTGTAACGATGCTGTGCAGATAGGAGTTCAAACTGCAGCTAATCAAGTCGTACAGATATGACCTCATCAAAACTGCTTTTGGTGTTGATCCAGATTGGTGTTGATCCAGATTAGAAGGTCCTCTCCATGTGGGCTGTTGGTGCCGTTGGACACATACCCGGGTTTTCTTTTTTGGCCAGAGAAAGATGATATCTGATGTGCTCCTGCATAAAAGGGCAAAGAATGTGCTGATTGTAATTCAAGTTCCAGAGAAGAAAGGGAAAACATAAGTGATTGAGATCTTGGCCTTGTGCTTGATGGCGGGGTTTTGAGAGAGTGGGAGTGATGAGTGAGTGGCTGAGCGACGAAGGATGAAAGAGAGCGTGAGAGAAAGAGAGAGAGAGAGAGAGAGAGAGAGAATGAGAGAGTGCTGGTCAGCTGGCTGCTGGATGCTTACGCAGGAGAATTGCATAACCTCGGTGATGGGTGACAGATTGTCCCTGTCATTACTGCACTCTAATCATTTATGTGTATGTATGTGTGTGTGTGTGTGTGTGTGTGTGTGTGTGTGTGTGTGTGTGTGTATTACAGTTACAAGCCTCACCAACCTTTAGTCCCCTAGTCCAGCTAGTCCTCAGAGATTAAAGATACAAGCTATACTATCCACATCAGCTGTTAACAAGTTGGTGGTGTCTTCCAGCAATTATTAAGTGTCATGAAAAGGAATTCGTACCTAATGCTGTGTAATACCTCCACGAGCTCCAATAACAGCTGTGATTGGATTTGTCATGGACTAGACATGTTTCTGGATGTAGGCCACATCAATGTTCAGACACTCTTGCATCAAAGAATTGTGCAGTTGGACCAGATTTGTGGATGCCTTCCCTGGCACAGTTCCAAGGAGAATTCACTGTAGACTGGGATTTTAGTCACTGCTGGTAGACCCGTATGACTGTACGCTTCCATATACCTGCAGATTCAGCTACTTCCTTCACACTATGGTCTTTGGCACGCCCAAATGCAGTCACTCCTTTTAGCCAATCATTAACATCTGCTTTGGAGCCATTTTCCACACATGGAACGAGACATTCACTGCACTGTAGCACCTCTTCTCAATCTATGGATCCCGTCACTCACACCCCGCAGGTATTTATAGCCCCATCATCCAGCGCCATCTGCAGGAGCCTGAAGTTACTACCACCTTAAACATAATTGTTTTTTTGTTCAGTGAGTCTTATGTTTGCTTAAATCAGTGGTTCTGAAAAAAAAACCCCAGAATCTTCAATAAAGGAGGAACGTTTTTTATATGACAAACTACAGTTGAATTGTTATGTTATTGGATAGCTTTGTATTTTATGCTGGTCGCTTCTTTCCATTTTTTAAACTGCCAATTCTGTTCTTTCTTTCCTTTTAAGAACTGTACTTGACAGTAACTCTTAATGTTAAATTCTCAGAATTAAAAAGTGCACTGGTTACAGAACAAACCTCTCCTCTCTTTACAATCATCCAGCTAAAAAGGAAGTGGAGTATTTGTACAGCTGCTACAGGTGATGGAAACAGCCATGAACAAGGCGCCTTTTGCTTCTCACATAAAAATATGGTGGAATTGGAAATCTTGCCACATCCACTGCCTAGTCTGGGTCTACAATGACAACAAGCTTATGTTAAATGTCCAAATGTCAGCTGCACAACTAATCATGTGGTCAAGTGGTGTCTGAAACTGGGAAATACCAGTTTTCCCACTTGTAAATGGCTCTTGAGCACAGCTGCTAAACTCAGGATTCTAGGTAGCACACAAGTTTACAAGATGTGAAATGTAACATGACCTTTAACCTTTTACACAAGTGAAAAACTCTAAACCTGCATTAAATGTGGATAAATGCGTGAGATGTGCTTCTGTGGGCAAATAAAAAGCAGGATTGTGTTCTCCGGACCGCCATTCTATCTTTCCGTGTGCTGGGTGTATCTATGAACGAGCCCCCAAACAGAGTAAAGTTATATGTACCAGATAATCATCATGTACATACAGCCTTTTGATGAGCACCCGAACCCAACATAACTGCAGCTTTGGATTCGACTTGTAGCAGCTGCGTGTGTGGCATGACACCAGATTAAACAATTCTGGTAGCGTAACGTCCAAGAAGAATCGCCTGCATGGTTTTGTGTATCTTGGGCTCAGGTAATGTGTTGTAGTGTGTCGGTGTACAGTAACTCAGTAAGTGTAATGCGTTAGTGTGCTGTAAGTAGTGTGTTGGTGTACAGTAACTCAGTAAGTGTAATGTGTTAGTGTGCTGTAAGTAGTGTGTTGGTGTACAGTAACTCAGTAAGTGTAATGTGTTAGTGTACTGTAAGTAGTGTGTTGGTGTACAGTAACTCAGTAAGTGTAATGTGTTAGTGTACTGTAAGTAGTGTGTTGGTGTACAGTAACTCAGTAAGTGTAATGTGTTAGTGTGCTGTAAGTAATATGTTGGTGTACAGTAACTAGCGAGCCCACCAATCAGGGTACAGCAGTCACTTTGTTTTGAGCTTGTTTTGACCTGTTGGACAGAGCTTGGTTCTAGCTAATGGAAATTGTTGTCCCTCAGTGTTCTGTGTTTATGATCATTTGAATAGACATCAGTGTCAGACTACTGAGCTTCTGTTAAAGACTGGTGGACTGAGAGACACTAGAGTCTCTTCACCTACAGTGAGTTGATTAAGAGTCTTGTTCCAGAAATGATAACAGGACATTAGAGCCATAATAAATCATGCTACTGTTACTCTCCATACTTTAGTACATTTGAAGGTAAATACTTTAGTACTTTTACTCCAGTGGAGGTCTGTAAGAGCAACTTCTACTGACACTGGAGGAAGATTTTACCTTCTCTACTTTCCTTTGCTTCTCTTGTTATCTGGTGTTGACCCGAGGAGGATGGGTTCCTCTTTTGAGTCTTGGCTCCTCTCAAGGTTTCTTCATTTTGAACTGAGGGAGTTTTTCCTTGCCTCTGTCGCCCTTGGCTTGCTCACTGGGGGCTCGGACACCAGATTCTTTGTAAAGCTGCTTTGTGACAACATCTGTTGTAAAAAGCGCTATATAAATAAATGTTGACTTGACTTGACTACTTTAACTCAACTACATGGTTTGTGTACTTCGTTCAGCACTGCTAGGAAAAACTGTCAGTAGAAGTTGACCATATGAGGTGTCTGATAGATGGTGTTTATAAATGCCTGGTTGGAAATGGAAAAACAGTTTGACTGTTTTCAGTATATAAGATGTAGTATTGGAAAATCTCGAGGAAATTCTGGAATTTAGGCCCTTAAATTAACACTAAGTTGAAACTGTACTGATGTTGTATTCCGTCTATAGGCGAATTAAATACCTAGTTAAAAATGCTGCTTTGAATTTCTTAATTCTAGTGTGGACTTTGTGTCTACACTGCACATGAATTGCACTTTTCTGTCATTAATTGTACTTACTGTAAATGACATTTTCAATACATGTTGATTTTCAATGTGAACATGTCGTCTGCATGCAGCAAACTTCAATCAACATTCTGCATCACTTGTATTTATTTATTAAATAAACAGACTTTACAGATAAACAGGAAGTGTGTTTTCTGTAGAGGATGTGTTAACTAACCACATTGACTAACCAGCACCTACAAATCCAGCGAACACGTGATCTATCCGGGGCGCCCACATTTTTACCTCAACCTTAACCAACCACCGAACTCTCTGTATTTTGATGGGTGCAAGCAGTGTGTGAAATACCCCCTGGTATTAAGGGGGTCCCATGTTGACTGGCTACCTCAGTATCTCACTCTCCATAGTGGCGTAGATTCTAACTTCTGTAAAAGTTGACCATATTGACCATATGAGGTGCCAGATATAGGCCGTGTTTTAAAATGCTGCTGTATTCATTAGATTGTTAGATTGTTGCTCAGGTTCTGTTGTAAGACACTCTCATGTATTATATACTTCTAACAGCAGTGTAGTTGCCCTTGAACTGTGTCACCAGGGTATTTAAAGGTGTATGATAGCATAGCGAGTCTGCAGTTTCTGGGAGATGTACACAAACTAAAATTAAACTTGATGCTACGTTGCTGCCAGTAGTTGGCAAATGTTTTAGCTGAGACAGCTGCTTTATGTTGCAGTGTATGAGGCAGGCACTTCGGGCTAAGCGCATGAGGAGGAGAGGGAGCCAGTGGTGGAGATAAAAACCCAATTCATTTCCTGTCCACTTCCCCCGCCTCGGAAACCTCATTAGAATTTGAATTCTGGGGTGTTAATTTGATAGCTGGCTGTGAGCCTGCTCATCTTTTCCCTAGTAATGGTCTTTCTTGTGAATGTGCCTGTGTGTGTGCGCATGTGCACACTTGTGTGTTAGAGAGAGTAGACTGAGAGGGATGGGGTTTGACCCACCCCCTCAGGCTCCTACTGTGCCATCTGTATAAGGGACAAGATTTAGTCCAGGCATGCAGAGACTTGCTCACACATCAGTGTTGCCTGATGTATCTACTGTGATATACCTTACTGTAGCATGATACTGCTGAGTAAACTGGTCTAATTCATGTAACACAAAACTCGACTCACTGTTTTGAAATAAGTTTGATGTAGTATATAAATATGTACACTGCCAGTCAAACTATAAAATAGCACTCCTGGAATTATACAGTCCACCTTAAAAACCTCGAAAATTGAACTACAGGAGGATGAAATAGCTTTCTTAACGTGCAGTGGAGGCTGATAGAACAAGGTTTATTTCTAAGCAGTTTTGGAGCAACTGTATTGATCTGTCCATCATGAATATTCACTAAACTGAAAGGGGAACTAGAGCTTTTAAACTGTGCAGAAAAAGAGATCAAAGTTTTTATACAACTAAATATATATTAGAGGTGGAGACATGGAGAAATATAATACTGTGGTACATCAAGAGTATATGTGGTATATCAGGATATTTATTCTCATCAGCTGAAGCTGTTAAGTGTAAGCTTGTGGAGTCTTTAAGATCACCAACAACATCCATTTAGATGAGTGTGTCTAAACATTTGATTGGTAGTGTACTTAAATTCTATTGCTCAGTTTATAGCAGTTTAGCTCCGCCCATTCCTCCTGAAGTTATAAGGAGTGTTTCTGCCTGGACTGCTTTTAAAAGTAGTTAGACTGTGGACTTTTACAGTACTGTGCAGAAGTCAGAGACCCTCTACATTTATTTAATTTCCAGAACATTATGTATATTATGTACAACTTATTACTTTGTCATAAGTAATTTTTCAATTTCAGTTTTCCTGTATTTGGTAGTACGTGTACGTTTAAGTCTGTATTTCCTTTAAATATCTGCAAAGATATTTTCCCATACTCCCAAAAATGTCTCTTTTCACCAGAAATGTCTGCTGAAGAATAATAACTAGTACTCAGTGGCTGTTTTGATTAAATAATTGGAGCGTAGTCTTTGACTTTTGTGCTACATACAGTATAACAGGCTTCAAGGCACGATAAAAACTGCTTGTTTAATTCTAAGGGATAAACCATTGTTAGAAAATGGTCATGCAAAAATAGTTTCTGACTGTTTTCAGTACATAAGTACATGTAGTATTTGGAAAAAGTCCAGGAAAGTCTGGAATTTAGGCCCTAAAATTAACACTTTAAGCTAACACTGCACTGATGTTGTGTTCTGCTTATAGGCGAATTAAATTCCTAGTTAGACTCAGATGCCCTGGAAAAAAATGCTGCTTTGAATTTCTTAATTCTAGTGTGGACTTTGTGTCTACACTGCACGGGTTGCACATTGCTGTCATTAATTGTACTTACTTTAAATGACATTTTTGTTACATGTTGATTTTTCCAAGTGAACGTGTCCTCTGCAGGCGACAAACTTTAAATCTTTTCTGTACAACTTTCTGCATCACTTCTGCATATTTATTTATTAAATAAACAGATGTTACGGATAGACTGGAAGTGTGTTCTCTGTAGAGGATGTCTTAACTAACCACAGCACCTACAAATCCAGCAAACATGTGATTTGTCTTGGGTGCCCAAATTTTTACCTCAACCTTAACCAACCACCAAACTCTATGTTTTGATGGGTGCAAGCAGTGTGTGAAATACCCCCTGGTATTAAGGGGGTCCCATGTTGACTGCCAACTTCAGCGGTCTTTTCTCTGGTCTCTTCTGGAAATTGAATTTTTCAGATTTACAAATGTACCAAGGTGTGTTGTAAAGTTTGTCAGAGCTGTTCTGGGCATATTTACAGATGCTAGGCTATAAAAGACCAGCTGGGGGAACCGGTCTGCTACAGCGCCACCTTGTAGCTGCATGTCTAGCAGTGTTGGGTAGTAACCGAAGACAGGTAACGGCATTACGTAATCAGGATATGAAACAAAGTAACTGTATTGAGGATAGTAATCAGATTGCAGGTGCATTATAAAATCAGAGGTGGTTACTGTCAGAAGTGTATTAAAGCCACATACAATGTATAGTCTTAGTAGATTTACTGGGTTGTTTTTTTGTTTGATTTTGTTGTTGTTTTTTTTGATAATATGTGTACCTTGATTTGGCTTGTGGCCTGAATCTAGAGCTTCAAACTGATCTAACAGTGAGCTCCATTATTCAGCACTTCTACAATTGAATGAATAGAAATGTAAATCTTGTGAACATTGACTGGTCAGATTTTAATGCTGAACTGAATTAGTATCATAAGGGGTAGAGGTAGTTTTATTTTCTTATAAACAATTTCTTATCATCATTTGTGACTAAGACAATCAGCCACCCACAGTACTAATGTGAAATCATGTCTGTTTAAACTGGTAGCACACATTTGTGCAGCTGCTGAAACTGTGGAGAGTTAAGTGAGTGGAGAGTTACATCACAGTCAAAGCCTGGAGCACTGATATAAAGCCATATGAGCAGCACAGCCTCTTATCAGACACTAATGTTGCCCATTCAGAGTTATTAGAATGACATCTATTTATAAGTATTGTTAATAATATTGTACTGTATTGCACACCTTGGGTAAAAAAAATGACAGTTTATGTACAATTTACAATTGAAATGTTGCCTGTAGAGACATAAATAATTGAGTGAATGACTAAAAATGACACATTTCTTGATGCATTTAATTATGTGTATTTACATTTACTTAATTATATATTTATTGCCACATTACAGCTTGTTTGTTTATTTTGTCTGGGGGGAAAAAACTCTGTAATTTGGTAGATTTAGGGACAAATTACAGCTGGAATAATTCACAGAAACTAATCCTGATGAGCAGATATTTTACAAACATTTGGGATTTGAATGGATGTGGTGGTGTGTGTTTTCTTTAGATCGAGTCTCTAGTCATTAGGGTTGATCATAGCGCTAAGAGGACTGGATTTTCTGGGCTTTTTTTAAAGTCCTTACACCCCCTGCTGGCAGATTATGATAAAAGATTACTGTCTGCTTCTCTACATGCAGTCGCATACAGTCTTATTCAAGTTTAACACCCCTGGTCAAACTACGTTTTTGTCAGTTTGCAATGCTCTTTATGTCTGTTTATTTGCTGAGTTTTAACATTTTGTGTCATATTAATGTGCAGAAGTGTGTAGAGGATGTGTTCACTTATTTTACTGGGAACAGGACGACTTTGGTATACAGCTTTATCATCTTCCAGATGTGAGTACAGTGTCTACTGTATTAGAGAAACACAGGACTGTGCAAATGCATAATTTGCTCTGTATCGCGGTATCTTTAGCGTGTCAGCGGAAACAAGTGACCAATGTATGTCATGAGTTTCAGAGTATGTCAGTGAAATCCCTTTTTGAGTCCATCTCTCCCTCTCTCTCTCTATCTCTTTAGGGTTTCTGGTGGGGAGCTGTTTGACCGTATAGTAGAGAAAGGATTCTACACAGAGAAAGACGCCAGCACACTCATCAGACAAGTACTGGATGCAGTGAACTACCTTCACAGCATGGGCATTGTGCACAGAGACCTGAAGGTGAAAGAGCCAACACAGGTTTACACACAGGCTTCCTTATGTCTGTCCTCCTTGGTGTAGACTGGTTTGCTTGACTCTGTGTATCTGTGTTCTGCTCTTCAGCCAGAGAATCTTCTGTATTTTAACAATCAAGACGGATCAAAGATCATGATCAGTGACTTCGGCCTTTCCAAGATGGAGGGCACGGGTGACGTCATGTCCACTGCCTGTGGGACACCAGGATATGTGGGTAAGATAGTAATGTAATATAAGACAGTGTAATGTAATCAGGGACACGAACCTGCTCACGGAATGTGGAGCAGAAATGGAGGGTATTTTGCCAGGAACAAAAACATGATGGTCTTTAGGTCTTCTGGAATCAGAACAGTTCAAATCTCTGTTATCAGTTAATAGCATGTATGTATGTATGTATGTATGTATGTATGTATTTCTGTCTGTCTGTCTGTACGTACAAACAAGTGCAAAGGCAATGCAAAACATACGTTGACGTGAACACAGTACAGGCAAATGCACCCCTGGTCAATGGCAGCGCCCCTGGTGCATGTGCATGTTTTGTTGATTTGTTTTGTGTAAATAATTTAATAAGTGTTCTACAAAGGACATATTTCTGAACATCTTAATACACAAAGAAGTTTTATTTGTTGAATGTAATATGCTAAAATAAAAATAGAATGTGGGCTGCCCAAAAGCTATTTCATGTTTTTATCTGCAAAAAAAAAAAAATTGAACTGCAAATAAATCAATATTATTTGCAGGAAATGGCACATTTGAGTGTGCCCTCTGTAGAGGATGTGTTATGTTCCCTACACGACTTTTACTCCGATTTTAGCCCTGATTCTCTGTGTGGTAGAACCTGTTTTGGTTGACCGTAGTCTGGGTCAGATTTTTTGGGTCAGTCAGGGTCGACAGTTAGAGGGAGAATTGAGTAGTATGTGAGGGGTGCAGACTTAAAACTCGAAAGAATAAAACAGCGAGTCAAAAAGATAAAGTGGTGAAAAGTCACTCGAGTGTTA
Source organism: Semaprochilodus insignis (assembly GCA_034552555.1). Classification (NCBI taxonomy): domain Eukaryota; kingdom Metazoa; phylum Chordata; class Actinopteri; order Characiformes; family Prochilodontidae; genus Semaprochilodus; species Semaprochilodus insignis. Next base: position 29,420,388 of record CM067474.1, read on the forward strand.
AGCAGAACTTTTTAATGAGTTTGAGGCACAAGGACAGTTGAGTTTAAAATTCTAAACTACCACACTGATCACATCTTTACATCCACGACCCTCACTTAAGTGTGTTTACATGCTGCATCTTTACTGTGTCAGTACGAATAGCAGAGAAAACACTAACAGCATCAGCTGCTCCAGATCCGTTTATTTGCATCTCCTTGTAATGGGGAGAGCCTGCAAGTTTATGCAAGTTCAGTGAGTTTTGTTACAAAAACTCTTCCCCCTTATGCATGGGCATGTGCATTTGTGTTGGCATTTTCCTACTTGACAGGTGTACATAGTGTCTTAAATAACCCAATACAGTGTGGTCTGAATGTCCACACGTTTTAGACACCTTTTGTCTAGCATTTCTCTTTGAAATCAAGTGTTTTTACTTCTATAACCATGAAATGCTTTTAAAACATCCTCTACAGTTTGCTTAAAGAGCTGGTAGAGGCATTGAAACATTGCTAAACCTTTTGTTTAAACATCCAGACTCTCCAGGGACAGACACATGCTAGACTTATGTATTGATTTGTCTTTGGCTTTTTACACCATCCATGTCACACATTCTAGCATAGAAATGTGTTTCCTATTTTCTTGATCTTGATTTAAATATAGTTGGCTGGATACCAGATTTCCTAGTATACTGGAGTGTGTGAGAGTCAGGGATTCTTACTCAGGCCTGTTGTGCAGTTCTCCTGCTTTTCTTCAGGCTGCTGTCTTCTCCTCTCTTCTTTATATTCTGCATTCAAATGAGAGTGAGAGCAGTCGTAAAGATAATATAAAAAAAGTAAGAAAAGTTGTGAAAATAGGCATATTAAAGTTTGCAGGCGACACAGTGATTAGCGTTCATGTGTTATCACTCATGCACATGGAGCTGTAGTTCACGACCTGAGTGATGAACCATTTCCTCATCTGAATGTTAAGGATATGTTTACCTTAAGGAAGTCTTTACCTAACCCTGTACCTATAGTCATGAAAGGCTCTACAGTTTAAATGGTGGATGGTGTTATAAGTTTGTTTTATTTTCTTGTCTTCTATTAGTTCTGTATATGTTCCTGTATATTTGTGATGGTTGTTATCATTTGTAAGCAGTGTTGATTCCAACAGATTAGCAAGTGATGTTTTGTTCCCTGCTTGGGACATTTTGCCCGCACCACAGTCAACTCTATCATACCCCCACCCCGGGGGAGAGTTTGTTAGAGACAGGATTTGAGACCATGGGAATGTTGATTCAACAATGGTATAAAAGCCTATCCCTAAGTTTTGCCTTCAGATTGCAACCTTTACTCTTCTGGGAAGCCTTTGCACTAAATTTTGGAACATTGCTGTAAGACTTTGATTGCATTCACCCTGAACAGCTTTAGTGAAGTCCGGTACTGATGTTGGATAATCAGTTCTGGATCACTCACCCATCCCAGTAGTACTGGGTGCAGCTGTATCAGTCCAGTAAAGGCAGTTCTACTGCTCTACAGCCCAGTGCTGGACATGGTGAACTTAAGCTTTTGCAGGGCTGCTCCAGAGCCTTCCTAATTCAGAGTGCATTTCTGCGGTATCACAACTGATTGCCTGTGTCAGCAGTTGGTGCAGCATTCACTAAGGAGCGTGTAGGCGTTTGTGTATGTGTAGTGTACCTACAAGCTCTCAAATGTCTACGGAACAATCTTATTCACTTTCATTCACTGTATCATTTTACACATTATGTAGCATTTCCTAAGCTGCCTGTAAATAACGTAAGCTTTTTCACCACTACTTCACAGTTCATGAATGAACATGAGCTACTATAAACATTTTCTCAGTATGAATGTGCGCGAGACAGATGACGAGGCCTATATGTTGTTGCTATAGGCTATGTATGCTATAGAATATCAGTGCTATCAACACTTAACAACCACTCACAGCCTGCTGTTCTGATGGATACACACTCACTGAGCACTTTATTATATTTATTGCACTTACTGTCCATTTTATCAGCTCCACTTAGAATATAGGAGCACTTTGCGTTTCTGCAAATACAGAATGTAGCTCATCTGTTTCTCTATGTACTTTTTTTTACCACCACAGAGCAGGTATTATGTGGGTGGTGGATCATTCTCAGCACTGCAGTGACACTGACATGGTGGTGGTGTGTTAGTGTGTGTTGTGCTGGTGTGAGTGGATCAGACACAGCAGTGCTGCTGGAGTGTTTAAACACTGTGTCCACCTTGTAGACAGTCAGAGACGATAGCTCATCTGCTGCTGTACAGTTTGTGTTGGTCATCATCTAGTCCTTCATCAGTGGGAACAGCACAGGACGCTGTTGGCTGGATAATTTTGGTTGGTGGACTGGACACAGTCCAGCAACACTGCTGTGTCTGATCCACTTGTACCAGACAACAAATGCTACGTAGATTGCCTAGCTAGTAAAGATCGTAAAGATGAGACAGTTTCACAACAAACATTGAGAATTTAGAGATGAATGCACAGCCTTATTTACATTTATAAACACTCCAGTTGGTGTAATCTGCAGTGAGAAACTGTCAACCACTGAATTTACAGCCAGGATGGTGATACGCTACTTCATTTAACATTTGAGTTTGTCGACCTTTCATCTAAATAAAAGAAGCACGGTTGGTTGGTTAATTAGTTAGTTAGTAAGGGATTTCTGGCCACTAACTAGTCCCACAGTTTTTGAGACATCAACACCATTCCAACTCCAGAATGTTTGACCTGATCAGAATGGTGTGCTTGTGTACAGTGCTTGTGTACTTGATCTGACTTTTTTGGAAAAAATCTGCGAGGTTTGAACCGTGGTCACTGTGATCACAGACCAGCTCACCACAAGGTTTGCTACCAGTTCCCCAGCAGGGTGGACTCAATGTGCAGAGGAACAAACAAAGCCTGCCAGGAGGAAAAACTGCCGTGCTCAATGGAGCACAGCAAAACTATTTCCTCAAACGAAAAGGAACCTCACAATGAAACCCACCTAACGCCCGACTCAAAAAAAAAAAAAAAATTTTCTCGATACTTCAGTAGCGCGAGTGCGCTCTGAAGAGGGGGAGCAGCAACCTGCCTCGAGAGGCTCGAAACCTTTTACCGGGTAGTCACGAGAGATATGTGCACGTGACAACATGAACTCAAGACTGAGCAACCACTCTCATGCTTAAATAGCGTGAGCTGCAGGTGTTAGCGTTTGCTGCTTGATTACTCATTGGTTGCCCTTTGTCTCCCCCAAGTGGCCGTAGGTGGATCTGCAGGAACCTGAGACCTTACAGTAGACTTGACGTACGAGCAGGAACAACAACATGGAGGGAGCCAGAGAGTTCGCTGTATGAGTAAATTTAGTAAAGTATTGTTTATGTCAATCCTGGTGCCTTACGTCGTTCCAGCATGGTGAAGTATACGGGTTATTCATTCAAAAATGCTATTGGATCGATATCGGGTATCGACAGATATGCAAAGTTTCTGTATCTGTGCTGGTATGCAGAGCTGGAAAAGCTGGATCGGTGCATCCCTAGGTCTGACCCACACTTGTACGTTTGTCTATTCCCCCCCTCAACTTTTGTTTGTCCTATGGAGTCCCACTTATTTTCACCTTTGTTCAAACCTTATTGTTTCCTTGCATGCACTCACTCACTCAGGGCGGATCCCTAAACTTTAATCCACAGCCATACTGATCTGCACTCCTCTATTTGTCGTTTATTCATCCCTCATTCCTCCCATAGACTCGCATTCATTTCAGCAACACCTTAGCAAGAAGCATGCATAATCACTGCACTTTCTTTAGGAAATGCACTTTTCTAGTTTATTTATTTACTCAGTTTTCCACCTATTCGTTAGGTGTTCCCTATTACACAATGATGCCAAGCTGTGATGGTGAAGACAGGTGAGGCACCACTCCATCTTTCAGAACTGCTGCTAACGCAGCATCATTGGACACAATTGTGGAAAAACACTAACTGTGAACTCTATTACATCAGCTAACAGATGCCCACATTGGCTAGCATCGCACTGAGCGATTGGGAGAAAGAGGAACAACCAGCCCCTGTAGAGAGAGCAAGCGGTTATGTTGTTATGGACTCCTGATTATGCATGGATGTGGCATCACTAGGCATAGAACTCAGTGTTCTGAAGAAGGGGCCAAAGCCTAGACAGTTAGACAGCAGCAACCCAATGTGTTTGTGTTCCGTTTCTGAGCCTGGAATGAATTATGGTAATAGAGAAAGGTGGTTGTATTTGCACCAGTAATTTTTTTCATTGATAGTTTTTGAGCTCTGCTGCTTACTGCTGAATGTTATGATGTTCACATGCATGCAGATGTGCACAGTTCTCTATGTAGCTGTGTTGGGTGAATAAAAGAGCTCATCTGTGTGTGTCCTGTATCTGGCCCTGGAGCTTTTTCTTATCACACAGTGACAGAGCCACCCTGCAGTCGTCTGCTTTACCCTTCAGATTACAGTGCCCAGACTACACTAGGCCAACATGGCCAGACATGACATGGCATGCCAAAGCCATGCTATTCTCTCACCCCACGCACTGACACACACTTTTTTTTTTTTTTTAAGATCAGTTTTGTTGATTATAAATGGCATATGCTCTGAAGTACCACCGACACATTCTCACATACAATGGGAAGCTATATTAAATGTAAATAGAGTTAGTTGCATGTTTTGCTGCCATTGATTATGCTTAATTACACGTAATAGGTTGTTCTGATTTGGCCATGAATCTGTCATTCAAAAGTCATTCAATGATATGAAGCTTCCAGTATTTTGAAGTACACCTGAGGCTTGGTGTGACACAGGTTTCATCAATCCTTCAACTCTGCATGCACTGTGCTGCATATTAGTGGCACACAAATTGATCACACATGTGGTGTAAGCAGAACCAATTTTTTGGGTTGGCCAACTTGACAGATACAATTTCTAAACCCATTAAGGTGTGCCAACAGTGTGCTGAACAATTTTCACCCTTCCTCCACTACACTTGAACCTAATTCATAAGAGCTGGGTTTATTACTCATCTGATTCTGTCAAGTTTTTTTTCTGAATTTGTGTTGTTAAATCAGTTGAAGTTTATCAGTTGTGTACTGGTTACCTACATTTTAAGACCTAGTAAATGTCAGTCTTCTATTAAGCTAATTTAAATAAAGTTCTTTGCTAAATTTATCTCAATGTAAAATTCTACACAAGGGGGTGCTATATAATTGTTGATTATGCAGCGCACAGAAGCAATGAGACCTGAAGCTGGGACTTGTTTATGTGAGCATTTTACCAAGTAAGTTGTTACCAGCACTGTGATGCTGAATGCTATGTACAGTGGTTTCATTCCCGGTTTGAGAATCACTACACCACTAATTTTTGATATTCTTATATTTAGCTGTATCTGTGTATGTTCCTGAATCTGTATAGGTGTGTGTTCCTGAAATTCCCTATCCAGTGTCCTTGGGTGCCTTAAAAATGCTTATAAATAAAATTCCTTTATTATTGTTGTCATTAATAATAGAATTAGAATATGAAACTCAGAGTTTTGCTGAACATTTTGCTGGTAATTTGCAGGTTAAGGTTTGTTCCTACTAGAGAAACTTATGTTTGTGTAGCAAACCAACTAAGCATGTAATTTCACTGGGCTGCTTAAATGTTTGTGTACGACTGTTTGTGTGGTGCTGTTGCTGCTAAAATTATGCGTTTGATGTTAGAACTATTTATTAATGTTAGCAAAAACAGCTCAAAGAAATTTAGCGACCCTCACTGTGCAATTCGCCTTTTCATGTGCATGCATAAAACTTTTACCTGTGCGTTATTTATGTTTGTGTTGGTGTTTGTGTTGGTGAGTGTGTGTGCCGGTATGTTTTTATGGCAGGCTTGTTGATGACATTGTGCTCAGGTTTCCTTGGGGACAGAGCTTTATTGGCTGTCTGGTGGCTGCAGCATAATCCATAAACCGCTAGACAGTCAAGGATGCTGTAGTGCTGTGTGGAGAGACAGGCAGTGACTGGAGGAGGGAGAGAATGGGATTGGGGTGGGGGTGTGGGGGTGTTCATGTGATGGAATGCCATGCTGCATAAGAATGATAGCACTGCGCAGGCATGCACTGAGTGTATGTGTATGTCTGTTTGTGTTTGCGCATGCTAAACGGCCTGGCATGCTTCTTTTTGTCTTTAAATGGTAACAGGCTCGCTCCCTCTCACTCACTGCTCTGGACTGTGAATTTGATTTGACTGCCGTCAGCATCTGTTACTATCTAAACTCTGTCCTTGGAAAGATAGAAAGATTTCAGTCTGTCTCTCGGGTTCTCTTATACACCTCTCATGGGGAGATTGTAAACGTGGAGATGTTAAATTGGCTGCAGTCTATAAATAGCTCATCTGGGAATAGACCCTCATTCAGCATTCCTGCTTTAGACTGAAAAAAGAAACAGTTTACGATGGTCAAAGTAAAAATAGATTCCAGCAGTGCAACACGAACACATAGCTAACAGAGTTATTTACTCTGCTGTGTGTGTGTATGCACTTTTCAGAACCAACATGCTCTGAATTCTATAGGAAAACACAGGTAACAGAATAACAGGACCACCGAACGTAGCCTGACTCTGTAGTGCTTTTTATAAAAAGCTACGTTTGTTTGTTTGTCTGTTTACTTATTTACTTATTTATTTATTTGTTTATTCATTTAAATTCAAAGGAGTGCAAACCTGAACATGAACATTTGAACCTGATCCAAACCATATGTGTTAGATTTAGACTGATATGCGCAATATTTATTGAGCTACACATACAGAAGTAGTTTCTCTCAGTATGGCATCGGGCAACATGCCTGGCGTCTCGGCATGGAGTTGTAGAGGTTCCTAATGGTGTCCTGTGATAATCCATCCCATGCAGCTTGAATATTCCCATGGAGTTCCTGCAGATTGTGTGGTAGGGGTGCAGATGTAGTGAGACCAGGCCGTCTGGATGTGTGACAACAAACTGTTCATCTTGGCGCTGACCACAGTGCCTCCACACACGGATTTGTTGGTTGTCTCCACAAGTGTGTGTGTGTGTGTGTGTGTGTGTGTGTACATTTGTATAGATTTATTCCTGATGTCCATATAGGCCGAAGTCTTGACACTGTACAGAAACAAACACGAGTGTGTGTTCAGTGCTTAGCACCTCAGGAAATTGCCTCTCTCTTCTTGGTTTTGATGAGTGTGCGCCTTGGTTGTCATTTGGAGTGCCTTTTTCAGATTGATTTTCATAAGCAGTGCTCCAGCACACAATCACTCTCTCTCTCCCGCTCTCTCTCTCCTCCAAACACAATACTTCAGTCTGGGATTAGATGGGGCTTTGAAGCATAGAATAGAGGGCTTTGTGGAGTGAGTGAAAGCTTGTTTCCTGATGGGAGGAAGAGAAAGGAGGGGAGAGAAGCAGAAAATAGAGAGAACAGTCAGATGACTTTGGAGCGCCTCAAGAGTCCAGTCAGCCCTCCACCTCCTGTGGAGAAGCAGCGTGATTGACGTTGGCGTGGGTGTGGGTGGCTGACAGGGTTTGTGTGTTTTTGAGAGCGTTTATGCGTGTCTGCCTGCTGAGTGCACCGTGTACGGACTTGCCTGAGTCCACCTCACAGCAGCCTCTGCTGCACAGTCCAGCAGCCTCTGCTGTAACCTCCAGTCCTCCTCCTCACACCAGGTTGTATGGGCCTATTGTGTTATTGCGTTGAACCAGAGTCGCCCATCTCCTGTTCTCTCTCATAATCTGTACATATAAACAAACGTACATAAACAGGCTTTATGTATTCAGTGAATCATTGGTGAAAATGGTCAGGGGTTTTGGAGCACTTTCTGGCAATGGCAATTCTTGAAAATGCTGCAAGAGGTGTTCACTGCCCCTTACACAATTGGCTCTGGCACTGGATCTGGCCAGGTTGAACAGGACCATATTACAAAAGGAAATCAACCCAAAAATCATATACAGCATAACCATATTGCATTGGAAATACATTACTTTGTTACTTGTTGTTTGTTTATTTGCAGTCCAGTCCCACTTCTGTGAGGTAGTTGTAGACCTCCAGTTAAGTCCAACTAAGTGCATTTTATGTAAAGAGAGGGCTTTACAAGCCAGTACTAGTGAATTTGAATGTCTAAATTTGATGTGAAATTGAAAGCTGTAAGGCTATTTGGTCAAGCCAGTGACCCTACAAAACAGTGGACAGCACACCGTCTCTATAGGTGTGGCAACTATGGGTCTAATGCCCCTGCTGGCTGGCCACAGAATGACATGCTCTGACCATCCTCATCTGTTTCCATTACCAAATGGCTAATTTTCCATCTCATTTGTCTCATTTAAACTATCTTTATCTACAGTCTAATTCAATCACTTAGTTCTCCCTATGCTGGTTATTATTCACTGTATTTACTCCCTGAAATTAGTCTATAATAGGTTATTCTACTACGTTGTGGGAAGGTGAGGTTACACTTGGCAATAAAGCGGTTGCTTCACTTCTGAGTGAGCTTATGATGCCACGTTACATACTCTTTAGTCACTGGTCACTTCAGAAAGTAAATTAACTTGCTTGCCTCTGTAATGGTGACTTGGGTCCAGTGCATGTGCACTACAGTGTGCCTGGGGAGAGGGCATAGAGGATAGAACATGAACAGGTATGCAGATATGGTGGATAGCTCTGGGTTGTAGCATGTATGCTGTACCCGCTGCTGCTATCCTAGATTGTGATGAGTGGAGTCTGGGTGCTTTCATGCCTAGTAAATGGTTTCCAGTAACCATATTGACTGTCTCCTGGGTTTCTCTGGGACAGGGCAAATAGCTGTTCACCGTTTGCATGTCTCTCCATGGAGCATTCGCCCATCACCCCCCATTCATTACATCTCTATTTATCTGTAATGTTAGCTAGCTACTGTTAGACACATTACACAAGCGTATTAATGTCAGTTGTGTTAACCTGAGCTCCATATTGGTCATCATGCCACACAGTGTTTCTCTGACATGGTAATGATTTAGCATCAGTGAACATGAGTGGTGTCGAAATCAAAATAGAACTAACCAAGAGCTGAAGCTTTGCCTGCTGCTGAGTTGGGTGTACAGGGAAACCAGCCCCATAAAATGCTAGCACATGTAACGTTAGCCTACTTAGCTTGTAACATTAGTTTTGTTGAATTGTCACTGGCTATATTCACACTATTAAGTTTCATTAACTTACATGAGCTGCACTTTTACTGCTGATAAATTAAACCTACCGGACAGACTGGATATCCAGGGGGAAAAGGTCCTCTTTGCTTGTGCTGAGTTGCTCCTTTGCAAGGTTACTGAATGCATTCTGCAACACACTTAAGCTTGGTATTGGTGAAAGGGGGCAGGGCTACAAGATGAATAGGTGTACCTGACTTTCATCTCTACTGTGCAAACTCTGGTTCCAAATTTGACAAACGGCACAGGAATTTAGACTTCATTACTATAGAACAGAAAGGCATGGAGCCACACCATCGATGCTTTCCACAGTCATTGGTGCAAACATGTACGTTAGTGCAGATGTCATTTATAACCCTGTCTTTCTGCACGAATGGCTCTTTACATGTGAGCAGGTCTTCATCACAAGTCATAATAATGAATAAAGCCAATCTTATTCGTCACTTCACACAACACTTTACATCGCCATGTCTTTATTGAACACATGGTCTAAATGATAGCAGACATTGGTAGAAAACATATATAACCTTTTGTGTTTAATACTAGTGGAGCCTCTTTTATTGGCAAAAAACTAGCACTTAAAGTCTTATTTTATGAAAATAAAAATCTGTATACTTGACAGATTTTTTTGCCAATAAAAATAATTTTGCTCAAATTGAGTCACAATTTGACCTTGAATCAGAGAACAATAACACAAATGTTCATACAAAAAGTCATTAATACTGTGCTAGTCATGTGTTATTAATGAAGTTGTGTCTGTGTTTACTTGCATGGGTAGATTGGCCATCCCCACTGACCCAAAGTGCTGGTAGGCCATAGACAGTTATTAGTGCCTCTGTTAGTTAACGTGCCTCTTATTCTTACAAGTCATGTTTCTAGTCCTATGGATTAATGAACTAATTCTTATTACAGTATCATGTCCTTGTAGATTAACCTGTACATTTCACTCTTCTCCCTCAGCTCCTGAGGTGCTTGCTCAGAAGCCCTACAGTAAAGCTGTTGACTGCTGGTCAATTGGAGTTATTGCCTACATCCTGTGAGTACTGCATTTTAATCTACCAATCAACACACATTCGGACTCACACTATGACTAGGTGGGTCAGGTGAATTGGACTGGTATCTCCAAGAGGTGCTAACACTGGGCACTATTCTTGGATGAACTGATCAGTTACAGATGTTGTTTTCCATGTAGCTTAATCTCCTTATATGGTAATTGTGTTTTGGGGCCATTGTAGTGTTTCTGTGTCTGAGTCATTAAAGGAGGGATTTAGCGTCCCCTCTCAGAATGGGATGTGTTTCGCAATTGCATCTGAGGTTGAGGAATCATTTAGTGTCTGATCATCTCTTGCTTGTTTCCAGCCTCCGCTCCCTGTGTCTGTTTCTCCTCCTCGTTTCCTTGCTACTGTGTCTCAGTTCTTGGCATTTTTGTGTTTGCTTCCGATTTACAGCAGTCTTTCAGCAGGGACTCAGCAGTGCCTCGGCAGTACCTACAGGCTTTTTTGCTTTTATTTTTTAACCTTCATTTGAAACTACAGCATTATCCCTTGGTGTCTAGTTGGCCTATGTGTGCATGTTCTTAAAATGTCCCCATAATGATAGGAAAACAAGTGTAAGAACTTTCACTTGATGATGATAGTGGGCAGTATGGCCAAAAATGTATATCACAATACAATAGTGCCAGGTTTATAAATCAGTGTGTGTGCCTGTGTGCCTGTGTGCCTGTGTGCCTGTGTGCCTGTGTGTGTGTGTGTGTGTGTGTGTGTGTGTGTGTGTGTGTGTGTGTACACCACGTTGCACTGCACAAATTAGGAAACGGCTACTAGAAAATAGTCAACTTAATTAAGAAGCTCAGAGCAGCTGGGGACGTTAAGAATTTGCCACGAGAAGGCTACGTAGTGACTCCATGCAACAGTGACTCCATGCAACAGTGAGGTGGATGGTTCAAGTGGCAAAAGAATCTCCAAGGATCATGGCTGGAAAGTTGCAGACCTTAGTTAGGTCTTGAGGTCAGAACATCTCCCACACTGAAGACAGACACCACCCACATGACCAAGTTGTGGCGGATCGTTTCCAGAATAAACTGCTGTCATGGACCAACAAACTCCAACCTTTACAGTTTGCCAGGTGCTTCTGAAAGTTTGAGTTTGAGATGAGACGAAAATAGACCTTATTTGGCAACACACACCAGAAGTGGACCCAAAGATAGCCATGAAGAAAAGTACCTCCACCCCCTGTAAAGTATGGTGGTGGATCTGTGATGTTATGGGGCTGTTTTCCTTCCAAAAGCCTTGGTCACAGTTTATTTGGCTACATGGTATCGTGTGTGCTATCAAGTAGCAGTAGACATTACATCAAAACCTGGCTGCTTAGCCAGGAAGCTTAAACTGGATTGTTGATGGATCTTCCAGTATGACAGTGGTCCAAAGCACTCTCTCTCAAAATCAACACAGACAGTTCACTGACCACAGAATCAAGGTTTTGCCATTGATCATCCCAGTTCTCTGACCTTAATATAAAGCGTAAAGTGGAGAGTCAACATTGATGTCAGAATCTGAAGAATCTGGAGAGATTATATATGGTATATATGGAGAAATGGTCTCAGATTACCTACCATGTGTCTCATTAAGCATTACAGGAGCAGAATTTGAGCTGTTATATTTGCAAAAGGGAAGAGCACAGAGTATTAAACGAGAGAGTGCCAGTAATTTCAGCACATGTAGATTTTAAACAGAAAAGAAACTAAATGCAGGTTTGATTTTTGTAATATATTGAATAATAAAAAATGATAAACAGTAAAAAATGCTTTTATAGACTGTTTTGGTTATGTTTACCAGGGGTGCCGGTATTTGTGGGTACTGCATATATTTGTATGTACATATTTATAAACAAAGTGGACTACTTGAGATGCAACAGTGGGACAGACACTGCGAGGTGATTGAGCGGATCTGCTTTGTTTTAATTTTAATTTGAAATTTGACTGAAACATTCATGACTAAGCTGTTTAGTTGAATGCTTGAAAACTGCTTGTCGTTTAGAAAACTCCTTGTCGTTTAAATAACTGCGTGTTATTTCTGTGTATTTGTGGAATGCTGGTATAAAAGTTACGTCAAAACTCATTCCAGAGGAAGAATATCAACCGGAATACAGATGAACCTCTATGCCAACCACTGCTAATTAAAAACCTATAATAGTTTAATGAAGTTAAAGGCAGGATATGGTTTAGGTTAGTGTTTCACTTCAACGTGACACAGAACAGTGTAAAACCCCTGATTGGATACTTAAACAAGTGCATGTGTGTTTGTGTGTGAGTGAGAGTCCCTTTCATTCCTCCAGACAGCTCACATAAAACTGTCCGCATGGGTCTCGGAGTGTTTGTGTAGCTACTTGAGCATTTTCTCAACAAACTGGTGAATCAGTAGATTAGAGTTTTTAAAGTGGCCTCGTTCTCCTCCCCCTGTTCTGACTCACGCTGAGCTTTACGGGCTCAAAGCATTCTTTTCCCCCCAGTTTTGAAGATGTTCTGTACTGGAACAGGACCCTTTGTTCCAGCAGTGATCAGTGATAAATATGGCTTTTAAAGAGATCATTAAAACCTTTTTAAAGAGATATTTGAGGTGCAGTTTTGCACCTGAAAGAAAATATGTGCTGTGTTGATATTAGTTTCATAGCTGTTACAGTTGTATAATATACATACATTCTAAACAGGATAATCCGTCTTACAACCCAAAGAATGTGAGGTGACACAACCATACAGTGTTAAAAATATCATATTTAATGTTATTTGTGTTTACTGATAATCTGTATAATCTAGCTTTGTAGCTTTGTATTTGGACACTTGTATAAACAGTTGTCTCTAAACTCAATTTATTTGACGTTGTTGCTGTCTAAAGAAAAACCTTTACAGAAGAGGGCAAAAAACTAATTTAATTTTAATGTTTAAATGTTTAATTAATTTAAAGTCAATGGAACCAGACTTTGTTCCAAGTGATTTTGGGCCGTTTCTGTTGGTCCGTACATGATGACATTTTCACACAATGTAATGATACATACAAGTAAAAAGCAACAAAAGTGGAGATACGTGTTTTTCATTGGACAGTGACAGTTTTTTTTTTTAAATAAGTAAAATGAACATTGAAATAAAATAAATCTTATAAGAACACATGTTCAAAAATGACAGATATTCAAATTTGTTCAGTATTTTTGAAAGTAGTACTGACTAAGTTACTCGGGGTCTTTTTTTTGTTTGTTTTTTGTTTGTTTGTTTTTTTTAAATCCCAGGGCAGTAACCATTAGCCTCAACCCCTCCCTTCCTGGGACCAGAACTTCTTACATTCACATTTATGTGCATATATACATTCTTATATACATACCTATGTATATGCATACATATACTTACATAAGTACTTAAGTATAAGTATACATATACATCAGTTCTTTTTTCTGATCTAATTGTCTTTCAGTTTATCGTCCATAGCAGAGTTAGTGGTAAGGCTTCACTTCCTTATGATCTCAGACGAAAGCCTGTTCCTGTTTTTAAAAATTTAAACCTTTAATTACACCTTCATACAGTATAACATAATTGTTATTTAAAATATTAGCTAATGAGATTGAATAGTCGCACCACCTGATATGTTTAGACTTAAAGAAGCATAAATGCCTAAAATGTCTTTCATATTGATGAATAAGAGAATATACTTATATGAAAGAGGAACAGTTGAATAATGTGATTTATGTCATGTTATTATTCACTTAATTAGGCAGAAAATAGTGGACTTGGACACAAAATGCATATCCTGCCATTGACCTTGAAATTATGCTGCAAAAAAGTAACTTTACATATGTTCAGAATGATGAACAGAGCTGAAGAAAGCTGTATATTACTGAGAATGAAGTTATAATAAACTTGGCACCCAAAATTAGTGAGCATACCTGAAGCAGATAAGTTGAAAAATAGATCATTTGAACCCATTATTTATTTTTTAATAACATTTTCTTGTTCCACTGTTGAATAGAATGACATATTCAGTCAAACTTGGTGTCTAGTGTGTGTGTATATGTATATATGTGTGTATGTATGTATGTGTATATATATATATATATATATATATATATATATATATATA
>CM067474.1:29434852-29445669 GCA_034552555.1 Semaprochilodus insignis
ACACACACACACACACACACACACACACACACACACACACACACACACACACCAGCATTCCTCCCTTTAACCAGCGTCTCAGAATCGAGCCCCAGCCAGTTCGGCTTGCCCTCGAAGCCTGATCTCACGGCTGATTGGCCTCCGTTCAGGTGTAAAAATTGCATTGGCAACCGGGCACAATCCTCACTAATTCTCTTAGCGACCACGCAGCTAACCTGACGTCAAGAAAGGAAAACACGAAGCTAATTGGGCCGAAATCAAGCAGAAAATTGCCTGCCTTCTCCTTCCCTACGCCAGCGTTAGTATGCATACCCAAGGCATTTTAACAACTTTGATGATTAGGAGAGGGGGAAAAATGTATTATACAAAATATAGTTTTTAAATCTATTCAGACTCTTTGCTCAGGAGTAATCAGCTTAATCAGCTATCTGCTTTTCCAGCAGGCTGTGGGCTCCATGGCCACTTAAGGGGCTGTTTATTTTGCATTTTATTTACGTACAGTGCACTGTAATGTGTACTGACTATTAAATTAGCATGACATGCAGTAAAAACTACAGTTTAAACTACAGATTTGAAATGATGGCAATGATGGTTTATAGAAACATTCATGCATTCCTCACAATAACCCATTACTACCACTGTTGGAAATGGAAGTGCCTAGAGCACTTGAGGTATGAAAACAACCTTGTTTTAAGAATTATTAGAGCTTATTTTCACATTATAACATCATAACGTACATGCATACAGATAAAGCCAGGTTTACATCAAAAGTATTTAATAATAATTTAAAAGTATGTTGCACACTTCACATCTGCAAGAGTCTATTCAATGTATTGATATTTGTTTCATAATAACTAACAAGTTAATCAATTTTACCACCCAAAAAAAGTCGGGTGGTGGAGCCATGTATAAGAAAAAAGATATACTCTTTTAAAGTTGTTTATAAATATTGAAAGTGTGTTTGAACTAGCTTAAATAAACCTCACAACGTCCCCCCCTTTTTTAAAGTGTCTAAATTGTCTTTGCCAAAACACATAGGGCTATTGGTGTGTCTCGCTTGAAGTATTGGCTACACTTCTTCCATGGTTTCCTGGTGGTTCTGCTCTGTTTTGTCCATATTCCTAAGTTTTCATAGAACATACAAAAATACAGGCAAAATGAATGCAGAGTCTGATCAGGAGGCACTTTCCATATCTGTATCTGTCTTTAATGTTGAGCATAAATGAGCCTTTAGACTTCGGGAGGCATACATGAATTTTATTTTGGTGTGCTGACAGTGTATTTACATAGACGAAGTATAGTAGAATAATGTGATATGTCATGTATCAGTTATTAAGCTTAAAAATGTACATGGTGTCAGTGACTGTGTTTCATTAGTGCTAGCAAAATTATATTTTCCAAAATTCAGATAACAATATTGAGTTCTCCTGAGGTTTGATGATTTGGAACAGATGAATAAGAATCAGCAGTGCCACATTTATCACTAAAAACCATCATTAAAAACTATAAATGTAGTGAGGATTTTTATGTCATGTCACGTACTGTGTGATTATGTCATTTTCCCTTCATCCCGTGTCAACCAGACGAGGGATGGGTTCCTCCCTTGAGCCTGGGTTTCTCTCAAGGCTTCTTCCTTTTAGTCCTAAGGAGTTTTGCTTTGCCACTGTTGCCTTTGGCTTGCTTATAAGGGGGCTTGGACCTGGATTATATTTTTATTCTTCTAATTTTTCTATATACAGTTTCTCTGTAAAGCTGCTTTGAGCTGCTTTTTTTACATTAGCTGTAAAAAGCACAACATAAATAGTCTTCATTTGATTTGTGCTGCTGTAGGTCAAATTAAACAGGACTAATGATGTGCTCTTTGTACTGAATAATGCTAATAGGGTTCTTTAAGCAAGATCATATCCACACTATGGTCAGAACAGTATGTCATGAAATAATGGGAAGTCATTTCTCATGATGACCCATATGTCCTTATCTTTCTGTTTTCTGTTTTAGGTTGTGTGGCTATCCTCCATTCTATGACGAAAATGACTCCAAACTCTTTGAGCAGATCCTTAAAGCTGACTATGAGTTTGATGCACCCTACTGGGATGATATCTCTGACTCAGGTAAAGTGTGTGGATGTTATTTGAGTTATGTTTTGTTACTGAGCGAGTGAGTGATCGGCTTGCAGTAGCCTAACCCTGTCTATATAAGGCCACACCACTGGAATGTATAGAGATGATCTGGTATGGATTACATCTATAAATAGCTGTTTAACCTGCAGCTCAATCAGACACTGGAACACAAAGCCACAAACATCCACTCTCACTTCTCTGTGAGTAACCTTGTGCTCTGCCAGTAAGAGTGGAAGAATGTAAGCACGGTTTTACAGTAAATTGTGTCTGACCACTCGCTCAGGCATCCACCAAACACTCCAGGCGCTGGCATTTCACATCTGACACCTGTTTTGAGTTTCAGCCCTTCGTGTAGGTTTTTCTAAAATTGGTGCATGTCAGTCTGTTTGAGTAACGCAGGGATTTCTGGTGTAAACATACAAAAGGGCTGCCTTTTTTTTTTACCAAATATCATTGTAAATGAAACAGTGGGAAGTCATAATAAATCTAATAAACTGGAGTTTTTCATGACTGCACACCGGATCCTTTTGGTGCAAAAATGTTAATCAATCCAAATATATTCATAAACGAGTGCTTACACTTGGCTTCATCTACTGAAATGCGCTAATGAAGCGCTCTTTGATGGCTGTTTGAAGTGGCTGAGCTGTGAAATGAAGTGCCATGCTCTCAGGTTTGTGGTGTTTTTGTTTGTGTTCTCTAGCAAAGGACTTCATCAGCAGTCTGATGGAGAAGGACCCCGCCAAACGCTATACCTGTGAGCAGGCCCTCCGCCATCCATGGTGAGTCAGATTTTAATGACTGTTGATATGCATATGCTTGGTTAGCACATGCTACCTGCTAGCAGAACAAAGTAAGCCTATCAAGGGCTCAGGATGATGAGCCACCGTTCCGCACATGCTTTTAAAAGGCTCTTCTTTATTATCCGTGAAGCAAAACGGACAACACAAGACTGTCTGTTGTATCTGTAGAACTTTTTTGTGATTGGATGAGACTTTTCAGTATGTAGGTCTGCTGAACAGCACAGTGTGGCTTGTGGGATGAAGAGATGCTGGAGCAATTTCAGAGCAAGAGAAAAAACACTAACACTCCAACTTTCTGAAAAGCCGCTCCACGCTCCCACACTGCACCACTCACATGATCTGCTTGCTGTAACTCTAGTGCCTCTGCTATAACATAGAAGACTATGTTTCACTGCTGTCAGAACAAAACCTCGTACCTCCATGTCCATGTAACTAGCCGTGTATTTTCCAAGTAAGTAATTGTGGAAATTCCTTTTGGTCCGTCCATCATCAAGTCACACAGTGTAAAGAACAAGAGTTTTTTTTCAATTATGTCAAATACTGCTAAATACTCCTAAACAGCATTACATCTGATATAGTTCAATGTTAAAACTGTATTTACAAGACGTTCAGTGGAGACACATGTATGAGAATTGACTATATCTGAATGCAAGCCAATTTATGCTTATAAATAATAAATGACTAAGCTTATCTGTTAGTTAAAGCATGTTAAAACAGAAGATTTTCAGATCTATAGTTGTGTGTTAAAACATGTTTTGTTAACACCAGAACTAATGTTTAGAGTACCTTGAAGCCTGTTAATAGTTTTGACATTAGACTGTGCATAAAACATTCCACATATTTTAGTTCAAAACATTTTCAGCTTCAGGAATGAAATAAAACATGGGTCAGGTTAGACAAACAAGTGGGTTGTTTAAAATAGAAGATTCAGTTGCACTGTACAATGAATCTCTTACTCTGCACCTCCCAGACTAACAATTACAGAATAAATACCAAGTAAAATAAAAACAATGAAAGATATATACACCAATTGGCCATACCATTAAAACCACCTCAATGTATCTACATTCTTTATCCATGTTATCAGCTCCACTTACCATATAGGAGCACTCTGTAGTTCTACAGTTACAGACTGTAGTCCATCTGTTTCTCTCTATACTTTGTCAGCCCCCCCATCACCTCATTCAATGGGTAACAGTTTAGAAGGGGGTAACAAAGTATAGAGAGAAACAAATGGACTACAGTCTGTAACTGTAGACCTGCAGAGTGCTGCTATATAGTAGCGGAGCTGATAAAATGGACAGTGAGTGTAGATACAAGGAAGTGGTTTTAATGTTATGGCTGGTGTGTGGGTGTGTGTGTGTGTGTGTGTGTGTGTGTGTGTGTGTGTGTGTGTGTGTATAATTTAATATGTCAGTCATGACACAGGGCAGGAGAAATCTCTTGCTGCAGCTATGCAATCAACACGTTTTGCTTTTTCACTTGATAGCATGGCGTCTTTCACAGTGGGAATGTGTTGCATTTGCTTAGCAGATTACTTAGCATGTATGTGCTAGCTATAAGCATCTGGTTTGAAGACTGGCTGTCCATTACCACATCCTTCTCAGGATCTTTCTCTCCAGGGCACAAGGAAATCTCCGGAGTAAATACTAGCCCATCTAATCGTGTCTAATTTTCCATTAGGTATTCCAGAATGTAATTGTCAATTAGAATGTCCTTTCGAGACCCACTTGAGGAGACTTCAGGGGAAGATGTTTAGAAAGAAATAAATGGGTAGATGAATAGAATTCAGTGGATTGAGATGTGTTGTAGAGAGAGAGAAACATATAGTGGTACATGCAAGTTGTGTGCTTGTGAACCTGAACCCTCTGGTTTCTTAATGCCTGCTGCAAAAATAGCAAGCCTTTACAATGTGAAATCCCTACTGATGGTAATTAGACTGGACTTAATCTTTGTGTTTTGAGTTTGTCTAAGCTGTGTAAATGTGTTTTCCAGGATTGCTGGGGACACTGCTCTCTGCAAGAACATCCACGAGTCTGTCAGTCGTCAGATGCGTAAAAACTTTGCGAAAAGCAAATGGAGGGTAAGTTTGGTCTGTGAACAAATATCGTGGAATTAGCCAGGGATATAAACACATGCTCCATTTTTCTCATATTCACTTCTCCTTATGCACTAACAGCAAGCCTTCAATGCCACGGCGGTGGTGAGGCACATGAGACGGCTGCAGCTGGGCAGCAGTATGGGTAGCAGCATGGACGCTGGTCATGCGGGCAATGCCGCCCAGAGCCGAGGGCAAGCAGCAAAGCCGACACCAAGTCCATCACCAAACCAAACCCAAACCCCAACCCAAGCTTTAAACATCAGCCAAAGCCAGAAACCTGCTCAGAGCCAGAACCAGTATCACATTAACAACATGTCTACAGAGTCCCCTCCTATACCACGGAAAGACTGTAAGTGAGAAGTTTGAGACGGTTTAGATGTGAATTTGAGTGTGTCTATATTTATGTGTAAATTAGGACCCTAATACATTTCTATGATAAAAGCCTTATGTAATGTCGCTTCTGTAAACTTTAAGAAGTTTCTTCACAGCAATGAATAACATTTACCCATTGGAAAGGCTCCTTAGGGGTTCCCAACCTTTATAACAGCATGGATCACAGGACTTATGTGATTTGCCTGTGTTTTCGTGTTGTTGTGGGATCTTTCGTCTCTAAATGATCCTGAAATGAAACAGCTTCATAACCTCATTTGCTAGCTTCTCGTTCATGTACCACGCACAGTAGTTTTGATGTAAAAACCAAAACTGTCATCGTATTCTTCATTGGAGTTTTTGAATATACTGTTCACATGAATCGTGTAGGTTTAATGAGTTTTGGGGAAAAGGGGGATTCTGAGAGAACTCAGCAGCAGAAGTTCATTGTTCAGCCCCTCCCAAAAAATAGTATTCTTAGAGCCAATCAGAGACAAGATAACAACCGTATTATGTGAAGTGAAGTTACATGGCAAGTGGTGGTCATTGGGGTCCAAGCACAATGTGCTTTATGGAGCCAGTGAAATTTTAGAATGGCCTTGATATATTTCTTTGTGATCCAGTCTGAGTCATTAAAGCCATTTAATTTTTGCATATTCAGATTTTTCTTCAATGACTTTGGAGCCAAAAGTACTATATGTAAATGATTAAATGTTAGTAACCTGGACAACCTGCTTACCTTAAATTTGAATCTTGGTGTAGATCAAGTTAATTTGTGTGAACTATTATAACTCCTGTGAGGGGAAATGGCTATCTATGAATTACATTGCCAGTGGCAATCATCAGGGTCCAAGCACCATATGTGTTATGGAGCCAGTAGAACACAAACAGTGGGCAGAATTTTCAAAATGGCCCATATGATGGGTGTAGGGTCTCAATAGATGTCTGGCAAATTTTTTGCACTAGGGGACCTTGATGTGGTAAGCAACACAAATTTCACCAAAAATCAAAATACCCAAAACAAAAACTGTCAGATTTTTGTACATGACTTTTATTTGCATAGAATTTGAAAAGGAGTTTCATCTTAGAATCACTACAGTTTTCTCCTAAAACAATGCTGGCGAACTTAATTGGTCTCTAAACTTTTTCACTACTCATGAGTTTACATGTCGGATTGCAGTCTAGTAATAAAAAGCCCAGCAATGAATGAGATTATTCTAAGATTAAGCATATTAGAAGCTTAAACATAAACCTAGTTAGTGTTTTGAGTGAATGTTTGGAAAGACATTCACATCCCTTGTACTCTTTTGCAGGCACGGCTCCCCCCCACACTTCCTGTTCTTTGGCGTCCGCAGCTTCCGCCCAGGCTCCAGGGTCGGAGCCCTGCAGGCCACACCCCGCTTCAGTCGCCTCTGTGAGCACTGTGCTAACTGGGACCAAGTGACGCCAGGTCCTGCGGGGAGAGAGCTGGGAGGCCACTGCCCTTTAAGCCCCGCCCCTCAGCCCACCCCCCGCCCTGCCGTTAGGACAGGCAGAGGACTCACCCGCCCACCAAATCGCCATAATAACCACTGAGAGACTCAACGCCACGCGCCGCTCAATGCACACCACAACCCGTCCTGCCATTCGACCTCCAGGACCACCAGGGGGCGCAACGCATGTGGAGGCAGGACGAACCGGTGTAGCTGGAGAATTTTTTGTTTGTTTTTTGGAAGACGTGGTTGGACAGTACTGAGAACGAAGCGTGTTATGAATGTGCTACGAATCACAGCAGCCATTTTCCGAAAGAACTTCAGAGGAATGTGTGAGCTTGAGGTGTGTCTGCCTTCAGCACCAGGCAGAATCAATGTGAAACTATTCTTCTTATATCTATAGCTCTTCCCACCTTTCCCTTCATTTTCTCTCTCTTTTTTAGTTTCCTCTTCACCCCTCTTGGCACTTCCTATAGAATGTTGAGTGACTTGACACAGAGGGGTTTTGCATCCTTATTTCCAGAGTTTCTAGTCTTTCAATGATTTGTCCCGCTGACCTGCAGAAGAGCCATCATCCTGAGTTTAGTATGTTTGCACATGGGAGCTCCACAGCTACTGGCTGAGTAACTGTTGTCCTGCAGTGTTTGACAGAGATCGCTAAGGGTTTATAACCCCACCTTTTGGCCATCAAGTCAGCTCATCTATTAAAACGCGCAATATGTTTCGTTTTTCGTTTTAAAGCCATGACAGTACAGTGCAAATGACTCGGGTCAAATTCTGTCGTGAGGTATATTTCTTTTCATTTACTACTCTCAAACAGTGATTACTGAACATGGTGGAACTGTTACACCCTTTCGCGCACACACACACACTCACGAATATACCCACTCACAGGCAAATCCCTTGAAAAGCCATTGCAGCATCTCTTCAAACCCAGTGTACGAGTTCTCAGGGAATTCCACAGCTGCACTGGGCATTAGGTTCACATCCATAGCAACCCTTCCATTGCCTCGGCACGGTTTGATCCTTTGTGACTTCAGGACAGCCGAGCCTGAGCCCTAATTAGAGAATGGTAAATAGATTTATCCTCTACATCACTGTCCACCAACGTACCGAGCTATGTCAGTTAATGCTATCAAAGGTCCCGAGTCAGGCTAATCGTCATGATTGTATAACGGTGTACTGTGGCCAGGTGGGCACATATCATGTAAATACGTCAAGAAGCTACAGAGAGTATGGTGTAAGGGAAGGATAGGCGTGTATCTAGTACAAATTCAGATGGGTTGGACTTCAACTTAAAGCTAAGGGCTAAGTTATTGCTTAAGCACTTCCGTAGAGGAGGCTTTTAGAGAGACCAGTGACTTTCTGCTCTGGGTGGATGTGTTGTAGTGTGTGGGTCTCTTTTGACAGTAATTGATTCTGAGTTTCTAGCCTAGTCTCCTGCAGCCTTTATACACGTGTTGCTGTTGCAGGAGCAGATTCATGTGCAGAGAAAGACTAAAGGGTGCGTCACGTTCTCCTAAGTGCCATCGGAATCTTCATGCAATTTCCATCACTGTCTTTTATGAATGTCTTTTGTGAACGTTTCCCATAATGTAGTCATAGTCACCGTCACACCACCCGTACGCTGTTTTTAATCTCCGTCTTTGTTTGCTGTTGAAAGGTGTTAGAGCTTCTTGCCAGCTTCTGTAATGGTCACGATTCTTTCACATGTTGTCAATGAAAAACTTTGGTATGGTAAGTCGTTGCGCTCATCGAAGATTTCCCAAGTTCCCATGTTTGCAGTCAGCTGAGAGTAGACCTGTAGCACCCAGTGATGACCGTTTTTCTGTGCATTACTGTTGAGTGTTTTTTATACTGTCGGTTAGTCTGAGACGTACATGGAAAACTTTGTGTCTGTCTCGGTCTTTGTTTCTATTACGGTATTTGTGTATGTGTGTGCGTGTCTGTCTAAACGTGTAAATGTGGAGTGATTGATGTGTAATTAACACCTGTCAGAAAGTCCATCTAAGCTCAGGCCCTTAGAACATAGAGAGAGCATAATTGTCCTCGTTCTCGCTGGGTGAGTAGGCTGTCTCTACCTTTCCCCCATCACTCAATACAATGCTATCCAACGAAGGTGACTACATTGAGCTGTCTGATGATGCTAGCTGCAGTTCATAAAGGTACAGTGATGCTCCATGTGACTTGAAGGAAGCACCTACGAACCTGAGTGCGCATTTTCCAAACCAGCCCAATGCCTCAACCTTCAGATGGAGAGCTAACCATGCTGCAATCGTACGCTCGTCCGCCTCGTCTGATGGACATAAGCATGTCGTTAACCCATGGATGTAACGTTAGCATGACTGAAAAGTCCCCTAAAAACCTACAACCAAGCATGTTGCTGTTTATGTTGATCCACCCTAACAGATTTAGCAGTTAGTGTTCTCCTCCAAGCGTGTTAACAGTGCACTAGCAGCAGTTCAACTAGATGCAAATGCTGGGTTCTTGGTTCTCCCTGGGTGGTTAGCTCTCCCTTTACCCTTTACTCCGTTCTAGCCAAAGTGGGTCTGTTAGCTGAATGGATTCAGCAACTAGTGCTAGTTCTAATAGCTAGTTCTCCTCCGAGCGTGTTGCAGAGGCTGGATTCTTGTAGCTTGCAGGAAGCGGCTCCTAACCTAGTCTTGCAGGGCCTGACATTCTCTCATAACAAGAATGTTAGAGGACGATCATTTGAAATCCAACACATGTAAGCTCCACCTGGACTAGGACAACAAGCCTGTCAATAGCTTCAAATTAAAAATGTAGATGTCTGTAATGTGTGTATAGAACCACATTAAGTGCAGTACGAATAAGCATTTACCTCTAGTGAGGATAAACACTTCCATTACCTAACGATAGCTAGCTCTTTTCGCCTGTGAGCTGGTGCACTCTGGATGTTAAACGAGCACAGGTTATTTTGGGCAGAATTTAGAGGGGACTAATATTGGCCTCCCTTTCTCTGGGCACTTCGTGTTCTCCTCCAAGCATGTTGAGCTGACCGATAACATTGCTTTTGCAGCAGTTAAAAAATAGCCTAGCCTAGCTAGCTGTCACCCTCCCAGCCTGGCAGCATCCTGTGATGGGGGAAACCCAGCTACTGGGTGTAATTGAGACTAAGACTAAATTGGGGAGATAAATTGGTCAAAATCCATTCCTAATGGCCGTGGCGCATCTAGAGGGTGAAATGTGAAGTTGACTGAGAATTTGGCCAGTTTTTCTAACAGCAGTGCACACAAACACCCACATTTCCATTCGGCATGATCACACACGCACACAGCTCCAGCTCCATGATGATGAGATGAGAGCGCTGTAGAGAAGTGATTTATGCCTAATCTGTATTATTATTTCTCGTGTTTGCTTTTACTGTGGTCCTCTCGTGTGTTAATGCTCAGAGTTTTCACTCTGTTGGTCCAAAGGCTTTGTAAATAGGCTTATCGTTTTGTTGTTTCTGAGATGAGAATGTGCTGATGATAAGGATGGGTGTGTGTGTGTGTGTGTGTGTGTGTGTGTGTGGTTTTTGACTGTATCAGACATGTTTGTCCCCTTGTCCTGTAAAAACACTGCCTTTCTCTGGAGCTCTGCAGTGTACAGCACATGTATCGTCTGATATTCAGTAACCATCTCTCTCTCTCTCTCTCTCACTCTCTCACTCTCTCCCCCTTTCTCTCACTCTCTCTCGCTCTCTCCCTTTCTCTATCTCTCTCTCTCTCCCTCCCTTTTTCTTTCTATTTTTTTGTCTCACTCACTTACTCTCCTTCCCTCCTTTTCTCTCTTGCCTCTTCCTCACTATCTCTATTCTCACTTTCCTTTCATTCCTCCCTCTCCTCATCCATCGCTCTCCTTCTTTCCCTCCTTCTCACTTTTCACACAGTACTGTATAGCTCTCACCCACCTCATACTCTTTCTTTCTCTCTCTCTCTCTCTCTCTCTCTCT
>CM067474.1:29446038-29464835 GCA_034552555.1 Semaprochilodus insignis
TCTCTCTCTCTCTCTCTCTCTCTCTCTCTCTCTCTCTCTGTGTTTTTCATTCTCTCTTTTCTCTTTCTCCCTTTCACCGTCACTTTCTCTTCCTTCTTTTTTTCCAACTTTTTTTTACTCTTTGTCTCTTTTTGTCCCACCTCTTGCTCTGACTTGGTCTATCTCCCTCTCTTCCTCTCCTATCCTTCACACTCTCTATCTCCTTCACACTCTGCAGCACCGTATACCTCTTCTACCTCACCTGACTCCACCTCTCTCTCTCTCTCTCTCTCTCTCTCTCTCTCTCTCTCTCATTCTTTTTTCTGCCACTATCTTTTGTCTGTTTATCCATCTTTCCTCATTCTCCCTCAGTCTTTTTGTCCCATCTCTCTAGACCCCTCTTGTGCTTTCCCTCACTTTCCTCCTTCCCTCTCTCTCCCTACTTCTCACTCTCCAGTGCAGAAAATCTCTCCCTAGCCCACCTCACACTCTTTCACTGTTGCATGGACTCTCACTTACTCTGTCGCTATCTATTCTCTTTTCTTTCTTTCTCCTCATCCTCATGCTTTCCCCTGAGCTAAGCTCTCTCTGTCCATCTTTCCCCTTCTGCGTCTCTTTCTCTCTCTCTCTCTCTCTCTCTCTCTCTCTCTCTCTCTCTCTCTCCCTCCCTCCCCTCCCTCTCTCTCTCTATATTACCTGTTGTAAGAAAGTCATGCTATGATTGGACAGAACTGAACTTTGTGCATTCCATGGTCAGCATCCCTGTTCATATTAACAGTGGGCATTTTATACATAGCACTTATTTAAAATGCCTCTATATAGAATTCCATCCCATCTTGACATTTTCTTGTGTTCCTACCTACTCAGGCGTCGCGTTTGCCTCTTTAAATGAAAAGCTGTGATTGACAAGTGTCTGTGCCACCCCTGAAACTGTGCAGTTTTGTTTTTTTCCAGGCTTGTCCCTAGACTGCTGACGAAGCTACAGAATTACAGCATGGTTTCCCTAGAGACAGGCGAGCAGCATCACCCATATGAATACGACGTGTATGAAAACGATCACGAACGCATCCGGCGGTTTTCTAACCAAACGCAAAGCATGTCTGAAGCGCTTAGAAACTCAACCTCCGAAGCGTTAGCGTATTTGGAAGAAGCCCTCACTAGCCCTTCCTATGTAACTCTATGTATGATGAAACACATGCTTTGACAATGCAGGTCTTGTGATCACCGCATCTCCATGGCAACCCTCTCCAAACTAAAGTCGCCCAGTGAAATGTGAAATATATACTCTATATGCATGTGACGAAGACGTTCCATATTTTGGAGTGGCATATGAATACTAACGTTACTGTGATGTGAAACTTCTGTTAATATGGGGCTTGTATATCCAATGCCTTTGACAATCATCTGCACATATCAGAGTTTATATAATACCATGCTGTAACGAAATGGGGAATGAATGTTTTTTTTTTTTTCTCCTCTAATAAATCCTGAATGACCAGAACTAACGTCTCCGTGGCTCAGATGGGATGGGACGAATGAGAAACTGACTGGGTGTAACGGCACAGCTGGAAGTGGGTGGAGGAACTAGTAGCATTAAAGTAACTTTAGTCAAATAATGACTCGAATACACTCAACATCAAAAGGATAGCTGCATAAGTAGCTGCACCCAGAAGGAATCAACCGACAGGAATGGAACTTGGTGGGTAGGTTTGACATTGTGAGACATGCAAATGTTTCAAGTTTCATGCTCGGCTGCACATATGACGTAAGCAAGGATGGGCCTTATCACTGTACTTGACTGACCCAACAGCCATGATTGCGGACATTCAGCGAGCAGTGATGCCCTCCATGAGTCATCCTGTTAGTGCCAGCACCATTGGCAGACGGCTGCACCATGCAGGACTGCATGCACGCAGACCGTTACGACGACTGCCCCTAACACCACGTCAACATCACCAAAGACTGCAACGGTGTCGTGCCAGACTGTCATGGAGTGACTCAGAATGGCAGCGGGTCATCTTCAGTGACGAGTCCCGCTTGGTGGAGACGACCAATGAATCTGTGTGTGGAGGCACCGTGGTCAGCGCCAAGACGTCTGGTTTGCTGTCACACATCACATCATTTTACAATGAATAGTGTTTTTAAATATTGCTGTTCTGATGAAAATTTCTGAATATTTTTTATATCGCAATATATATACACAGGGGAAAAAAATATTGCAATGTCAGTAAATTTCCAATATCATGCAGCCCTACTCTTTAGTGTTCTTAGCTAACAAGAGACTTAGCTAACCCTGGGGTGGCGCTGTAGCAGATGGTTTGGTCCTTTAAAGCCTAGCAAATGTAATTATGCCCGGGATACCCCTGGGGAAATTTCTCAAACTGAAGACAGAAGAGAGGATGAGGAAGTTAAGGTTTGAAAGACCGACCAAACCAGAAAGGAGCGTTTTCAGGTGAAGAACTGCTAAACCAAACATCTTGCTGTCATTGAAGCTAGCATCAACGCATCAAGTACTTTCACACACTGTCTACATCACAAATAGCCATTTTATTTACTATCCAAAACGACCAGTGAAGCTGCACGGATCTTCTGAGTCTTTATATATAATGTTACAGCTGGGAAAAAAGTTTTCTTCTGGGACTATTTTGACATATAACACCCTGCATGTATCCCTCTGCCATTAATGGATTGAATCAAATACATTTTAAGCCAGAATGACTCAAATGTGACAATTGTACATTAATAAAATATGTTACATCAACATTAAGTCTTGTAAATTATACAGCTATTGTGTTGACATAATCTTTTATTCATGCCTGACTGGCACATTTGGATTCTAAATAATTCAGAGCACCGTTTTTCAGTGTGCTGGTTTCTTCATATAACAATTATTCACTGTTTTATAGAATAAGTCGAGTAAAGTAAGTCAATACAGTAGTAATTAGGAGCTAATGAGGGACATTATTTCTGCTTCCACTTCACTGTTCATCCGGTCGCTCCTGTTCGTCAGGCCTGACACACCTGATAACCTGCATTGCTATAAAAAGGGGGACCTTGTTTCTGCTACGATGTCCTCAAAAGCAGCACCTAGAGGTCAGTGATGGTATGATTTATATGTTCCGTGACCATGCTGAAAAGATCACCTCAACTAGTCTAAGGAATGGGCAGTAGGGTGGGCAGAACTCCCAGTCTTTCCCAAATTAGGTGTGTGTATGGAATGTTAAGTGTCCCCACACTACTCCATAATCACTGATACAGAGTTCCTGTAAATATATTGTGTTCATATCTTCATAATGTGGGTGCATGCATAATGAACACCCCTCCCTGCCCTCTATGCCCACTTTACTCAGATACTATGCACCCAGATCCATGAGAGACCCGTGGAATATTCAAATTCACTTTAAGTAAACAAGCGCACAGGACAAAAAATGAGTCACCTTGTGAGTTGAACTGGGTGGCAGTAACTTCAGGCTCCTGCAGATGGCGCTGCATGAGGATGATGGGTCTATAAATACCTGCGGTGTGTGAGTGACGGGATCCATAGATTGAGAAGAGGTGCTACAGTGCAGTGAATGTCTCGTTCCATGTGTGGAAAATGGCTGCAAAGCAGATGTTAATGATTGGCTAAAAGGAGTGACTGCATTTGGGCGTGTCAAAAACCATAGTGTGAAGGAAGTAGCTGAATCTGCAGGTGTATGGAAGCGTACGGTCATACAGGTCTACCAGCAGTGGCTAAAATCCCAGTCTACAGGAAATTCTCCTTGGAATTGTGCCAGGGAAGGCATCCACCAAATCTGGTCCAACTGCACAATTCTTTGATGCAAGATTGTCTGAACACTGATCCAGAAACTTGTCCAGTCCATGCCAAATCCAATCACAGCTGTTATTGGTACTCGCGGAGGTATTAAATCAGTGTCTACTCTATAACCATCGCCCTATTTAAAAGGATGATGGTTATACAGTGACACTGATTTTGGTGATGGTCAGATTTGAACTCTTCCCTTCTCTATACAGGAATACATCCCGCTGAGCATCCCTAGTCTTGGAAGGTAACCCCCAGGCTCACAGAGGTGATTCACTTGACTGTACAGATGGTCATTTGGCTGGTGTGTTGCATAGCAACAGAGGAGGATAGCCATCCCTTCTTGGCAGTGTTTTTACTGGACAGTTGTGTTGCTGAGAAAGCCAGCCACCGGCAGCACAGCTGGGCAGTGTTTTTACTGACCGAGCCTTCAGCTTATTAAATCAAGACCTACAGAACACGACTTCATTGCTGAACTGAGGTTGTGTGCTCTTGCAAAAGGTCAACATATTGTATCATAAGCTCACCAGCCGAAAAAACCTTGCGCGTTTAAGGTGGTAGTAACTTCAGGGTCCTGCAAATGGCGCTGCACGAGGATGATAGGGCTATAAATACCTGCAGGGTGTGAGTGACGGGATCCATATATTGAGAAGAGGTGCTACGGTGCAGTGAATGTCTCATTACATGTGTGGAAAAAGGCTCCAAAGCAGATGTCCAGTACATGCCCAGTCCAATCACAGCTGTTATTGGTGCTAATGGAAGTGTTACATGCTGTTAGGTATGTTGCAGTCACAAGGGACTCTCTCTCTGGATTGTCTGTTGGTATTGCGTAATAGGTAACACATCAGCCTCCCAACCTGTAGACTGGGGTTCTATCCCCTGTCTTGTCAAGTAGCCTACACTGTACCAATAAGAGTCCTTTGGCAAGACTCCCAACACTACCTTTGTCTGCCTGGACAAGCGATGATCAAATTGTAAGTCACTCTGGATAAGCGCGTCTGCCAAATAGCGTGCATGTAAGAATACAAACATATACAGTGCTTATATAAGGTGACTTAATCCCGCCCTCTTCTCTGTCCCCTTGGGTATAGTGCACAGTCAACAACCATAGACAGCATGTTTGCCTGTGCTTAGAATTAAACCTGCTGAGACACAGCACACTAATTATAGAAGCACATACCCAGTTGCTAAAGTCTGAATCCCTCATTCAGCTCTGAGTGTACGTTGTTATTTCAGAGATGAGGCTGGCTCTCCAGAGGGAGTCTTTAGTGATAATGGGCTACTGGTTTAGAGGTGGTTTAGAGGAAGCTCCTGTCTTGAATACCTGAGTACCTGGTAAGCTGTTATAAAGGTAAAGGATACAATAAAAACTGAACAGATGTACTGTTTTTTAGTGGTTGATGCTTGGTTGTAGCACAGTGGGTGGCGCTGTAGCCACTTGCAAGTTGAGCCTGGGTTCAATTCCCAGCTGAGACGCAGTCACAGCTGTCCAAAACACTCCAGTGGCATTGCAGTGTCTGATCCACTCACACCAGCACAACACACACCACCACGTCACTGTCACTGCAGTGCTGAGAATGATCCACCACCCACATAATACCTGCTCTGTGGTGGTCCTGTGGGGGTCCTGACCATTGAAGAACAGAGTAATAAAGTATACAGAGAAACAGATGGACTACAGTCTGTAACTGTAGAACTACAGAGTGCTCCTATATGGTCAGTGGAGCTGATAACATGGATAGTAAGTAGCTGTATTTACCGCACGTTTAAGGCTACAGTCCTGCAGACACAGTCCACCTGTGAAACTGCATGCAGACTAATGGAATGTAAGAAATGTCCCAGATGTGTAGATGGTGACAGCGTCCCTGCATCTGCCTTTCAGCTTTCGCTCGCATGCATGCAAGAATGTGAGTTTGACTAAGTTGCAAATGAGCTTGTGCCCTCCCATCAAAACACATGAATAAATAAATCAGTGCTTTCTGTTTATGGCCTAAAGGCTCCTTAAATTAATAACCACTCCGTCTGTGCATTATTAAAGAGCTCCATGCACACGCCAGCCTGATTTACAGCCAAAAACGATCCAAAGAGTGATTAAGAACGCAGTTCAGAGGAGCTCATGTTCAGGACGTTCAGGCTTCAGGCTACTGACGGCATAAACAACAAAGAAGCAGTGAAGTGAAAAAAGGGAGAGACCGAGAGATTAAAAAAGAGGTTGAAGCTTCACTCAGGAGTGTTTATAACTGCTTTCTGTTGACCCCCTGAAGCTGTGTGGGAGGCCCAAAGGGGGGGCCAGACATTTCTGACAGCCCTGTGTGAGTGAGTGAGTGAGTGAGTGAGTGAGTGTGTGTGTTATAAAGAAGAAAAGAGTACTTTAAAAGGGCTGCATAGGCCGAGACCCCCACATTCTAGCCCCTTACCCACGATAAGCTCCTGCTTTTACGCTCCATCCTAAAAGCTCAAAGGGGAATTCCACCCATTTTGTCCAAAATCTCTGCATAATTAAGTGGCTGAGATGTATTCAGAGTGGTTTGAAGTGAAACGTTCCGTTCTAGAGAAACTTGAAGGGTCAGAATTGTTCACAGTGTTGGTGTTGGGAAGCAGACGTCTGAAGAGTTCAGTGCCTCTACAAGCTGCCTCACAGGAAGCTATTACAGGGGATGGTTATGAATGTGCCACCTGATGCCTGAGACAATGTTCTGAATGTTCTATTGCAGCTTTTTAATCGATTAATCGTGGAGTGAAACAATCACATACAGAAGTTTGGGTGCTCCAGGTCAAGTGACATGTTGACAAGGTGGTATGGGAAAATTAGAACAAGAAGCTGGCAAATAAAAAGCTGAACCTCGTATGACTTCGTATTTTTAAAGATTTAAGTCTACAAAATATCCCACCTGGTTTAAATACACAGTCAAATCACATTATTATGACCACTTACTACTTTCGATGGTGGCAGCGTGTAGCTCATGAAGGAAGTCACGTTTTTGTTGCATTCTCTGGCCCCACTCATCCCTGTGGAAGGCACTCTCAACCAATTTGGGTATGATCACATACACCCATACGTGCTGATTGTTTTCCCTGAGGCAGATGGGATCTTCCAGCAGGACAATGCCACATGTCACACTGCTAGAAATGTCCAACATTGTTTGGAAGAGCATGACCAAGACTTCCAGGTACTACCCTGGCCCCATAATTCCCCAGACTTGAACCCAACTGAGCATCTTTGGAATCACCTTGATTGTCGTGTTCCCTCCCCCATGCACTCTCCTACAGCTGTGGGATGCCTGATACCTGTGACAACTTACCAGGACTTTACTGAGTCACTCCCAGCCTGTCTAGCTGCTGTCTGTGCTGCACACAGCGGTTACTATGTATATTAGCCGTATGTTAGGTCATAATATGACATAATGTGACTGAATCGTGTATGTACCATGGTAAAGCATTTCAACAAGGATTCTTCTTCTTTCTCTGTCTTCCAGCCAGTGCTGAAGCACCACCTAGTTCAACCTGCTGCTTCAACGGTAAAGCCACTCTCTACAGCCAGTGTGTGAAGTTCGTCAGTTCTAGTTGATCCTATGTAAGAATGAAGAGTTCATTCTAAATTAACGAATACACAACAATTTGTAGTTACAGGTGATTATACACTAATGAAAACATTATATGGCTGCTAGAAGATCCACCATAAATCATACACACTGCTCCATTGAATGTGGCATATATCTGCAATTGTTAGTGCACAATTACTGTTCATATGCAGAGCTGAACATACTGGGAAAAGCAGTGAAGTATAAAATGTGCCCTCATTCTGCACAGGCCACATTTAATGGTTTATTTATTTTTGTGTTCAGGTCAGCTAACAAACAGCAGCTGTGCATTAAAACCTGCAGGAGTGTGTTCTCTTTAGAGGACGTGTTCACTTATTTACACTTAGAAGATCAACAAAACGTGTCATTTGACCAGGGGTGCCCAGACTTTTGTGAATGTACATGAAGATGGCTGTATGAGGAAAAAATAGATATTGTATTTTTCAGTTTCACCAATATTTTATCTGCTGGAAAACTAACTCAAAACACAACAAATGAGCATGGACCAGCATGCACTATATTGCCAAAAGTATTCAGTCACCCATCCAAATAATTGAATTCATGCTGCTTCTACACACATTAGTGAGAGAATGGGTCGTCCTCAGGAGGTCAGTGAATTCCAGCATGGTACCGGGATAGGATGCCACCTGTGCAAAAAGTCCAGTCAATTTCCTCCCTACTAAATATCCCACAGTCAACTGTCAGTGGTATTATAACAAAGTGGAAGTGTTTGGGAACGACAGCAACTCAGCCACAAAGTGGTAGGCCATGTAAAATGCCAGAACGTGGTAAGCAGATGCTGAGGCGCATAGTGCGCAGAGGTCGCCAACTTTCTGCAGACTCAATCACTACAGACCCCCAAACTTCACATGGCCTTCAGATTAGTTAAAGAGCAGTGTGTAGAGAGCTTCATGGAATGAGTTTACATGGCCGAGCAGCTGCATCCAAGAACTTGACTGGCCTGCACAGAGTCCTGACCTCAAAAGTGTGGGCCAAAATCCTATTAAACCCTATGGATTAAGAATGGGATGACACTCAAGTTCATATGTGTGTGAAGGCAGACGAGCGAATACTTTTGGCAATATAGTGTATATTCCGTGCTGGTCTAAGCTATTTTTATTATTTAGATACTGACCACTCTGAATGACTGTGTTTACATTTACACCACTGATTATACAGAAATGTTGAAATGTTGGTGGAGCTCCCCTTCAAAGTCTTCCCCTTTTAGACCTCTGGCATGCGAGAGCGTGTGAGTGCATAAATACTCAGCTAAGTGCTTAAAATGTTTGTGTGGGACTGTCTGCTTTTGGAGGTCTACTACATTCATCATCACCCTTATTTTCCACTCAGCACTCAATGGCAATGGAAACGGGAAACAGGGACAAAGTATGGAACAGTACCCAGTTACTCCTCTTGGACTCAGGAATACAGGACAATGAACTGTAACACTCTTTACAGATTAGCAACAACGTTAGCTCTGGGGCAGCTTACGGACTTCTCGTATTCTTCTCGTCCTCTGGGCAGCGTCCTGTGGGCAGCGAACTGTGGGCAGCGTCCTGTGGGCAGCGTCCTGTGACCACTGATGAAGGACTAGAGGATGACCAACACTGCACTGTGCAGCAGCAGATGAGCTATCGTCTCTCACTGTACATCTACAAGGTGGACCAGCAAGGTAGGAGTGTCTAATAGAGTGGACAGTGAGTGGACACAGTGTTTAAACACTCCAGCAGCACTGCTGTGTCTGATCCACTCACACCAGCACAACACACACTAACACACCAGCACCACGTCAGTGTCACTGCAGTGCTGAGAATGATCCACCACCCACATAATACCTGCTCTGTGGTGGTCCTGTCAGGGTCCTAACCAATGTTATGGCTGATGGGTGTATTTCTGCCATATCTCCACCTCTAATAAATACAGCATAAACTGATCATTTTCTGTCTGATCTGCTCATAAATGTGTGTACTTCTTTTCTGGCTTTCTTCTTGGGTTTGATATCTGACTCCTTCCTAACACAAGCACCCCTCTGGCCAGTGGCAGTAGGTGTAGATGAAACCAGCACATACTGAACACAGTCTCCTCCATGCTCCTCTGCATGCTGTCTTTCTTTCTCAGAAGGCTGAAAGGCTTTAGCCTTAAACAGAGTTCAGCTGTTCAAACACTTTATATAATCCCCAACAACATGTTTGTGTTCAGGCTAGCTGTGTGTGCTGGACGCTCTCTGCTCTGATGTTCTGAATGGAGTGCCACTCCCTCATCCATCTGTACCACTGTCCAGCAGCCTCACAAGAGCCTCATCCCCAAACAGTGCAGTGAAACCTACTGACCTATTCTAAGGGGAACTCCACCAAATGTTCCAAATGTCTGCATAATTAAATGGTTAAGATGTACACAATCAGAGTGCTCTGGCTGTGACACTTGAGAGTATTGGTGATAGGAACCAGATGTCTAAAGCCTCTCCAAGCTACATCATGGAGAGTTATTACATGGTAAATGGGTTACAAATACATTGTCTGATGTCTGAGACATTGTTTTCCGAACATTCTTGAGCCTGAAATATCATTTTTTGAAAATATAGGGGAACATGCAAGCCGTAGGTCACAATAGTACCCAAAACCCTTCTTTTTTCAGTTATCACTATTTCATCATCATCATTAATTCATATATAGACTCAGTAGACATGTGTAGGTTCACTGGTGGTTTACATAGTAAATAAAATGACTTGGTGGGTAGGTTTGACACTGTGAGACATGCGAATCATTCAAGTTTCATGCTTGATTGTGCATGTGACGAAAGCAAGGATGGGCCTTATCGCTGTACCTGACTGACCCAACAGCCACGATTGTGGACATTCAGCGAGCAGTGGTGCCCTCCATGAGTCATCCTGTTAGTGCCAGCACCATTGGCAGACGGCTGCATGACACAGTACTACATGTACACAGACCGTTACGACGACTGTCCTTAACACCACGTCAACGTCACCAAAGACCACAGACACCAAAGCAATGGTGTCGTACCAGACTGTCATGTAATGACTCAGAATGGCAGTGGGTCGTCTTCAGTGATGAGTCTCGCTTTTGTCTTGGTGGAGACGGCCAACGAATCCGTGTGTGGAGGCACCGTGGTCAGCACCAAGATGAGCGGTTTGTTGTCACACTTCACACATCCAGAAGGCCTGGTGTCACTCCACCTCCACCCCTACCGCACAATCTGCAGGAACTGTGTGAGAATATTCAAGCTGCATGGGATGGATTATCACCGGACACCATTAGGAACCTCTACAACTCCGTGCTGAGACGTCTGCCATGTTGCATTAGCATACATGGCGGCCCGACGCCATACTGAGAGACGCTACTTCTGTATGTGTAGCTCAATAAATATTGCCCATATCAGTCTAAATGTATCATCATTTATTGTTCCTGGTGACCTTTATCTTCCTTCCCAATAGCACTGCGATCCAACTCTTCAATCTGGGTGCAGCTGTTCCTTTTATGATGGGTGTATTTTGCTATCCGCACAGACCATTAATAAACACTACCAACACTTTTTGGCTTTGGGGCTTTGCTTGAAGCCTGCAGGTTGGAGTGCAGAGCAGGAGCTTATAGTATACTGCGGGAAGAATGCTGCGGTCTCCATCCTGAAAGCCTCTTAAAGTATCTGTTTTCCACTTCGACTTTAAACACATACTCACTCACACAGGCTGTCAGAAAGGTCTGCCCCCTTTGCCCTCCCACACAGCTTCAGGGGGTTGACAGAACCTGAGCCAAAAGACCAAACACTCCCTTTCAATCTTGTGCTCGGGACTGATTATGTGGGTACATGCAGAAAGACACATGACTAATATCTTACTAATCAATAAATATCCAATGGAAAATAACACAGTAAGATGATTTACATGGCAAGTGTTTATTTGAAAAACGTTTGGATCCAAAATTACAAAAAGTTAGATATTTACAGTCTCCGGAAAAAAGGTCTCGGATCGTAATGGCCTTCACGCACCCTGGTCAGAATTTCATTTTCTACACAAAGCAGATTAATTGACCTGGTTACGTGTGAGAAATAAGAAGCCATATAGGAAGTACAAATAACAGGAAGAACGATCACAAATAACCTGTAATGTAAAATATGGACGGGATTAGTTCTCCATGTGGAGGACGGATAATGTCATTTTTCCACAGGATGTCTGTAATGTTTATGACAGATCTGGACATCATAAGAACTCTCAGTTTGGGCGCAGCTACCTGATTATGCGCTGCTTTCACACAAAAAGCTTCCATACAGAATACGTTCAATTTACTGGCATTTCATTTACAGACAACAGTCAATGCTGTAGCATAAAAGTCGTACACTCGAGGTAGAACAGTACATAAAGGACCTGATTTGGCCCACTGAAAATATGAGGAACTGCTGTACTAACCGTTTCCACAGGTTATGATGCAATACTTACCAATATGGCAAATTGCACCAGATTAATATAATATGGGATTATTTCTATGATTTGTTTTGTGGCACAGTTTTAATATAATCTGTGAGCATTTATATAGTTCTTTTTATAGCAAAGAATTAAAATAATCTGGGATTACATCCATGGTTCATTTTGCAGCACTGGATTAATATAAACTGGGATTACTTCTATGGTTTTGTAGCACAGGATTAATATAAAATGAGATTATGTCTATTGTTTTGTAGCACAGGATTAAAATAAACTGGGATTATTTCTATGGTTAATTTTATAGCACATGATTAATATTACCTGGGGTGATTTCTATGGGTTGTTTTGTAGCACAGGTTTATTTACATGGTTCTTTTTATAGCAAAGGATTAAAATAACATGGGACTATGTCTATGCTTCATTTTGCAGCACTGGATTAATATGACCTGGGATTATTTCTAGGTTTTTTTAGCACAGGTTTACTATAACCTGGGATGATTTCTGTTATTCTTTTTATAGCACATTAGCACATTAGCACACTAATGTTACCTGGGATTATTTCTATGGTTAAATCTGTTAAAACCTATACTGATGTCGGAGCACACAGGTAATAAAAATGACGGTAAGGTGACTTCATATGAGATTAAAATCACTGGTAATAATTACAGCACACTGTTTCCACAATTACAACTAATCCTGTCCCAAAAGTACTTAAAGGAAGGTGAATTTAGTTTGAGTTAACTGTCAAGAGTTTTAGGAGAAGTTTTTATTATACTTTTGAGAATTGAGAATTCTTATTTTGGTTTGGCTGTTATACATCATATGTTTTTTAATGTTACCATGTCATTAATGTTGTTTTGACCTAGTGCAGTTTCATAGTTCAACCCATAGTTACACTTGTACACTAGTTACGGCTTATGCTCTGTTGCTTTTTCTCTGTCCAGCCCTTCCTTTCTATTGTTCAGACACAGAAGCTGTGTTCGTGTCCACCCTGTGTTCACACAACATCATAGCTGATTTATTTGAGATTAAAAAACAATATTTACTCCTTTTCTCCTTTTGCCTGCTCATATGACTACAACAGAACTGTTTTTAAATGGAAAATTCTTTCAGTGAACTGTGATTAATCAAGATTATCTACTACAGATTATTAGTGATTAACCACAATTATCTCCAAAAACACATGCGATTGATAAGGCTTATTTACAATGAACAAATATGATTAATCACAATTAACTGCATCAAGCTAGTGCAGCTATTCAGAATAACTCAAATAAACAAATGTGATTAATCATGATTACTGCAACAAAATAATCAAGCAAGTGACAATTAACCACAACAGGCTAATGCAACTGATCATGATTACCCGCAAGAAATGAATGTGATTAATCTTGATTAACTGCAACTAGCTAATGCAACTGATCTTGAGTAATGGCAGCAAGCTAATGTGATTAATCACAATATTCTGCAGCAAACTAAAGTGAGTAATCACAACTAACTGTAAAAAGGAATGCAATTAATAAGGATTATCTACAATGAGTTACACTGATTAATCGCAATTAACTTCAACAAGATATTTTATTCGTTATTTGGAATATCTACAAAAATTAAAGAATGTGATTAATCATGATTAATGGCAACAAACTAATGTGATTATCATGATTAACTGCAACTAGCTAATGCAACTGATCTTGCTTAATGGCAGCAAACTAATGTTTAGTGTTAATCACAATTATCTGCAGCAAACTAATGTGATTATTCGCGATTAACTGCAGCAAACCAAAGTGATTAATTGTGAATAACTGCAACAAACTAGGGTGGCTAATCGCAGAGAAATACTGCAAGCTAATGAGATTAATCATGATTAATTATTTGACAGTCATATGTTCTTCAATTCATTGTAGTCCCTCGCTTGATGCTCATTTGCCTATGGAATCTTCACCACTAATATGTGATATTAGCATATAGCAAGAGTAAGGGTGTGACACATACAGTGCTCATGTAAGCCGTGTGTACACTGGAATAGGGGACTGCCCAGCAGCCTCCAGGAGTCCGAGTCTTGTGTATGTCCTCAGAGCCCGTGTGTAGGGCGTGAGGGTTTGTGTGGAGGACCGATGTGGTTGAAGTGATGAGTGGAGGTGGTCTGTGAGTTGCTGAGGCGCTGCTGGAGCTCGAGGTGCTCGCGCTGCTTTTGCCGGTTGCTTCTGCGGGCTTTCCTCAGCGTGCGCTTCAGCTTCCCCACGCGAACCTTCAGCTGCTCGTTCTTCTGCTGCAGCTCTGCCACGCGTTCCTGCAGCCTGCCTACGCGCTCCTCCTCCTCAAACAGCACCTGCTGCACAGATGAACACAGCAACTGGAGGGAAAGAGAGAGAGAGAGAGAGAGACGGGGGGATGGAGACGGTTAGTTATGGAGGAATGCAGGTCAGACAGCGTGGTGATAACATCATCCCCAGCTCCTGTCAGCCCCATTACTTCCTCTTCACTACTGCTTTTCTTCTGTGAGCCCCCACACAGAACAGGAATGAGGTGGTCACGAGAAGCATGTCAGTAATATGACCATCTTGATGTCCATTTCTGTGCTCTCCTGTGAGCGGACGATGCTCACTCAGTCAGAGATCATCCTTATGAGGAAGAGGTGCTTCTACAAGACTCCTCCACAAGCCAGAGCACAGTGACCACACACTCTGTACCACACGTTAATATTCTCAGATCTCCAGAAACAGAACCCAGGAGAAAAAAGTACACGAAAGTAAACTTAAGTATACTTAGTACTATTAAAGTACTGAAACTGTGTTATTTTCATATACTAACTATGTACTTAGTATGCCAAATATAATCAATAGTGCTGTTAAAATATACTTAAATATAATTGTGCTTCACTGTACTATTTTGAGACACCTCTTAGATTCGTTTAGAGATACTTAATGACATATTAAAGTACATTTCTAATATAATATATATATACTTACTTCTATTAAGTACACTAAAGTACTACTGAGGTCAAATGTACTCATAATTATTACACTTGTAATATATACATTTTTCACTTGTATTTAGCAAAGAAAACAATAATGTGCTTCAAATGTACTTGCTGGTATTAAAGTATATTCTAGTAGATTAACATATACTTAATTTTTACCTGGGAACTGACCAGCCACACTTTCAAGTTTGAGACAGTGCTGGTGATGGGAACCAGGGGTCACCATGTCTACAACACCAATACAGCCACTACCCAAACCCAACAATTAACCTACACGTGTCTTCTGAGTTCATCTGGAATACTGATGATACATAAAATATGTAAAATAGTGATACTGATCTGAACTATAAAGTTTTCTGCGGGGACTATTTGGCCTTATAATGCCCTGCATTCAGCCCTCCACCATGTAGGCCAAAACTGATCAAATCACAGTACTGTCTCAGACCTTGGGTAATGTTTGTGCAACCGTTTCATACAATCATTTCTTTGGGGGAGCTGTGGGAGGCATTAAAGTATAGATTACATATAGAACATGTAGGATGACGAATCCTATCAAATTCATACTCCAAACAATAGAGGGCAGCACATCACAAGAAAACTCACAGTCCCTCCTCCTCCCTCCCCTATCTTCACTCCAGTCTAGAAGAACCATTGCAGGTTTAGAATCAATCCTCATTCCTTTACTCTCCAAGAGCGTCCCCAGTGGTGGAAAGCAGCACCAATGCTAACACTGTATGAGCGCTTTCAGCCACAAATCAACGTGTTCTATACGTTTAAAAAGGCACTAATTTCACATGAAAACTGGGTTGGAACTCATGTTTTTGGGACTGACTGACTCTGACTGACATTGCTCACCAAAAAATGAGTAACCTTGCATGTTTAAGGTGGTAGTAACTTCAGGCTCCTGCAGATGGCGCTGCACGAGGATGATGGGGCTATAAATACCTGCAGGGTGTGAGTGACAGGATCCATAGATTGAGAAGAGGTGCTACAGTGCAGTGAATGTCTCGTTCCATGTGTGGAAAATGGCTCCAAAGCAGATGTTAATGATTGGCTAAAAGGAGTGACTGCATTTGGGCGTGCCAAAGACCATAGTGTGAAGGAAGTAGCTGAATCTGCAGGTGTATGGAAGCGTATGGCCATAAGGGTCTATCAGCAGTGCCTAAAATCTCAGTCTACAGGGAATTCTCCTAGCAATTGTGCTGGGGAAGACATCCACCAAATCTGGCCCAAATGACCAATTCTTTGATGCAAGAGTGTCTGAACATTGATGTGGCCTACATCCAGAAACTTGTCCAGTACATGCCAAATCCAGTCACAGCTGTTATTGGTGCTCGTGGAGGTTATACACGGTATTAGGTACGTTTCAGTCACAGGGGATTGATTTTCTGTTCGGTGAGCTTATAGGAATAAGGTTGGTATAGTGTAGTGGGAAACACATCTGCCTCCCAACCTGTAGACTGGGGTTCGATGCCCTGTCTTGGCAAGTACCCTGTACCAAAACACTCTAGACACACTTTACCAAATCCTCCTCAGGGCAGACATCCACCAAATCGGGCCCAACTGCACAATTCTGCCGTCCTGCTTTGTGAAATGCCCCCCACGTGACATGCCTTGTGTTAAACTGTAGAAAGTGCTCTGCTGCATACACACTTGTATGGGAACCCCTAAACTGAAAAGATCACAGCAGCAGGAGAGGTGAGGGGAGCGAGAACGAGGGAGGAAAAGGCGGCAGGAGAGAAAACGACCACCTGCTGTCCTGCTGTCCAAACACAACAGCCACTGCTGTAAAAACAAACAAATGACAACAACCTCTGTAAGGGTGTCTGGATTAGCCACACGTGCAGATGTCACGTGACCAGCAGATAGACAGACGTCACAGGCAGACAACAACAAACAAACATACGGACTCTGAGGCCGGACAGATGGTCAAAACACCCAGGAGTGTTCTGAAACACACTTGGGGTGGCCATGCTTCTTTTGTTAGAGAGGTCACCAATAGATGCTCAACTGCTTGTTTTCCTCCAGTGATCGGACTGTGTGTCCTCCCGACTGGGCTTGTGTGTTTGGATTTGTCGGCCAGTTTCAAAAGCCAGACGCAGCCTGTTACTCTCGGTGTTCCAAGCTGTGATGAAAACACAACTGACTCATCGGTGGCCACTGCAGGGACAGAATGGTGGACAGACGGAGAGGAAGGGCAGCGGGAGGAGGAAGAGGGGACACAAAGAGCAGATTACGACAGAACACAGGAAACACTCAGCCAAGCCCAGACAGGCCCACGAGGAGAGAGGCAGGAGGAAAGAGGAGAAGCAGAAAGGAGCACATGGGAGAAGAGTGGAGGAGGTTGTTAAGTCTCTAACAGACTCACTCCTGTGGTTTCTGACACTGTATTATTACTCCTTACACAGCTCTTACTTCTATTCATTCATTACATGTATCACACATATCATCACTGTCCAAAGAAATGGCCCAAAATTCTATCTATCTATCTATCTATCTATCTATCTATCTATCTATCTATCTATCTATCTATCTATCTATCTATCTATCTATCTGTCTGTCTGTCTGTCTGTCTGCCTGTCTGTCTGCCTGTCTGTCTCTTTGTCTGTCTGTCTGTCTAAGTGACAGTGAGAGAATACAGCTAGACTGAGCTTGAGACAGTGAGCGAGAGCAAAAGAAAAAAGTGTGTGTGCGTGTGTGTGTGTGTGTGTGACAGAGAGAGAGAGAGAGAGAACGGCAGAGTGTGAAAGAGAGCAGAGGGAGAGGCAGTGAGAAAGAGAGAGCAAGACAGGTGGAAAGAGTGATCAAGAGAGAGAAAAAGCAAGCAAGAAAGAAAAAAGGGTGAGTGTGAGCAAGAGCTAGAGTCTGCGAGAGAGAGAAGAAGAGAGAATAGAGCAGAGACAGAGAAAGAGTGACATTGTGGAAGAGCAACAGAGAAAGAGAGTGATACAGAGAGAGTGAAGGAAGAAACAGAAAGAAAGTATGATACAGAGAGAGTGAAGAAAACAAGAGAGAGAAAGAGTGACAGTGTGAGAGCTAGGCTGAGCCAGGGAGAAAGAAAGTAATAAAAAAGAGAAAAAAGAGAGAAAGTGAAAGTGTGAGAGTAAGAGAGAGAGCAAAAGAAAGATAGTGATAAAGAAAGAGAGAAGAAAGTGAGACAGAGAAAGATAGAAGAGGGCGAGGAAGAAAAAGATCCAGTGATCGAGAGAGAGAGAGAGAGAGAGAGAGAGAGAGAGAGAGAGAGTTAGTGATAGAGAGAGATACAGTGATTGAGAGAGAGAGAGAAAGAAAGAGAAACCACTATCTAAAGAGCAAGAGAGCTAGAGAGCAAGAGAAAGATAATAAAAAATAGAAGAAAGTAAGAGAGAGAAAGATAGAAGAGGGCGAGAAAGAGAAAAAGATACAGTGATTGAGAGAGAAAGAGACAGCGATCGAGAGAGAAAGAGACGGTGATCGAGGGAGAGAAAGACAGTGATCGAGAGAGAGAGAGATACAGTGTGAGAGAGAGATACAGTGTGAGAGAGAGAGAGAGATACAGTGATCAAGAGAGAAAGAGACAGTGATCAAGAGGGAAAGAGACAGTGATCAAGAGAGAGAGAGAGAGAGATACAGTGATCGAAAGAGAGATACAGTGATCGAGAGACAGATACAGTGATTGAAAGAGAGATACAGTGATCGAGAGAGAGATACAGTGATTGAAAGAGAGATACAGTGATCGAGAGACAAATACAGTGATCGAGAGAGAGATACAGTGATCGAGATACAGATACAGTGATCGAGAGAGAGATACAGTGATTGAGAGAGAGAGATACAGTGATCAAGAGGGAGAGATATAATGATCGAGAAAGAGACAGTGATCGAGAGAGAAATAGACAGTGATTGAGAGAGAGAGATACAGTGACCGAGAGAGAGACAGTGATAGAGAGGGAGAGATATAGTGATCGAGAGAGAAAGAGACGGTGATAGAGAGAGAGAGAGGGAGAGAGAGAGAGAGAGAGAGAGAGAGAGAGAGGGAGAGAG
>CM067474.1:29465218-29475955 GCA_034552555.1 Semaprochilodus insignis
GAGAGAGAGAGGGAGAGAGAGAGAAAGAGAGAGAGAGAGGGAGAGAGATACAGTGATCGAGATATAGTGATAGAGAGAGGTGAATGACAGAAAGACTATGATGGAGGGAAAGATACAGTGATCGAGAGAGACAGTGAAAGAGAGACACAGTGATAGACAGAGGGAGACAGAGAGAAAGATACTGTGATTGAGAGAAAGAGAAAGAGAGAGGGAGGGAAAGAGATACAGTGATCGAGAGAGAGAGAGATACAGTGATCGAGAGAGGTACGGTGATCGAGAGAGAGAGAGAGATAC
Source organism: Semaprochilodus insignis (assembly GCA_034552555.1). Lineage (NCBI taxonomy): Eukaryota > Metazoa > Chordata > Actinopteri > Characiformes > Prochilodontidae > Semaprochilodus > Semaprochilodus insignis. The sequence continues at coordinate 29,465,513 of CM067474.1, forward strand.
AGTGACTGAAAAAGAAAGAAACAGTGATCGAGAGAGACCGTGAAAAAGAGATACAGTGATCGAGAGAGGGAGACAGAGAGAAAGATACTGTGATTGAGAGAGAGAGAGAGAGAGAGAGAGAGAGAAAGATACAGTGATGGAAAGAGAGAGAGAAAGAAAGGAGAGAAAGAACGAGAGAAACCACCGTATCTAATTCCAACACTTAACACAGCAATCTTTCTCCTCTACAAAGAAAGACAGACACAGAAACAGAGATGTAGTAAAGTGTATTCAGGATAAACACAGCATCATAATATACAGTCCATGTGGGGCAAAATGAAGAGTAAGGAAAGACAGTGTTCCGGAAGGCCAGGACTAGTGATTTTGGCCCGAGGCCGTCAGTTCAATAAAGGAATTGTTGATTAATTGTTGATCAGAACAGCATGTTTCAGTTCAAACAGGGAGAGATGAGTCCACTTTTATCAGGTACAGAGTTGGGTTCAATTAAGGTCAAAGTGGTTTGCTACTGCTGGGACAAGCGTGAAGAGTGAGAGCGCGGAGTGCTGCGTTTACTGGATTCAGGCGTTCTGTCTAACCTGCGTGTGTGCATATTACATCCTACTCCTCCTCCAATACCAGGAACACTGTGAGCTCCGGGCTAGCGCATACAAATACCTTCATTTCCCTCATCTAATAATCTCAGATGGGGAATATTACTTCTTCATCTGCTTTAATCTCCACCTAATGACCAAACTGTACAAGCTCAGCCATTCATTCCAAATTCTAATAGTTCCTTATTGCTTCCTAACTCCTCCAGTAACCAGCGGATGGAAGACGGTAACGTTATTATGACTTGGTGGTGCCTTTTTTATGTATTTGAAAGTTTTTAACTGATGTCTTTCATTTGTGTCTGTGCACTCCTGTGTGCACTCATACCAGAACTAATCCCACAACCTGCTCACACAGCTAGAGGTAGATCCAGCTTTAAAGGGCCCATACCCTGGTTTTCTTACTGCGCCATTAAAGGAGCAATATGTAAGATGATGCAACCTTTTGAATTCATACTTCGAACAAGAGGGAACGCCACATCACCAGAGAGTTGTGATGTCCACCTCCTATAGTACGAATCACACAGTCCCTCCTCCTGAGTGGCTGCATTGACAGCTGTTTACTGACCAGTCTAGATGCTGCGAGTTCAGCAACAAACTTCCTCTCTTTCCTCTCCAAGAGCGTCTCCAGCAGTGGAAAGCAGCACCAGTGTTAGCTGTTCTTCTGCTTCTGTTTGTATCACTTATTTAATTTGCTGCTGAACGTAGTTTCTTGCCGAGAATGGACAGAGAGCTTCAGCCATTGTTGTGTTTACTGCTCCTTTAATTGGTTACCTGCCCTTAAATGTTCTAACCGGGAGCAGCACCTTCAACATGACTGAGGTTATGAGGTTAGAATACATTGTTGACAGAATGTGAGTATGTTTTGACATTATGGCAAAGATATCTATGTATGGTGTTACAGAGGTGTCTACTTAAGTTAGCACGCTAGCCACCTAGCCCTGGCATGTCCTGTCTCCCAATACCACTTGGTACCTCAATGGAGCACAAAACCAGACACCTGGCAACCCTAGAGCAACCTTCAAATGTAGAAGCATTTGTCTGGGTTTAAAGGAGCAATATGTAAGAATTTTAGTTCAAAATTAGATAATATTATCAACAGCATGCTAACCAGCTAGTCCGAGTCTGTTCTGTCCTGTAATACCACTTTGCACCTGAAGAGGCAATAGTGAGTCACTGTAGCGCTGTAGGAGAGGAATCAGTCCAACATGAGAGGATGAAGAAGTAGCTCTGCTGCCCCTACGGTGTGTTCTAACCTCTTATCAGTCATGTTGAAGGTGCTGCTCCCGGTTAGATCATTTAAGGGCAGGTAGACAGACACAACGATGGCTAAAGCTCTCCACCCACTCTTGGCAAGAAACCACATTCGGCAGCAAACAAAAGAAGTGACATAAACAGAAGCAGAACAGGAGTTAACATTGGTGCTGCTTCCTGAAAACCAAACTAAATAAATAAAAAACTAAATAAAATAAAATCTAAAGAAAACCTAAAAACTACAATAACCCTGCACTGCTGATAGCTTACATGCAAAGACAGACACAGAAGATCTATGTGGAGGACAGAGGGTTCAGAGGGAAACATTTCTCTACCACAGTTCTGACCTGAGCAGAGCGGTCAGTTTAGCAGTGAGGTGCAAAGTTGATGATGGGATTCTTCTCCTGCTGGTTTTCTCAGGGATGGTGCTGCATAGATTAGCACTGTGCTGCATTGTGCTGAAGGAGAAACTCCCTCAGGCAGAGTCAAACAGGCCTTTTCCCACAGGAACCCTCATCTGCACAACAACTCTCATTATCTCTGTTTCCCTCAGCACTGCTAATCACCTCCACCTGTCCCTACTCACACACACACACACACACACACACACACACACACTGTCACACACACACACACTCATACTCACACACTGTCACATTTACACTCTTAGACACACGCACACACGCACACACACACACACACACACACACATACAAACTCACACACACACACTCATTCACAGTCATACATACACAAACACACACTCATACACACACAAACACATAAATTCACATACACACTCACGCACACACACTCACGCACACACACTCATGCAGACAACACAGTGCTAAGGTCAGACAGCAGTCTTCGTTTGCCTCGTTTCTCGGTAAAAAAGGAGGACTGAAAAGAATGAGGCCTGTATTTAGAAACATCAAGGAAAACTTTTTCCTTATTCTTTTTTTAATGAAAGTTTGATGTTGTCTATAAGCACAGCAAAGTCTCCCCAGTCTACGCAAAACATGGAAACTAAACTGCAAAAAACAGAATGTTAATAGAGTACATCAGCAATCATGCAACACCTGGTAGACCCACCAACACTATCCCCATCAGATAATCAGCTTCATCTCTGAGAGAGAGGAGAACATAAAGCTGCTCCAGCTCTGAGAACATCCACACGTGTCTCTGTCCATCCTTCTACTGTGAGAAGACACCTCAACGCTATGGAGGTCTGAAAGGATGTGAAGCTCCTCGCTGAGAAAAGGAGACACACACATCAAACAAGAAGCTGCTGGTGTTCTCAGAACAACGGACTGACCACCCCAGAGTCCAGAACCTCAACATCACTGAATGTGTTTGGGGTTATTTGGAAGGTGAGAAGAAGCAGGAAAAGGGTAAACCAGCTTCTAAGACTGAACTTGTGGAAGAACTGGAAGTGAGTCTCCTGAAAGAATGGAGGCTGTACAGTGTGCAGGTTAACACTGTGCTTTTGAGTTACTGCTTGTCCAGTGGCAGCTCTGCACACTCTCTCTGTCTGGCGCGCTGACATCTGTTTAGAGAAGAGAACAGCTGTTACCGTGACTTTATATCTCCTCAGGTCACAGACTCTGACCCCACACATGCCTGGACACAGAACATGCTTGCTAGCTGTGCAGGTTGAAGAGAAGCCCCCTTCACTGTTTGTCTGAGCGGAGCCTGAAGGCTGTGAGGGAAATTTCCCATAGGCAGAGCAGTGTGAGCTTTAGGGAGAAGCAGATTAGTGTCAGGCTAGACTTCTCTGGATCAAGTCTTGGAGCAGCCCTCCACTAACACCTCGAAGTGTAGAGCAGATTCCAGCTCATAACCAGCTTCCTGTGATGGGTCTTAACATACTGAGGTCTAAGCTGATCTCCTCAGAGCCACAGCACTTCTCTTGTATTTAGTACTCAATGCATGAATGTGCGTGTACACAACCAGCCACATATGTACTAATGTTAACTTTAAAAGGAGAACTCCACCAGTTCTTCATTCAGACACTAACTAGACGGAAAAGTCATGGAAGAACAGATGTGTGTATAGAAGAATAAAGCAACCTATGAAGGAACTAACAAACAGACGTGCAAACAGATGGACAGGTGAACAAACGGATGGAGGAAGCAATTCCTGAATATAGGTTGAAAGAACAATGTTGGTATATGGAGAAATGAATGAACAGATGAAGGGACTGTGTTTGTGTATGAATGAAGGGATAAAGGAACGATGTTGGTGTATGGCTAAAGGAATGAAGGGATGAAGGAACAATGTTGGTGATGGATAAATTAAAGAAGGAATGAAGGAACAATGTGGGCGTATGAATAAAGCAAAGCAATGAAGGAATGAAGGAACAATGTTGGAGTATGAATAAAGGAATGAAGGGATGAAGGAACAATGTTGGAGTATGAATAAAGGAATGAAGGGCTGAAGGAACAATGTCGGCGTATGAATAAAGGAATGAAGGGATGAAGGAACAATGTTGGTGTATATATAAAGGAATGAAGGGTTGAAGGAACAGTGTTGGTATATAGATAAAGGAATGAAGGGATGAAGGAACAATGTTGGTGTATGGCTAAAGGAATGAAATGATGAAGAAACAATGTTGGTGTATGGATAAAGGAATGAAGGGTTGAAGGAACAATGTTGGTGATGAATAAAGGAATGAAGGGATGAAGGAACAATGTTGGTGTATGAATAAAAGAATGTTTCCGTTTGGTTATGTTGGTTAGCTTTAGCTTGCTAAGTTTTTCTGATTCTGAAACTGTGTTGTGTGGGCGGGGTCAGAGACGTCAGCTTTGTGATTGGTCAGGGGAATGCTTACAGATGCGTTACCCAAGATGAGGACCGCCCAGTTCACATGGAGAGGAGAGAAATATGGTGTAATACATCAGTAATTTATTGGTCAGTAGAACATTATTCAAAGTGTTTACTTAGTGCTGCAAGAACGAGGATAACCTCATTAGGAAGAACACAGATTTAGGTTCCTAGGGTTCTTTAAGTGGTGAACAAAGCAGATACTTTCTAACCCTGTGACTCATTTCCCACGCAGCATGTCTACCGCAGCTTTCACAGAGCACCAGTCCTCACTGGTTTACTGTGCAAACAAAAGGGACGTGTTCAGTGACGGCTGATACAACTCACCCCCAGTTATAAATACCTTCAGGACCTGTTAGAACCACATCAGTCACTTCTTATCAGATGCTGCTGGCTGTAAATACGGATAAAGGAGGCAGTAGATGAGCATTTATCTGATGAAGACTAGGTAACAGGTAAGACTGCCTTTTAATAAAGCTGATCTACACAGTCTCAGACATTCCCACTGAGATTTAGGAAAATACAGATCATGGATTCTACCAGAGACACAATGACTGAGCGATACCAGTCGAACTGCAACTGTACTATATACCCCCCGTGGTAGTGTATGGTGGGGGTGCGGGTTGCTCACATGCTGCTGGTTTGTACTGCAGTGGATATGTCTCTGCCATGACCCCTGCAGACCCCAGACATTCCAGCTGCTCTGCCCTGAGCCGTCCACATCAAACGCTTCACTTACTGCTCCCCCACCCCCCCACCCCCCCGGCTCGGCTGTCTCTCTCCCCTTTCTGTCTCTAGTCTCTCACCCTACTTGTCCTCCTTCCCTCACTCTCAGACTGTCTCAGAGTAAGAAACACTCAACATAATTTCCATCATCCTCTGTACAATTACCACATACTAGGACCATGGGGTGAAACCTTATTCTGTGGAATGAGAGTCTCATTAATCTTACTGGCTCTCAGTTTTGATCATAAAGAAACAAAAATGTCCATGCAAAAGTAAAGCATTTGTTAAATAAGCAATGTGAGTGGACAAGATGGGTTCCATCAGCATGTATGTATTGTTTTCATAATTTTCCTCCTGTGAACATAGAGTTCATATGAACCTGAGCATGAAAATCCCATGAATTCCATGATTTGAACACACATGCTCACAGTGGAGGCTCTCGAGAGGAGCTCAGCTTCCACTTTACTGCTCTTGTTAGTTTGTTCAGCTGAAGGTGCAGAAGGTCCTGAAGGTATCGCAATAAAAGAACTTCATAAGCTGTATCTGAAAGAGAGGACTACGATCAGACTCATGGATCATAGCGACACACATTGTGCTGCATCAGGACTTCAGAAATATTAGTACAGTAACATGTACTCATGTCAACATGACTATCTCCCTACCTATCTCTCTAATTACCTACCTGCCTCCCTACCTACCTTCCTCCTATCTACCTGTCTATCCAACTACCTACCAATCTATCTACCTACCTAACTACCTACCTACCTACATGCCTCCCTCCCTACCTCCATACCTGCCTACCTCCTTACCTACTTACCTCCATACCTATCCATCCACTTGTCTACCTTCCCTATCTACCTACCTACCTACCTCTCTCCCTCCATACCTACCTAACCCCTTCCCCCATACCTATTTATCCACCTACCTACCAGTCTATCTATTTAGCTACCTACGCCCATACCTACCCACCAAGCAACCTACCTACCTGAATATAAAAGCAGCAGATAGAGATGAGGTTGGATACAAAAGCAGCAGATAGAGGTGAGGATGGATACAGAAGCAGCAGATGGAGATGAGGTTAGATATAGAAGCAGCAGATGGAGATGAGGTTAGATATAGAAGCAGCAGATGGAGATGAGGTTGGATATAGAAGCAGCAGATGGAGATGAGGTTGGATACAGAAGCAGCACATAGAGATGAGGTTGGATACAGAAGCAGCACATAGAGATGAGGTTGGATACAGAAGCAGCACATAGAGATGAGGCTGAAAAATCCTGGAGTTTCCCTTTAAGCACAGCAGACTATGTGACCTCCAGGTGGGAGGTCTTTAATCTGGACTTGAGTGACTCCAATGAACCCTAGAAGAGCCCCAATCTCCTGCGGTGATGAACAGACCACTCTATACAGACCTCTCAAAGGAACGTTGGTGTGCTGTGCAGTTTGAGTGTGGGTGTTCATGAGAGAGTAATCTGGGTTAAGAGTTTGGTATGAGAAAATACAGCGGTTGTCCAGAAGCATTGTAGCTCTATTCCTGTCCGTCTGAACCCAAACATAGTGGCCCCAAAACACACTTGGACAATGTAACCATTAAATATTAATTAAGCTAAAAATTTAAAGCTTAACTGTTTCAGAGAACATCAAACTGGTGGTAGACTCTTTCTGTGGACAAAGAACTCCAACCAGAGTAAAGCACAGAAGCGGAAACGTCAAAGTCTATTTAGTCAGCTTGTATTCACTGATGGGGTCATGAACTCACTACTGGTGTACAGTAAGTGTAATGTGTTAGTGTGCTATAGGTAGTATGTTGCTGTACAGTAACTCAGTAAGTGTAATGTGTTAGTGTGCTATAGGTAGTGTGTTGCTGTACAGTAACTCAGTAAGTGTAATGTGTTAGTGTATTGTAAGTAATGTGTTGGTGTACAGTAACTCAGTAAGTGTGATGTGTTAGTGTACTGTAAGTAGTGTGTCAGTGTACAGAAACTCATTAAGTGTAATGCGTTAGTGTACTGTAAGTAGTGTGTCGGTGTACAGTAACTCAGTAAGTGTGATGCGTTAGTGTACTGTAAGTAGTGTGTCGGTGTACAGAACCTCAGTAAGTGTGATGCGTTAGTGTACTGTAAGTAGTGTGTCGGTGTACAGTAGCTCAGTAAGTGTGATGCGTTAGTGTACTGTAAGTAGTGTGTCGGTGTACAGAAACTCAGTAAGTGTGATGCGTTAGTGTACTGTAAGTAGTGTGTCNGGGGGTGGACTTCGGTATGGTATGGTTTTTGAGGGGCATTGCTTTACCACAGAGATGATTGTTACCACCATCCACCCCACCGCCCGCTGCAAGAAAAGCACAGTTTTCACGTAAAGACACCACCAGCAAGTATAGCACCCTCTTCATATGTCTTTGTACCCCCGTAGGACCCCTGTATTAAAATTCCTGGTCCTACCTCAAAACTTCAAGGTAATGAGGAGCCTGTGTGGGTCTGTTTCTTTGTGATGCGGTTCATGTCGGTCTCAGAGAGAAAATTCTTGGGCTGTATTCGGGTTAGGACCTAAATTTCAGGTCTGATTAAAGCTCTAGTCTCTGACTGGTCAGGATCTTTTTGACACACAACTCTGTGAATTACAGTAATTACTAGAGTGCTTGTGCCCATATTGTTATATCAATAATGCAAAGAATACTGCGATAATGAATGAAGCTCTCCAGACAACAAAATAGCACACTTCCTGTCAGGTAAGAGATACACCAGTCCCTTCAGGAAGTTCCTCTCCATTTCAGTCCATCTTTGTGCTTCATGTCTGAGCAGAACACAACATTAACATTCCCACATTCCAGGATGACGACAGTAGCATGGTCTGGAGCCATCACGTCTGGTTCTACAGGCATGAGCACAGGGGCACTTTGACTGTCCAGTAAACTCACCAGACCTCAATTCTAATTCTCAATCTGTAACAGCAGGTGAAATGCTGAGGTAGGTACGCATGATCTCTGCACCCAGTTCATAGAAGAATGGGCTGGTTTAACACTGTTGTACACTCATCGTCAAAAGAATAGCTGCACAACTTGGTGGGTAGATGATGAGACATGCTAATGATTCAAGTTTCATACTTGAATTCAATGTGACATGGCCAGGCCTTATTACTGTACATGACTGACCCAACAGTCACGACTGCAGACATTCAGTGAGCAGTGATGCCCTCCATGAGTCATCCTGTTAGTGCCAGCACCAATGTCAGACGGTTGCACAAAGCAGGACTACATGTACACAGACCGTTACGACGACTGTCCGTAACATCACGTCAACGTCATCAAAGACTGCAATGGTGTCGTGCCAGACTGTCATGGAGTGACTCAGAATGGCAGTGGATCATCTTCAGGGATGAGTCCCGCTTTTGTCTTGGTGGAGACGACCAACGAATCTGTGTGTGGAGGCACCGTGGTCAGCACCAAGATGAACGGTTTGTTGTCACACATCACACGTCCTGAAGGCCTGGTGTCACTCCACCTTCACCCCTACCACACAATTTGCAGGAACTGTGTGAGAATATTCAAGCAGCATGAGATGGATTATCACAGGACACCATTAGGAACCTCTACAACTCCATGCCGAGACGTCTGGCATGTTGCCAAAGGCCATAGTGTGAAGGAAGTAGCTGAATCTGCAGGTGTATGGAAGTGTGCGGTCATACAGGCCAACCAGTAGTGGCTAAATTCCCAGTCTACAGGAAATTCTCCTCTGAACTGTGCCAGGGCATCCATCAAGGCATCCTTCAAATCTGGCTCAACTGCACAATTCTTTGATGCAAGAGAGTCTGAACATTGATGTGGCCTACATCCAGAAACTTGTCCAGTACATGCCAAATCCAATCACAGCTGTTATTGGTGCTCATGGAGGTATTACACGCTATTAGGTATGGGAGCTTATGAGTGCATTGTATAGGTGTTACAACCTTTGGCCATATAGTGTACATACCATTCTATCCTCACACTATTATTTATAATATCTGCCTTCTTGCTTAAAGGAAAGCTTGACCCAAAAGCTGCACTGCTGATGGGGAATGAAAGTGAACAGTCAGACAGCTTTATGCAAATACCCCCAGCAATCAGGTCCATGCAAGCCTTCAATCACTGGTAGCAACATTAGCATTCTGAGACACATTATTCAGGAATTCTGCAGTGCGGAGTTAAACCTTCACTGCCCATAACTTAACGAACCTGCTAGGTACAGCTATAAATCCCTGGTGCCAGATCAGAACCCTGCAGCTCCGTCACATTGTTGTTTTCCTACTCCTTTTGGAATTGCCAGCTGCCCTTTCCATAGTGGGAATGTTTCATGATGAATGGACCCACAGAATGGTCCAACATTAGGCTGTATAACGAGTTTTCCCTATGTCCGTCATGTGATACACAGGCTTACTAGCTGGTGAATAGTCGAAGACACTGTTGTCAGTGCTGGGTGAAGATGTGCTTGTGTCCTACCCTGCTGTCCTCCTGGTACTCCCACTCAGGGCTGAAACTGTGGAACGCGTGTCCGCTGGAGCAGTTGGAAAACTGGAAGAGGCTGGAGAAAATGCGGCGGTTCTCCTGAGTGTCGGGAAAGACAGCGTCCTGGTAGTTAATGGCATGAGGAAGGATGTTATAGTCGTCATCCATCCTGCATATGAAAACATATACAGAACATCACCAGCAGAATGTCTGAACATTGGCAGAGGGTAGCATGTACAAGCTTGGAAGTTTGGAAGTGATATTATTACTTAATTGATAGCAGTAATAATCAGAAACGTGTCTGAGCCTCTCATTAGATATTAGGTTGTAATGACGCATCATTACAGTGTGATACTGCAGTCTGAAACTCTGAGGAGGTGAATCGAGGAGAAGGTTGAACTGTGAACCCCATATTGTTTATCCAACTGAATCGAGTGTACCTCCCTCTCTCTGATGTACTCTCTCTCTCTCTCTCTTGAAATCTCCCTCTCTCTTTTTCTTTCTCTGTCTCTTTGTCTCCCTCACTCCCTCTTTCTGTCTTTCTCTATCTCTTTGTCTCTTTGCCTCCCTCTTTCCCTC
>CM067474.1:29476051-29523327 GCA_034552555.1 Semaprochilodus insignis
TATCTATCTATCTATCTATCTATCTATCTATCTATCTATCTATCTATCTATCTATCTATCTATCTCTCTGTGTGTTTGACTCCCTTTCTCTCTCTCTCTCTCTCTCTCTCTCTCTCTCTCTCTCTCTGTCCATCTTTGGATTGTGTCAGTCACTTTCTCTTTTTCCTTCTCTCTCATCTCTTTGTTCTGTTCTCTCTGTCCTCTAATGTTTCTGTCTCTATCACTCTATTTTGTCTCTCTCTCACCCTTTCTCTCATTCTCTCCCCATCTCTCTGGTTTGCCAGTCTCTCTTGTTCTTTCCCTCTCAACATCACTCTCTCTTGCTTTCTTTAACACTCTCTTTTCTCAGCATCTGTCTTTCTCTCACTCTCTCTCTCTTTGCCTCTCTTTAACTCTCATTTTCTCTCCATCTCACTTTTCTCTCTCTTTAACTCTCCCATTCTGCCTCTTCACTTTCTATCTCTTTAGCTCTCCCCCTCTCTAACTCTTTCTCTCTTTTTTTCACCCTCTACCTCTTTAGCTCTCCCCCTGTCTAACTCTCTTTCTCTATCTCTCTTTTTCACTTTCCATCTCTTTAGGTCTCCCTCTCTTTAACTCTCTCTATCTCTCTCTCTATGTCTTTTTCTGTTTCTGTCTCTGTACCATCTCTACTCTCTCTTACTAACTCTCTGTCTTTATCTATACTTTTAATTCTCTCTCTCTCTCTCTCTCTTACCGGAGGAAGAAGATGTAGGAGTTGTTCTCCATCACGGTGTGGGACTGGCAGTGCAGGTATCCGAGGCCGGACACGTTGAGGCGGGACCCCGCGGGGACCTCCAGCATGCTGCCCCACGCCTGATCACACAGCACCTCCACCTCCGCCGCGTACAGCAGGCCGTGCTGCGCGTGCGGCTCCGTGTGCAGCGCGAGCACCCTGGCGTACAGGATGATGTGCGCGAGCTCCGCGCGGCAGCTCTCGCTCAGCGGCCTCCACTCAGTGGGCAGCAGACAGCCCGAAACACAGCCCACGGAGCACGAGAGCAGCACGAGCAGCGCGCGCGCTGACATTTCTCACTCTCTTACACACACATACACTAATTAGCGCCCTGTTTCTCTCTCTCTCTCTCTCTCTCGCTCACTCTCTCTCTCTCTCTCATTCACTCTCTCTGTCTCTGTCTCTCTGTCTGTCTGTCTCTCCCTGTTTCTCTGTCTCTTTCTTTCTCTCTCTCTTTCTCTCTCTCTCTCGTTATTTATTTATTTATCTCCATAGGATGTGTAGATATGCATTTCTCTTCCTCTCTCTATTCTTCTCTCTCTCTCTCTCTCTCTTTGTGTCTGTCTCTCTGTCTGCCTGTTTGTCTGTCTCCCTGTTTCTCTGTCTCTTTCTTTCTCTCTCTCTTTCTCTCTTTCCTTGTTTATTTATTTCTCTCTAAAGGACGTATATATGCATTTCTCTCCCTCTCTCTGTTAGTCTCTCTCTCTTTCTCTATTTGGCTCCAGCTGCAGTTTGACGTCCACCCATCAGTGCATCCACAGCAGTCCGTTAGTGAAGTCCATGGCAGGTTAAAGGAGTGCAGTCTGTTCTCCTCTAATCATCTCTAACCACCTCCCTCACAGCCTCTGCTGCCCCTCTGCCCCACAGCCCGGCATGGACCAATCAGAGTACGCCAAAGTTTCTCCAGCCATTCACAGCACGCCTCCCTCTACAGCAGCTCTGAGAGTGTAGAAGCACTCTCCAGTTTCCATTCATTGTAAGGAAGGTTAAAGATCTGTTATCAGATCAGGTCAGATCAGTCAAAGTCCATTCTATCAGCTCCACTGACCACCTACATATACAAGGTGGACCAGCAAGGTAGGAGTGTCTAATAGAGTGGACAGTGAGTGGACACAGTGTTTAAACACTCCAGCAGCACTGCTGTGTCTGATCCACTCACACCAGCACGACACACACTAACACACCACCACCACGTGAGTGTCACTGCAGTGCTGAGAATGATCCACCACCCACATAATACCTGCTCTGTGGTGGTCCTGTGGGGGTCCTGACCATTGAAGAACAGGGTAATAAAGTATACAGAGAAACAGATGGACTACAGTCTGTAACTGTAGAACTACAAAGTGCACCTATATGGTCAGTGAGTGTAGATACAAGGAGAGGTGGCTTTAAAGTTATGGCTGATTGATGTAGGTCAGCAGGTCCTGACCTCCTTTAGGCCCTAAGCAAAAGTCTATAAAGGGGCCCTCCTACCTGACCTGTGAGTCATGTAAACCAGAGCATCAGCGTAAACACTTGAAGATGTCCTTCTCTAAAAACATTCGTCTAAAGGAAACAGCTGCTGTTTTCGCCGTACAAGGGTCGTGTTGTGTTTCTGCTCTTAGACTGCTTCTTATGACTCTGCTGGTGACCATTGCGAGTAGTAAACACTCTTTCAGAACTGGCACTGGTAAAATAAACCTTCAGCGATGCGATCAGGCTGAATCACCTGTGGCCTGGATGTCCACAGAGTAACATTCTTCACAGATTTGATTTCATCAGCCTGTTACTTCTCTCTGCCAGAAAAACCTTCTAAAGGAAAGAGGCTCATTTCTTCTGCAGTAGTACAAGGTTTTTTAGTATCATACACTCACCATCAAAAGAATAGCTGCACCCAGAAGGAAGTGTGGGATTTAGACTGATATGGGCAATACTTATTGAGCTACACATACAGAAGTAGTGTCTCTCAGAATGGCGTCGGGCTGCCATGTTTGCTAACGCAGCGTGCCAGATGTCTCGGCATAGAGTTGTAGAGGTTCCTAATGGTGTCCTGTGATAATCCATCACATGCAGCTTGAATATTCTCACACAGTACAGATAGAGTGACAACAGGACTTCTGGATGTGTGACGCGTGACAACAAACCGTTCATCTTGGTGCTGACCACGGTGCCTCCATTCATGGTCGTCTCCACCAAGACAAAAGTGGGACTTGGCACTGAAGACCCACTGTCATTCTGAGTCACTCCATGATAGTCTGGCACAACACCATTGCAGTCTTTGGTGACTGTGACATGTTGTTAAGGGCTGTCGTTGTAACCGTCTGTGTGCATGTAGTCCTGTGTCCTGCAGCCGTCTGCCAATGGTGCTGGCACTAACAGGATGACTCATGGAGGGCATCACTGCTAACTGAATGTCCACAGTCGTGGCTTTTGGGTCAGTCATGTACAGTGATAAGGCTCATCCTTGCTTGCGTCACGTGCGGCCGAGCGTGAAACTTGAATAACTCCATTGTCTCACGAGGTCAAATGCCATCTGGCTGTAGTTTGAATGTTTGTTCTTGAGTGATGTTCTGACCTGAGGAGGTGGATCACAGTCATGTTGTTATCTAGTGTATGGTTGCTCTCTGAGCTTCTTGTTTATACAGCTCTCAGATTTCCTGTGTACTGATTTATCAGTTGCAACATTGTACTCGGCTACTTTTCAAGCTTCAGCCTGTGTTAGTGTGCGCACGCATACACATGTGACTCCCATTATTCCTCACCTGGCAGTAGCATCATCTTCTCTTTGTTTTTTTGTTTGGTAGTAGATAGATAAGATGTGTGTGTGTGTGTGTGTTTTCGGGGGTGAGGCTTTTTTGTAATCCTCCCTCCTTTTAGACAGTTTGCTCCATTTGTCTGTCTAAGAATATTTATAATACTATATTATGTATATAAACTGACCGTAGAAAAAAATGAGCCCCCTGTAACGTACATAATAGTGTGTAATACCTCCACCAGCAACAGTAACAGCGGTGACTGGATTTGGCATGGACAAGACAAGTTTCTGGATGTAGGCCACATCAATGTTCAGATACTCTCACATCAAAGAATTGTGCAGCTGGGTCAGATTTGGTGGATGCCTTCCCCGGCACAATTCCGAGGAATTTATTAGCTATCACTAGAGATTAAATACTGCTCCTTTAAAATTAAAATAGAATCCAATAAAATCCAACAAAAATATTCTTGCTTACTTGAAGGGGGATTGCACTGCTGTTTTCAAAACATATGCATGATTGAATGATTGAGGTGTAAACAGAGTCATTGAATGACTAGGTGTCAAAAAAGTTATTACTCTGATTTCTTCACAGTGGTGGTGATGGTAACCAGATGTCCCCATGTCTACAACATAAATATATAGCCATTGAAGTTCCCCTTTAACGTGGTGCTATAACACATACAGAGGGCAGTGCTGAGTAATGATGTTTACTTGTTAGCTTGTTTACTTGTTAGCCACTTTGATCTTGTGAAGTGTTTCAGTCCAGACTGCTATTTGAATGAGGTTGGAATACATGGCAGCCAATCAGAACAGAGATCATTTGCATTCTCTTAAAGCTCTTAAAGGCACAGTACCAAAAAAACATGTTCAATTTTAAGGGATTTTAAGGGATTTTTAAGAGGTGGGAGGAAATTACATGTGCATGTGTATTTTCTGTGAGCGTATGTGTGTGTTTAAGGTGGAATGTGTGAAGAGACAGATTCTGGTTTACTGTAGTGCCTCTCTGGTATCAGAGACAGATTCTACCTGTCTCTAACAGCCCCATCTAGTGTTCATAGACAGGCACTACAGTCACATTAATAGATCCACCTCCTTATATCTACACTCCGTGTATACTATATCAGCTCCACTGACCATATAGGTGCACTTTGTAGTTCTACAGTTACAGACTGCAGTCCATCTGTTTCTCTGTATACTTTATTACCCTGTTCTTCAATGGTCAGGACCCCCACAGGACCACCACAGAGCAGGTATTATGTTGGTGGTAGATTATTCTCAGCACTGCAGTGACACTTGACTGTCTGATTCACTCACACCAGCTCAAGACACTACTTACACACCCTACCACAGTGCTGAGAATGATCACCCACATAATACCTGCTCTGTGGTGGTCCTGTCGGGGTCCTGACCATTGAAGAACAGGGTAATAAAGTATACAAAGAAACAGATGGACTACAGTCTGTAACTGTAGAACTACAGAGTGCTCCTATATGGTCAGTGGAGCTGCTTGTGGCTCTGTGTTGTGGAAGTTTTAGACATCCTGAATGTAAAGTGCTGAACAGAAAGCGCAACGCAGCACAGTGAAACGTGCGTCACGTCGCGCGTGACTCTGGTAACAGGTGACTGTGCGCAAAGTGCCTCCCGATGGCGCTGGGAAATCCCGAGCTTGGGACAAACCGAGGAGGGGCGTACCCTGTGGTTCTGCGCATGCGCAAGAGGAGGGACGACCTATAGCTGCAGAGGATTGACTTACCAGCGCAGTTTACACTCTTAAAGTGGAACTCCACCAAATGTTCAAAAGCGCTGCATAACCCACATTTAGTGTTTCTTGGTGGGCTGATGATCACAGTGTAAAGGGTTATAATGGTTTAACAGATGTTCTGGGACTGATGGGATCTCAAGGTATACTATAGAAATCTGGTGGTCTCCAATGGTAACCATTAAGCCACTTATCATTAAGGCAGCAAAACCATCAGGTTTTAATCCTAATGGATCTAATGGTCTGTTTCAGTAGGGACATCAGTGAGAGTGGTTTGGTTCGAAATACTTTGTTGTAGAGAAACTTTCTTTACGGTGCATGCTAGAAAAACGTGATGCTGGTCACCAGTAAAACCAGCATATGTTGTGTACTGGATGCTGGTATGTTGGTCAGCAGTAATGGAAGCTAACATGATGGTCACCAGTAAAACCAGTATATGCTGTGTTTAAGATGCTGGTATGCTGGTCACCAGTACAACTAGTATATGTTGTGTTTTGGCTGCTGGTATGCTGGTCAGCATCAATTCAAGCTAACAGGCCGGTCACCAGCAAAACCATCATATGCTGTGTTTTGGATGCTGGTATGCTGGTCAGCAGCAATGCCATCTAACAGGCTGGTCACCTGCTAAGACCAGCGTAAACCAGCATAGACCAGTTTTAAACCTGTATGATAAATTACACTGAACCTACTTGCCTTTGTGGACTATTTTTGCCTTATCACGACATTGGCCTGCATGCTTTAAATGCTGTACATATTTTAGGCCAAAATACTGTCGCAAAACTACCGGGAAGCAGTGAGTCTGACACTTCTGAAAAGTCGGTGGACTTCCCCTTTAAAGCCTATCCGTATGCTGTGTAGATCTGCGCCTGCGCGCAGCTCGCGGAGCTCGTGAGTGAGTGAGGCAGTGATCGGAACGTCAAAACCAGGAACCGCTTCATTTCCCCAAACAAGTACGCAGAAAGAGAAAGAAGGAGAGAAGAAGGAGAAGTGAAGCTCGGTAAGTCATTCAATCGGACAGTGACTGTTTACTTATTGATTTCAGTGTCGACTTTTTAAAAACTGCTGCGGGTAGCGATGCTAGTTTAGGGGTTTGTTGTTGTTATTAGCTCGCTTGCTAGCTAGTTAGCCAGTTAACGTAAAGCTCGCAAAGGAACGGTTAGGCTGTACAAATGTACCTTTAAAGTCGTTTACTGCGTTTTGTCTGTGTCTGTTTAGTGGTCTGGGTTGGGATTATTAAATCGTTAAGAGCCCTGGATTAGGTTAGTGTCGACAACGAAGTGGCTGGAAACGAAAGTAAAAGTTTGAGGCAACTGGAAAGTGAATGTGTGCTGGTGCAAATTTCTCCGGTCCACCTTAAATGCCCTGTTGCCCCATTCCATCAAGAAGCTGACAAATGAGGAACCTCATTTTATCTTGTCCTGAGTATTTCCCCGTCTTTAATTCAGAACCAGCCTGTGGACAAGATGGCATCGGGTTCGCCCATGGTGAACGGGGACCTCACTTCACCCCGAGGGTCCCACGGTTCAGCCACGTCCCATGTAGAGGAGACCCTTCAGCAGATGAACATCCTCATCAAGGAGAACAGGGAACTGAAAGGTGAGTTTATTGACACAGCAGCATCATAACACCATTCAGGTTCCTCAAGGCTGTCACTGCTTCTCCATTGACCCATCTGTGTCGACCTCCATTGCCCCCCCACCCTTCCATACTGAGAATGTAGGGCACTATGCATGGCTCAGGCACAGAAATAGTGCAAAGTATTGGCCAAAAGTATGCGGACACTATTACATCACATCCATATGAGTTTACTGGACATCCCATTCCAAAGCCATGAGCAACAGAACAGCTTCCACTGTGCTGTGAAGGCTTTCTGCAACATACTGGAGCGTGTCTGTGCCAGCAAGGTCAGGCGCTGATGTTGACGTCTGGCTCACAGTTGACGATTTAGGTCAGTGTTTCTCAACCCTGGTCTTGGAGGCACCCTGCCCTGCAGTTTGTAGTGCTTCCCTGCTCCCAGCACACCCGATTCAACTCATCAGCCCATTACCAAGCCTTATCAGAGTTGCAGGGGTGTGCTAAAGCAGGACCAGGGTTGAGAAACACTGTTACATGTCATCCCATAGGTGTTAAGTTGGGGTCAGTTCCCCCATATCAAAACCATCAGACCATGTATTTATGGTGTTTAATTTGAGCCATACTATCGCAGGAAAAGACTTTGGCACAGAGTTGGAAAGATATAATTGTCTAAAATGTCTGTATGCTGTAGTGTTAACATCACCCTTCACTGGAATTAAGCTCAAACCCTGAAAAATGGAGGTGGTTATCCCTTCTCTACCAAACTGTTGGCACTGTGCAATCTGGTAGATAGCTTTCTCCAGGATTCCACCAAACCCAGATTTGTTATTCAGACTGCCAGACGGTGAAGCATGATTCATTACTCCAGAGAACACATTTCCACTGCTCCAAAATTCAGTGGGCGGCGTGATTTACACCTCTCCGTCCGACATTTGGCATTGTACATTGTGATAGGCTTTTGTGAATATGCACATATGCTTGTGTGAAGCTGCTGGGTCATGGAAACCCATTTCATGAAGCCCCCATTGCACAGTAACTCTGTAGTGAGTGATTCAATGGAGTACGGGCACTGTGTACTTCAGCACTGGCCTAGTGCTTTGTAGCTGCTGTTACGTTCTTCCATTTCACAACCAGAAAGGGAAAGTCTGTGAATGAACTTTAAGTTGGCTTGAATAAAAAAAAAAAAGTCTGATAATTACGTTGAAAGGTTAAAGTTTAAAAGCTGAGTACCTTAAATTATCTGCCACCTTAAATTCGCTACTACCTTGAAATCCATTAACACCTTAAATTCACTGGCACCTTAAATTAACTGTTACCTTGAACGTACTGCCACCTTGAAATCACTGCCACCTTTTGCGTTTGCTCTTTGTAAAGAATCGTCTTGCTATAATAAAACCCCCACTGTGCATTAGCTCCAAATGAACTGGGCACAGATCAAATGGTTCAAGATTAATTTAATTTAAAGATTAATTTCTTTTAAACCTCTTTATAACACAAGATGATTTTCTGTCTTGCTTTGTCTTACAGAAGCTCTCAAGCAGACAAACCTGTCGATGAAGGAGAGGTTTGAGGGTCTGACTGCCTGGAAGGAAAAGCAGAAAGAGGAAAGAGGCTTCCTGGAGAGTCGCCTTGAGGAGGCGAGGGAAAGAGTGCGTTCTGTTGACGCTGAAAATGAGCTACTTAAGAATCGAGTGCAAGAGCTGGAGAGCCATGCTGCTGCAGGGGAGGTGAGATTAGACAGTGTGGGATTGTATTTCTTTTTTGTACAGATTTCTAATATTTTAAGAATATTGAAACATCAGAAATATTTGTGGTTTATATT
Organism: Semaprochilodus insignis; assembly: GCA_034552555.1. Classification (NCBI taxonomy): domain Eukaryota; kingdom Metazoa; phylum Chordata; class Actinopteri; order Characiformes; family Prochilodontidae; genus Semaprochilodus; species Semaprochilodus insignis. The sequence goes on from CM067474.1 coordinate 29,484,696, forward strand.
TGTTGATTTGTTTACAATATGCAAAAGTTTGGGCACTCCTGTTCAGATGACATGTTTTTACACTCATCATAAAAAGAATAGCACCAGAATAGCACCCAGAAGGAAGTGTGGGATTGCAGTGCTATTGGGAAGGAAGATAAAGGTTACCAGTAACAATAAATGATGATAAATTTGGACTGATATGGGCAATGTTTATTGTGCTACACATACAGAAGTAGTGTCTCTCAGTATGCCGTCGGGCCACCATGTTTGCTAACACAGCATACCACACGATATTGCGTGGAGTATCCTGTGATAATCCATCCCATGCAGTTTGGATATTCTCACACAGTTCCTGCAGATTTTGCGGTAACAAGGCCTTTTGGACATGTGACACGTGACAAGTAACCGTTCATCTTGGTGCTGAACATGGTGCCTCCACACACGGATTCGTTAGTCACCAAGACAAAAGCGAGACTCATCACTGAAGATGACCCGCTGCCATTCACTCCGTGACAGTCTGGCACATCACCGCTGCAGTCTTTGGTGACGTTGACGTGGTGTTAAGGGCAGTCGTCCTAACGGTCTGTGTGTCTGTAGTCCTACGTCGTGCAGCCGTCTGCCAATGGTGCTGGCTCTAACAGGATGACTCATGTAGGGCATCACTGCTCGCTGAATCTTTACAGTTGTGGCTGTTGGTCAGTCAGGTACAGCGATAAAGCCCAGCCTTGCTTACATCACATGCATGAAACTTGAATCATTTGCCTGTCTCACGATGTCAAACCTACCCACCAAGTTTGATTCCTTCTGGGTGTAACTGTTTGTGCAACTATTTTTTTGATGATGAGTGTGTATAAAATATACATATAAAAAGTGAAGGACCACAAAGAGTGTTTAAGCGTATCATCTAGAAGATTGTAGATCTGTTAAACGTGACTTGGAGGAATGGAGTTTGATAAGCGTGCTGTGCATTAGGGTGGAGGGGCTGGTGTACAGGGCAAGCTGGAGGCGCTGAAGAGTCAGATTGCCCGTCTGCAGGCTGAGAAGCATGACTTGGTGGCTATGAACTCTGAGCTCCAGCTAAAGATGGGCCAGGGTTCACCAGAAGACTCTTTCATTGAGATCCGCATTGCAGTAAGGACATGCTCAAATACACAAACATGCATACAGAATGTGTCAGTAGATCGGTTTCCATCTGGAATATTTTTGTAAGAAACGTTCTAGCTGTTTGAAATGTTTGATGACGGATGGATGCAGAGATTATTGCTAATATTTTACAGATATTCACCAAAATGTTTACATTACAAAATTACAAAATCTCCAGTGGAAGTTTTCTTGAGAGTCAAAAATAATGCAGCTCTGCATACATTGGCAGGAGTCATGTGAGAGGATTTTTATCATGTAACTCTCTGCAACAAAGTACAAAGCAAACCACAACAGGAAAGGCAGGTTGTCAACGGAGTGGTACTGAGCTGAGGGGATAAGGTTTCATAGTTTCATTTTAGAAAAAAAAAACATCACATATTTAAATAAAAGTAAATTAAATGTATGTTAGGGTTCAATGGTTTAGGATCGCTGCTGATGGTGCTTCTTCATCAGCTTGATAAATTTCAACTTGTAGGAAGCTGTGCAAAAAAGGAATCAGAGTGATGAACAGAGTCGTAGTTCATTCAGACAATCCTGGAGAAAGCTTTAAAACGCTGATGATAGTATAATAAAATTAACATCCTTTATGCCTTGTATTTGAAATGCGCTGTTCAAATCTCAGACAGAAAACTTGAATTTTGATCACCAAGGGCCTCAAGAATAGTATTACATATACTAAAGAAATGACTGTATATGTATTTTATATATCACTTAGTAGCTTTTTGGTACTCTCATAAAAGCTGAAGTACAGGATTAAAACATGTTGTGGACAATTCTAGTATTTCAGTACACACTTAGTACACATTCCAGTAATTATTAATATGATATGTGATTTCAAACCTTTATGAGCCCTGTGAATAAAAACACACAGCTACAGAATATACAGAACTTTTAATGTCCCGTATCACATCCTCCTTTTGTAGCTGAAACAACACATTTACAAAAAATACATTTTCTTATATCTGCGTTTTGTCTATAGAAAAAGACTGTTATGGCATTTAATATGGATTATTAATTATACATTTATGTGCCTGGACTAAAAGCTTTTTGACCATACTGTTTCAGCAGGAGGGCGAGATGAACGTGACCAAAGATTTGCCTGCTACTCAGAAAGAGCTAACCACATCCAGCACGTACGTTGAGTTTAGACTTTAATACTATGGTTCAGTTTTCTGCATGTTTTTGTGGTTTTGCTGCTCTGACATGCTTGATTGAGTTCATCAAGTAGGTATACATTTCTGGAGGTGCTTGATCAGGTCTGTCAGAGTAGGGAAAAGTGTACATCCAAGGCTTGTAACTGCTGTATCAACCTCTTAGTAGATCTAAAGGATTTCATACCATCTTGTATAATACCAGCTTAATTATATGGATGTTTATGTGAACTGTGTTTGTACTGGTTTTCTATGCAGGGCCAAGTGTGACATGGCCATGCCACGGCTGGAGTCAGAGGAGCAGACAGTGAGTCAGCTTCTGCAGTCACTTAGGCAGGTGACTCAGCAGAAAGAGCAGCTGCAGCTCCAACTTCAGACTGCATCGAAGAGGTAGGAACACACTCACAACTAAATAAGCACACGCAGAAACAATCCGGTGTGTGACTGTACAAAGAGGATCAGGAAAAACAGTACTGTTGCTCTTCAGGTCTTCGGTGGAGTCGTTTTCAAATAAATGTGAAAGCAGTGCCCAGAAATCAAAAGTGAAAGTATGAAAGCACAAGCTAGTTTACCAGGCATGTCAGGAATCAACATACAAACTCAGAGGAGAAATTAACCTCTGTATCCTAAGGGCATCCTAAGTTAGCCAAGTTTGTCACAGTATTAAGAATTATAAATGTTATTGTGAATACATCATCTTAAGTCACACTTAGCTTTGCCAGCAAACTTTCACAAGCACGTTTGCATTCAGTTTAGTGCAATTCACCACAGTGAGCAGTTTTGTGTTGCAGATCTCTGGGACAAATACATGTTGCATTGAGTTTCACAACTTTGGTGAACTTTGGTGGGACATTCAATAACAATGCTATTGCTGTAGCCGTGTTGGCCCCTCATTGCACAGAACCCCAAAAACTAGGGACTTTCTAATTTAACCACTGTCTAAGCGTGAACCGTTCACCATTTCTTTCCAACTGGCTATAAATAAACACACGAAAGAGAGACTGCATGAAACATAGATAACTGTCTTGTGGTTTTAGTGTTTGGATGAACTGGGGCTGCACACAAGTCACCTCACTGACACCAACCACACCAGATATCTACACCTTTTTGCTACAAATCAGTGTGTAGCACTGTGCTGTGGCGAGTATCTAATTTTCTGACAGAATTATCTTCACTTCTGTGGGTTTTCCTTCTGGAGTACACGGGTTAACAAGTTTGCTTACTGCTGTGTTATCTTCTTGGCTAACTACAGCTGCATACAAGTCACCCACTATCTCCAGCCATGCTAGTTATCTATATTTCTTTTTGTGTGACTCAGTGTACAGCAGTATGCTCTCACAGGTAATATAATATATAAATATAATATTAATATCTGGATTTTGCCTCTGCCAATGTTCTGAACAAGCTTTGGTTTGCAATGCAGGCTGCAGATGGATAGTGTGACTGCAGCCTATTAGACTCATGACATTTTTGAATGCAGGTCCAAAAATGGACTGTGGTATGTGCAGTATGTCTTTGTACAAACTGGTTATACATGTTGCACTTTAATATAAGTATGTATCTGTACAAGGACAGGCAGACACACAAAGTGGGTCAGAAAGATTAGTGTGGACAATGGCAGACGTCATGGAACATCCAGTATTGCCGTAATAACTTAACTTATCGTAATCTTTAGTAGTAGAAAGAAATAGTAGTAGACAGTTGTAAAGTAGTCCATTGGTTTGGAATTGCTAAGTCAGCCAAATGTCCAAATTGCACCTTTGGTTGATTCAAAATGGATTAAAGAAAATAAGTAAAAAGAGTGGAGTATTGTCTTAAGCTTTGGAGAACATCTGATCTCAACATCTGATCTGGTTTCTGAATGTACACATGCGTCTTTGACTAACATGTACACTGAAGACACACACATGTATATCGTCACTGTCCAAAGAAAAACAAGTATCTCCAAAATGGCAGTTTTACAGGAGATGGCAAAAACCTACTTTAATTCTAATGTAAGTCCATGGAACCAGACTTTTATCCATGCAATTTTGGGCCAATTCTGTTGGTCCATTCATCATGAACACAGTGTGAACAGCAGCTCATATGATCAAATGATCCATAAAAGTAAAAAACAACAAAAATGGAGATACATGTTTTTCTTTGGACAGCAACAATGTTTTGTTCCTGTTGGAACTGGAACAAAACTTTCTGTCTCCAAAATTCTAACTTTACTAGACAATCATAGAGGTTAATGTGAGCAGATTTCGGTTCCAAGCAATTTTGGCCATTTCTGTTTATCATAAACGTCTTAACACACTGTCAAGGGCAAACTGAGTTCTCAGATTATACAAGAAAGGCAAAAGTAGAGGTATACAGTTTTGTTGTGACATCGATGATGTACCTGCATTTTAAGTATGCTGTTCTCTCCCGAAGGATTGCAGAATTGGAGCAGAAGCTACCCAACACTGAGAGTGAAACACAGACTTCTTTGCCATGTACCACTGCAGCAGATACACAGAGCAAGAGTCCTCAAGAGGACACAGCCAAGGTAACAGTACAGCATCTCAAAGCATCTTAGTTTTTAAGCTAGTATCTAAAAACATAGGTCTATTCAGAATTCCCGGAATATGATGTGACTTAAATGTGATGCCATGTATGTGTTCCAGTCGGCCTCTGAGGTGGAGACTCTGAAGGCTCAGATGATGAGTTTGTTTAAAGAGCTGCAGCAGGCTCAAAGTAAACTGGATGAGGCAGAGAACATGAAGAGGAACCTCCAGGACAGGTTCACAATTCTAAACCATCAAATTGTATACATATAACAATTGAGTCAGCAATCAGAAGCTCTTAATTTAATCACAACAGTGGCAGATATTGCTTTGAATGGGCCACCCCCCCCCATATTGGATTATTTTGTGAATATGTTATTGTTCATTGGGTGTTCTCTTCATCAGATTGCGACAGATGTAAAAATGTAACTGCAGGCCCTCCCTCTCGTTTTTTTGTAGGTGTAAGGATTTGGAGCAGGATCTGACCACCCTCAAGACTCAGCTGGGGGAGAGGCAAGTGATCCAGGCTGAGAACGACAATCTCAAGGTGCAGCAGGAGAGCATGCAGGCTGCCATCAAACTGGAACAGAGGAAAGTTCAGGAGGAGAGGTCAGTCCACTGCACTGCGCTGTAGCTAGTAGTAGATTTGAAACAATTCAGGAAATATGTCTCAGCACCCCTAGAAGCCTACTTCATTCAGTGGACCAGTCTGAGAGCAAATGACACAATGATTAGGACCAATCACATTCAGGCGGATGTCTCAGAATGAACAGCACAGTGTTTAGGACCAATCACAGTCAGGGGGAGGTATCAGAATGAACAGCGCAGTGTTTAGGACCAATCACATTCAGGCGGATGTCTCAGAATGAACAACGCAGTGTTCAGGACCAATCACAGTCAGGGTCAGGTCTCAGAATGAACAGCACAGTGTTTAGGACCAATCACAGTCAGGGGGAGGTCTCAGAATGAACAGCACAGTGTTTAGGACCAATCACAGTCAGGGGCAGGTCTCAGAATGAACAGCACAGTGTTTAGGACCAATCACAATCAGGGGGAGGTCTCAGAATGAACAGCACAGTGTTTAGGACCAACCACAGTCAGGGGGAGGTCTCAGAATGAACAGCACAGTGTTTAGGACCAATCACAGTCAGGGGCAGGTCTCAGAATGAACAGCACAGTGTTTAAAACCAATCACCGTCAGGGGGAGGTCTCAGAATGAACAGCACAGTGTTTAGGACCAATCACAACCAAGGGGAGGTCTCAGAACCAATAGAGCCATGTTTAGGTATGAATTTTGGCATGTGAAAACTGACCATTGTTATTTGTTTACTGACAAACCTAAAATTGTGGACACGACCCATGAAAACATCTTACTTAGGCTTATGTTTTGGGTTTTGGGCTTTATTGAATGAAAAACACATATCAGGCCAAAAAGCTCTGCTAGATAGAGACCCTCCCTGATACTGTGCTTTACTTGGAAATCCATCATGGTACTGATAGTAAATGAGCAAAAAATATCCAAGTCTTGTTGGCTTTAAGGGTCAAGAGAGCTGTTCTGTGATCCCAGTTTCAAAGAAACCAACAACACATTTACCATAACCGTAAAAAAACAACTGATTACATGAGAAATTTATCAACTTCAGACAGATCAGGGCAGTGTGCAAACATAGCTGTTGATGCATGCTGGGAATTTACTCCTTGAAGGTAAATCACATTTAAATGATCAATGTAGCATAATACTGTAGAGAACTGACATGTGAGTGGAAAATAGCCATGGCTCATCTTTGTTTCTCTGTCCCCCAACAGGAATAATCTGACGCAGCTGAAGGATGCCTACACCAAACTGTTTGAGGATTATAATGAACTCAAGGAAGAGAATAAGAGAAATCAGGTAACAATTTATTTTATTAATACTCACATATGAATACATATATATATATTTACACCATACATCGCAGTACAGTGTACGTAGCATGTGTCAGTAGAGCAACAGTAGCACCTCCTGCTGTTCACACCCTGCTATCACAGTACACGGTGAATTTGGAGACATTGCGGCACAGCTGAATAATGAAGAACATATTGTTCAGTGTTGCAGGCTGTGCATATGGGTTGTAGCATTGTTATGCTCAGAAGCTTCTGTACTTTTAGGTTGCCTATTTTGGACAGTGCAGTAGTGGAGGCAGTGATTTAGATCAAGGGTTCCCAATCCCAGTCCTGGTGACCACCTACTCTGATACAGGCCATGAGCGGCTTGTTAATTATTTTATGAGTTGAATCAGGTGTACTGGAACCCCAATGTAGATCATGTCCAGCATTCGAGAACATAATCCATCACAGGGTCTAAAACCAAATAGTGGTAACACTTTATTTTGATAGTGCAGTATAGATGCTCAGTCTGTCTTTAACTACCACTCGACTACATGCCTATCAAGTGAACTATAAACCCTAAATATAAAGCTGTTGATAATCAACGATTACCTTATTGTAGATCATTAACAGGGGGCAATTTACATAAAGTGTGGCCTAAATAGTAATTAGAGTTTTTAATAGTTCAGCTGCTTTTCAGAGCAGTATGATGATGCATGTGTGTCTGTGATCTTCAGGGCTGTGTATCTCAGGAGGAGTATGGAGAGCTTCAGCACAGACTGGCTGCAGCTGAGCACGCTCTGGCAGACAAACAGCAGAAGATTGATGAGATGAAGCAGGAGATCTTCCAGAAGGAGAAAGAGCTGGAGACCATCTCTGTCTTTCAAGCCCAGGTGCTACATGTTCTAACTAAAGCTGGATCTGCTGTTCATGTACATTTAATAAGGTTTTAGTTTTAGGAAGAGTATGGGGGGGCTGGCAGGAGGTGTCTACTACCAACCGAGGATTCAGAGAACAAATCCATTCTGTCTTCCCCAAATGCAGCAGCAGCAGCAGCTGCTCACAGATTATATTCAGATTATATTCAGGAGAGCCATGTTTTGTGAGCTGTGTCATTTTGACATATTTAAGATTTTTTTAGTGTGAAAATGTGTCTACAAATCACGTGGCAGATAACAACCAATGGGGAAAAGTGGCCCCTGTTTATAATAGACATAATAGATCTCAAAACATGCCTGCTCAATGTTATACACATCAAACCTTAAAGATCTAGGTAAAAATGAGCTAGAAAACAGTATCATTTTTGATGTGGCCTGTGTTTGCATAGTTTTGAACTGTTGTGTAGTTGTTTTCCTGTTACATTTATGGCTGCAACTCTTGATATTGTAATTTTCTCATGGTTACTGTTCAATATCATCTCAATTATTCCAGTATTTTAATAGAAAAGCTCAAGGTACATTTCACTTTAATGACTGGATGAAAAACAAATCCAATTGTTTTGTATTCATTATTATTATTTAATGTTTATTATTTAATATTTAAAGTTAATGTTTGTTTTCCATGGAACCACATCACTAATGCACAATTATTGTTGTAGCAGGTATCATTAAAATGGTTTCTGGAGGATCCTCCCCAATCTGGCAACCCTCCCCAAGCTGCTGAGGCTCTTTTAAATACTTTGGAACGCACCAGGCAGTTAAAACCAATGACTGTCTAAAGTGAAAGCTCTGTACAGACAGTTAGGAATGTAGTCTTGTCAGCCCTCTGATTGCTGGCAAAATAATCACCTCTGCTTTGACAGGAACGGAAGAATCGACTGAAAAGAGGACAGACAAACCCGAATTCACTCCCATTACATAGTGTTTTGTGTAGCTGTCGAGTACGTCACGCTTACCTGTATGTGTGTCTCTCCTACACAGGCGGAGGTGTACTCCTCAGACTTCTACGCAGAGCGGGCAGCACGAGAGAAGATTCATGAGGAGAAAGAGCGCCTGGCTGCTCAGCTGGAGTTTATTAAGAAACAGAACACCCAGCTGCAGGAAGAGATGGAGTCTTTGGGCAGGTACAGACTTTATCCTTCCATGCTCATCTGTTCTCCACCTACCCCTGCTGTATTACACAGAAGAGCTGTCTTTTGCCTTTAGGCAGTCTATGTGTGAGATGCAGAGGAGACATGTGCCTCGTGGAGCTAATCCAGGGAGCTCCTCACCACATCACCTGCAGGGAGGCAGAGGTAAGCTGCTACTGCTACCCTGTTTTACGATGGATGCATTTGTGCCTCAGTAATACGATCGTTTGAAATGATTACAGACTCGGGGAACAGGTTTTGGATCTGATTTCTTTTGTTTTTCTACATCTGTTCCCCTGCATACCCTGCTAGACAATCCTCCAGAGAGCAGCATAGATGATTACCAGCAAAAACCAGCCTATTGTGGTATTTAGATGCTGGTATGCTGGCCACCCATGACCTGCTAAGAGAGCACCAGACTAGCCATAAACCAGCAGGGTAGCAGAGCCAAACAGGGAGAGCTGTCCAGGAAACAATATGCAGTACACACTTGCTTCATTGTAAACACAACTCATTTATACCACCAAGAAATGTTATTGTTTACCAGCAGAGGGACCCCATGTATAAAAGAAGTTAGGGCTTAGTGTCGTCAAATGATTCACTTTGTTTAGTGAGGGTTTTTTTTGTTTGTTTGGTTTTTTTGCCACACATATAGAGGTACAGGTCTTGTGTTTAGAAAGAAACCTGATTAGTGTTTTCTCATGGCAGTTATTCTGGTACACTTTGTACTGCACTGTGTAAACTGTGCTTGTGTGTCAGAGAGATTAATTTATTTGGTGCTATTAATTTAAACAGGGCCTTTTATGCTTTTTCCGCCCCACCCACTTCCTTTAGTGTGTTATGTGCTTTTCAGGTATTATAAAACCCAAAGTATAGACCAGAGGGAGAAACACTCTCATCAGCAACCGCTTTCCCCAGCTGCCTGAAACACCTTGCTGGAATTCCAGCCTTTTCCTTTTTCCTTTCCTGTTGCAAAGTGACATCATCTCGCAACACAGTTCTTATTGCCTGCCTACCGGCAAGCTTGGTATATCCTCACCCAATGCACAGTGGGCTAAATCAGTAGAAACCTGCCACTCTTTTCTCAACTTTTAGGATTGGAGCTCAAACAGCTAAAGCAGAACTGGTGCCATTGTAAGAACAGCCACAGTGGTGTGGAGGGGCAGAACTTGTAGTAGGATGCTGCTCTGACAGTTGAACAGTCACAAGAGCACACTGGGCTCATCAGGAGGGAGGGCCTAAAGGCACAGGAGCTCTTAACAGAGCGTTTCAGACAGCAGGTGAATACAGATGTACAGCATGAAAATAGTATTGTATTTTGGGGAAAACTGAAGCACTTAAATCTATCCAAGTAGAACCCAAAAATCAAGTTATCAATGCTGAAGATGAGCATAATGGGTCCCCTTTAATAACGAACGCAGTAACTGTGTGTTCTTAGTTCTGTCATTAATTTAAACAGTTTGAGATTTTCTTCAACCAGTTTTGTTCTCCCTCTCTTTCAGATTGGCAGCAGCAGGTGAATATACCGGAGCACGCGTGTCCTAAGTGCGGTGAAGTCCTGCCTGATCTGGACTCGCTGCAGATCCACATCATGGACTGCATCATCTGAGTCTGTGGGCTAGCAAGCACACCAGCCTGCCAGCATCCCTCCGGCTGAGTGCTCAGTTCAGCTGGACGGACTAGTTGTAGATCCAACAGTGCACTCCCGGTAAAAACTCACAGTGCTCAAACCCAACGTAATCTCCCCCGAGGCTTCTACACTATCTATTATATCTAATAATGCTCTGCTGGGCTACTTACTATAAATCACATTAAGGGAAATGTTATTACATAGGTAAAATGTACAGGGGATGCAGAACTGATATTAGATCTTAAGAAAAGTTAGAGATTGAAAAGATCATGACGAGCAAATATATAACAAAAACATTAATAATAGCTAATCTGTAATGGGACAATACACGTAAACTGTAAAAGGATCTGTATAGAATGAGAGAGGGAGAGAATGACTGTTATCTCAGGAGGAATGGTGACTAATTTCCTGAAGACTCAGTTTTGAGCTATGCTCATCTATAGATTGCCTGTCGCATTCTGGAGAAGGTAGTTTATACTGTATGGAACGGGAAGGAAATCCGTTGGTAGCATATTTATACCAACAACCTGATTAGCCGGTTGATCTATATTGACGTGAATACAGGTGCTTCAGTATGAAGGGTGGATTAAGCTTTAAAATCTTTTTTGTTTTTGGTAAACAATGCACTTTAATCAGTTATGTTTTCATACTATATTAAGCAGGGCATTGTCCCTCTTTGCTAACAGGACAATGTTGCAGCAGGAGGTATAAGATGTATAGTGTGCATTACTGTGGCTGCATACATTCAGCTGTGAGTTGCGAGTCTGTAAACATAAATACTGTACAATAAAAAAAACAAAAAAACACAGTTCTTCAGAATCATCATGTGTGTAAGTTCATACAGTACGTCTGTACATGTACACACATGACATGATAGAATAAGCACTTGAAATTTGGTATTTTATGCTCCCAGGACCAGAGTTATACATTCAGCAGTGATCAATTGGCTGGTCCTACACATACATGTAAAAGACAAAAGGGTGTAGTCAGACACCCATATCCAGATCCCCACCCTAACTATTTAAAGGGCCCATATTTCTGCTATTTGTTCTCCACTTATAATGGTTGTGTGGTTTTGTGAACCAAAATTATTATAATGGATTTATTTCAAATATTCATTTAAAATTAATTTGACTATTATCCAACTTCTCTTTCCCCCTTCGAAGGCTGTTTTGTTACTTGTAGACTGATGTGCTTGAAAGTTTGTGAACCCTTGTCATTTGTGACCTAAAATATGGCCAGATCTTCTATTAACTCAATGATAGAGAAAGGCAACACAAAGTGCACACCCACACACGGCTTCTGGACATATGACAACAAACCGTTCATCTTGGCACTGACCATGGTACCTCCACACACAAGACAAGACAAAGAAGGCACGGCACCATTGCAGTCTTTGGCGACGTTGACGTGGTGTTAAGAACAGTCGTCGTAGCGGTCTGTGTGCATGTGGTCCTGCATCGTGAAGTCGTCTGCCAACGGTGCTGTCACTTAGATGACTCATGAAGGACATCACTGCTCTCTGAACGTCTGAAATCGTGGCTATTGGGTCTCTCTGCACATGTTGAATGATTAATTGGTTCTCCTTTTCTGTGGGTCGTGTAGATCTCACAGATCCTTCATGTTGCTGGTGCGTGTTTTCTTCTGTCTACTGCTGTGCTATGGTAGTATCCACATGACCAGTATGGCGTGCAACGTGTCGATAAGACCATCCCGCTTCCTGGAGCCCCATGAGGTGACCCCCTTTTCAAGTCTTCTAAGTGCTCAACTTGGTTTTGAACTCTTCTCCGAGGTATACTTCAACTCCAACACAACAGCACGAGTCACAACGATAACAGGACGACCTTATATAGTCAGTCAGGTACAATGGTAAGGCCCGTCCGTGCTCACATCACGTGTGGGCAAGTCTGAATCATTTGTATGTCTCTCAGTGTCCTTCTGGGTGCAACTTCTTTTCGATGTTGAGATGAGACAGGACTTGGGTCTATATGGACACGATAAAACTGCTGCTGTATGGACTAGGGACTGAGTGGCAAGTTTTTGGTTTTTTTTTTAATCTTAAAATATTTACATACAACATTAAATTCTTATTTCACAAATAGAAAGCAGGATCAGTTTTAATACGGACCCTTTAACCAAGCCCCGAACAGTGACCAGCCCTGTTCCTGATGATCTGCCACCTTGGAGAGTCTCGTTTCCACACACCAGGCTCTAGTATTCAGATGTTCCTGCAGGCCTTCTGGAGAGCTTGGACCAGGGCTGGCTTAACTCTGCAGGGCAGCAGATCACGAGCAGCTTCTACCGAAACCCTCAGGATATTGCCACTTACTTACAAGCCAAACGTGATTTATTTAAATGACTTTTGTTTATTAAGTTTACAAATACGGTAACAAATGTGTTTTCTTATTGGAGCGCAAGGCGCAGGTTTTATACGAAGCTCAAACATCCTACACTTAGTGCAAAACATACAGTTAAACGCTGCCAATGATTCCCTACATGTTTTTAGTTTGGTTTCGATTTTATTCAACTTTTTTTTTTTCTTTTAAACATTTTGTACAATGTTAAATAGTATACGGAAAAACCACTGAATTGAAGTCACTAGATGACCTAGAGACACGACATTGCAAAACAAATCAGATAGTAGTACAAAACAAAAATAACTTAATGACAGGTCAGTAGCATTAAGTAAACATGTTGTTCTGTTGTTGTATTTCTTTCCACAGGAGATCGAATGGAGAATAAAACACATAGCCGCTTCATTCCAATCTGTATGTGTGCACTTTTGTGGTAGTCTGAGACCGAAGGAGCATGCAGGGTCTTCTTGTCTTTGTTTTTCTGCAGAAAGACGAGCATGTTCCAGATCTGAATGTGTCAGATGGTGCACTGAATGGCATTTCCACATATCGGCACTTTGCTAAGCATTTTATAATGGGAAGGCGACAAGAGTAAACAGAAATAAAAATAAAAATAATAATAATAATAATAATAACTGAAAAAAACTAAACAAAAACAAAAAATAATAAAAAAAAACAAAAAACAAAAACACTGACAGTAGAAGTGTCTCCATTCCAAAAGGTGGCGTTGGAGTATGATGCATTTCTGAATTCAGTAACTTCTCCCTACTATTTGAGTAAACCAGGGACACGGTTTCTAACCAATGGATCCCCTTTATTTAGATTTATGCTATATATTTATATAGAATTATATATAGCATATTCTGCACTGCAGCTACTAAATCACTCTATGGTAAACAAAATGCTCAGTTTATGGAATGAGAGCAAACGGACAAATTACAACTGGGGAATGGCACTCATTCGGCGAGCCTCAGATACAGGTGATTTCCTTTATGGGGACTGAGAACTTTCTGACCGGAAATAAACTGATTTGTTCACAGCGTGAGCCAACCGAACGATGCGACTCGGAACTATCTTCTGTTTTCTAGGTTAACAAGTAAAGCACTGAGCACAAAATGAAAGTCATCTAAAACAACGGTTCTGTTATTAAATATCGAGAGTACGATTATAGCCACTCACAGACAGTAAACAGTTGATCATCTATTCTGTATAACTGGCTTAACGTGAACGTTTCTTGTACCAGACGTTTCACTTTAACGGCTAAGCTCTAAGTAGAAGGCTTGTAAGTTTAGCAGTCCTCATCAGCGATCAGTAGTTGAGGTGACGGGGTGGAACTGCACTCGTGTCACTGCATCTACGGTCTGCGCACTTGTAACAAACTGTGAGACACGAACCGCTCCATCGCAAGTCTTCTGCTCTGTGTGAATTCGACCGGTACTTGGCGACACATCCACTAAGACATGGAGAATCTAACTGCGGGTCGGCTGCTACGGCAGGTCTGTACAGTAGTCTGGAACTAACCTACGCGAACGACGATAGAGGAGCGGTGGAGATTAACCAACTCTTTTCTTTACATTGTGAGTGGCGTCATGTGACTGCTACTTAAAGACTCTCTAGAGAAGAAGCTACTGATCTGCGTGAAGTCCGAGAAGGCAATTATCTGTACAGCAAAATGAGAACCATAAGAGATGTGGGGCAGCGTTAAAGGAGGGGGGTTTGTAGAAGAGCTGGGGACCTACGTCAGAGCAGCGTCTCGTGTTGGCGAAGGGCCACCTAAGACTCTCGGCCTTCCTAGTCCTACATCTGAGCTGACCTGCACTGCACTAACGTCACGTCTACTGCAGTACTGGTCTCACCGGTCCGGAACCCAGAGAAAACTGAGCAACCCATCTCTGAACGTACTTTGGCTCACCACTTAACGCTGTCGTATCCAGTAGGGCTTACATGCTTGGCTAGCTACTTTCAAAAACAACTGACTGAAGGAGAATTCCTAGGATTTTTCACCGTTTCTACATTCAGAGCGGTCCCATGTGAAGACTTCCTTATGGTGGTGGTGATGGGAGCCAGAAGGTCCAACGTCTGCAATGCAAATACAGCCATTCTGCTTACCTACCATCCAAAACCACCAGTGAACCTACATGTTCTTGTGATGTAATGTTTGTGATGTAATGCTAAAATAGTGTGAACCTTTAAAATACATATGCTGTAGGCTGTCAGAACCATCATAAAACAATCTCAGGCAACATGTTTCCAAAGAACAGAGCATGGATCCCACTCTGAGTGACTTGCATCGGAACTCTATTCACAAGAACACTGGAAAAATCTATGGAACTCAACATCTATTTTCCAAATCTATATGCAACACACTGTCTCACACACTTACTAGTTTCTTCGACTCTCCTCACCCTGGCAGCTCATTCTGACTGACCCATCACCAACACAAGGCTGCCGCTGGCTGCATGACCTCCTCTCAGAAGACAGTGGGCACTGTGGTTCGTCAAAAAGCACTCAAACAAATCTTCTTAGAGGACAGCCTCCGCACGCTTCTGCTCAGTTGCATACCGGACGAGTTGTAGAATAGAGAAAAGCAACCCTCAACCAATAACCACACGGAACCCTTACAACTGAGTGAAATCCTCCTTTCGCCTGCCAGCATTCTTGCTCACCTCAAGGTCTGAAACTACCGTCCCGGTCTAACCGTCACTACTGCGCCATGAGCAATCTAAACACAGCAGGAGCCTCAATGACTATTTTCAACTGCAGAACTCATAAGGCGGCAAGCTGGCTAGCAAACAGGGTAGCCAAGCTTCACAACGGTTTGCAACCCTTTCCTGCATTTCATTTCAGCCTCAACCACATCTAAAGAAAATGGCACCAAAACCAGAATCAAAACCAGAATCTCTTCCCCACTGTAACCTGTTTAGTCCACATACCAGCAAATCCAACCAGGCACCTCCGCTGTCTCAACATCCAAGCACAAAGCCCAAAGATGAAAAAATAAAAAACTGAATGAATGAATGCAAGGCACTAGAAACTCCAGCACACTTTCTGGGCACTGGGGCAGGGGTGGGGGGTAAGGGTGGGGGGGAGCGGGGAACGGACCGGTTATTCAAGTATGTTAATTGAAACCATTTTACATTCACATTTATCTAATACAAAGAAAGAAAGTACAAAGGGAAAAAAAGGTTAAAGTGTCTCCAATAAGTTCTGTATAAGGTAATAGCTAGCCTTTCTTCACCTTTAAGCTAATAGCAACAATCCTCCAATTTCCACCCTTTTGTTTTTAAACTAATGTTGTCCAACAACATTTATAATAAATCACAGTGTTTCAACATCAAAAACTGATGGGTAAATACAGGTCCATACAGAACGCGACTCAAATCTCATTCAAACGTACGATTCAAAATCAACCTGTCCTAAAGAGGCCCCTATTGCGGTCATGATTATAAAAGCCATTAGTAATAGATAACAGATTTAAAGCTTCGCTGGCTTCGAAGAGCCAGACTGGCACCCCCGGTTTAATCAGACCTCTAACTTTACCTCCATCTGTCCCCCTCTGTCAATACCGATCGAGAATACTAGATAGAGCATAGAGGTAGGCGGGATGAACGGAACACCTCTTTTACCTCTTAACTGTTTTTATGGGGAACTAATTTGTCTTCCACAATCCACCCTCTGTGAGGGGGGGCAAAATAAGGACTTTTGTTCATACCTAAACCTGCTCCTTTGCCCTGATATAAATCTATACTCCTGGATAAATCATCCTTTTTTTAGGGCCCAGTTAAAACACTCCAATGTGACAGGAGTACAGCAAGCATGACAGCGCACCAACAAAGCAGGCTGGGATCTGAAGCAGCTTTGTGGTCCAAAACACGGGGGTGGGGTGGCTCAATGACCGCTACGCACACGTACATCCTTACTAAAACTTAACCAAACGTAAATTCATAACCTAATTCATAAAAAGAGAGAATCTGTACACAGGGTTTCTATAGGTTCTCTACTGAAGGCCACTTTCTGCGTTTTAATCGGGTTTCTTTCTATGACTAGAATTATTGCATTACTACATGGCATTAGAGTAGATACTGGGGTGGCAGCAGGGCTGTAATGGAGAGATATGGGGCATGTCCTCTCCTTTCTCTCTCTTTCTTTGCCAGTAGTCCTGACTAGTCTCCAGGGACCTCAGCTGACAGAACAGTGGCAGGTCAGTCAGGACGAGCCTGGAGACTGGACATGGTGTTCCGCTTTTCCTCAAATGGTTGGTAAGCTACGCCCTGGACCACCCTAACCTCGGGTCAAACACTCTGGGGCTAGTCAGTGAAGGAAGCCATCACTACACACGTTAGAGAATTTGAAAAAGAAAAGAAAAGAAAAAATAAAAATGGTCACAACCTTCTTTGGCCACTTAACATTGCACTCATTATGTTCACTATTTTGTTATTTGTTTGTTTTTTCCTCCTCTCTCTCTCTCTCTCTCTCTCTCTCTTCGTGCTGTTGTGCGTCTGCCCCGTAGCGTGTCCATGAGAGAGCGCAGGAGTGATGAGAAGTCCTCAGGAGGTATGGGAGAGGGCCTGTGATTCTGCGTACATGTGTGCACGAACCCTGGCTTTTTCCTGGCACAGTACTCTCCTGCTGGCTCCTCCCTCGCTCATACCTCTCTCCCCAGTTTGAAGGAAAAAAAAAATACTTTCAGGGGCAAAACAGGCCAGATGTCAGCCCCTTTGACAAGTCAGAGTCTGCAAAGCTGCAATGCAACCCAACTCATGTACCCAAGCCCACGGCAACATCACCACCGGCCCATGTGTTTCCCTGCCCCACTCTTCCCCCAGTCAAGACTCGTCGTGGCCTAGCACTGGGTAGGCTGAGCCCTACGTGGTCCTCAGGTTGGGGCCTCCTGGATTGCTGACTGACTTTTGCAAAGTGCTAATGTGAAAGGCCTGCATGGCAGCCGGGGCCGGGGCGAACTGGCCCAGGGTGTGTGCGGCCGAGCGGGTGGCCAATGGGCCACTATAAGGTGCAGATTGGTAGCCGTACTGCGGTGCAGGGCACAGGGAGCCCTTGCGGGTCCCTAGAGAGGTAGCGGGGGGGTTGGACATGGGCGTGTGGCCACTCAGAGATGAAGCGATGTTGGGGCACAACTGACCCGGAGCCGAGAACTTGCGTCCCATGTTGGCAGGAGGGATCATCTGTGGGGAAAAACGGAAATCACAAGCTGTTATTATCACTCCTCTCAGAGACTTTGCTGACAAGTCCAAGAAGCAGGTTCTCACATCATAGCTGTGGCCCTGAGAGGGGGCCTGCTGTTGGTGCTTGGAGCCTCTCTTGCCCTGGGACAGGTTCATAGCATCCCTGGCCCAGTTGTCCACCAGTTTGTGCAGGTCGTCGGTGAACGTGCCCTTGCGGCTCTGGGGCGCGGTGCTCGGCGGCTGGGTTTGGTTCTGTCCCGGCCCTGGTGCTGGCCCACCCACTGTGTTGGTGCTGCTCGTCCCTGTGACAGGAGAGAACGAGAAAAAACGGAAGGAAAAAAAGAAATTCATATGTGTTCTTCTGCAAATATGCTGAAGTGGCAAACAACAAAAGACTGAGTCAAGGTGTTCATGTATATTTTCATATACATATAGGTTTGTATGTGTATGGTAATAGTCATAGCAGTGAGAGGCCCTATAGAGCACCTGGGAGTCCGCTCTGAGGCTAAAGGGGCATTTTTATCTCTCTGACTCCAGCCTGAAAAACAGGGCATGGTGAAAGAGTTAAGACACTGTCTGGGTTTACAGTCAACCTGTTGTTAGGCTTCCAACTCGCATTTTCCATGGCAGGGTTGCTGCAGTGAGCTACAGCGGTCTTTCTATGGCATTAGAGGGAGCCAAAGAGCAACGGATGGCAATGGAATTCATCATTAGCGCCACTGCATTAACCTTAAATGAACTGCGATGACTCAAATTCCAAACGAATCGGTGCCATTAATATGGATTTTGTTTGTTTGCTTCCGTTTTTGAAGCAGACAAGGTTTTCCTCTGACAAGTCTGTTTATCCACAAACAGTAAGGTACCGCAACTGCTTCTGAATTAGCAGCGTTTCTTTTTCTGTTGTTTGTATTTTTATTATTTGTCTGTCAGAACTATAAGAAGTCACTTAACATCTATACATGTTACTGAATCACTCACACTCTCAAGCTTATAGCTCTTTATGAAGGCAGTGCTTATGCATTCACTGTATTTAATACTCATCATCAAATGGAGTACCTTAGCTCCTTTAGACATGTCTGAGGATAACCATCAAACATGCATGTCAACTGCCCTGTTTACATGTCTATGTCTGTGAGTGTATGCAGAGCCAATGCATTTGTGAACAACAGGGTTAAAATAATAATGCAAACAAAACGAAATAAACAACAACAATGAAAAGCCACTGTTTTTTGTGTAAATGAAAACCTGGTGCATGGTTGGGTTAAGAACGGAAACAAGAACCACACGTTCTGTTGAGATGAAACCACAATCCGCATCCAAGGCAGGATAAAAAAAGAGCCTCCAATGAAGCAGTAGTAAAGTGGAGACATAGAAAAGCGCATACACTGCACCAAGCTTCAAGCACCAGTGGAATTCTGGGGGATGGAGTCCTTAGCAAAGCCATGCTTAGAGGGAGGTGCGGGAGGAAAGCTGCACGCACGGCTTGACTTCAGCATTTTACTGGATGACATCCATTCACTTTGTGTTCGTTTCATGTTGCAGAGGTCTAAGCTGTGCACTGTATAAACATTTATATTTATTTATATTATTCTGTCTTCCAGCAAGCACAGCATTTTAGTTCAGACTGAGGTCTTCATGAAGAGCACTTACACCTAATGTTAGTTAGCCAATGAGTAACACAGCCAGGGTTCATTGTGAGTGGAAAGGATGAAGAGTTATGTCCATACAGACCCTGACACACCAAGCTGTCGGATGAAGTTAGGCCACTGGTGATATGGTCATACGTCCCGCATTGCTGGGTCTAGTCAATGCTGAGGAGAGTCTAATTTCACCAGTACGAGTAGTGGTGTGATGGATAAACATAGACGTGCAAGAATCTGCAGGTGCTCTGATAAAGGGATGCTCAGTACTTTATTTCATTCACTTTTTTTTGTCATACAATTATGAGCACACAACAACCATTCATGTAATGACACTCGTTAAATATAGATGCTAGGGCTGCAGGATACTGGAAAAAAAAAAAAAACATCATCAGTTTAGAGAATGAGAACCACAAAATTGTCCTTTTGAAATCAAGCAGCATGGTGGGTTTCATTGAATCTGCCTTACTCTGACTATTGCGCATGTGCACACTGCACTGATGATGCCAAAACTCGTGCAGCACTAGTACAAACATTCACTTTTAACTAGTCCTTTAACTCAACCTGCACCATGGTGGCTTTATTGCACTTCCACAATCTAGATTTAGCTTGAACATGGGCATTTGAAGATACTTCAACAATACATTCTATGCTGCAGTTTTACAGTATTACAGACTGCAGGTCCTGCTACAGAGAGTTGTTCCCTTTTGTGCAAGTGCATGCATTCTGGGTGAGAGCTATAGTCTTTTTGGCGTGTTAAGAGGGATAAATATGGCAGCCATGTTTTCTTTGGCTAATCTTTAATGTGTCTTTGTGTCTGTGAAGCACTTCCATTTGAAAGGTGCTATTCAAATAAAGCTTATTATCATCACCACCACTGAGCTGATGGAAGGCGATCATCAGGTAGTTGGTGTGTCTGGGTCCTAACAGGATAAAGGGTATGTGCAGTAAAGAAGAACACGTCTTAAGGTAACAAGGGTTAATGTGGAGAGATAAGGAGTCTGGGGCTTTAAATTGGCTTGGGTGTAATGGGATGAGGCTTCAGCCTGGTCCATTTAGAGTGCATTAGAAGCAAACAGTGCTGGGAACGGAGACGTCCTGCTGTGGCCTTAAGTGTTTTGGTAAGGGAAGCACTTGCATGCACACACAAACACACGCACAAAAACTGAACGCTGATCTGAATTCCTGACTGCAAACTGTCAGCAACAAACAAAAAGACTCTGACTTGCGTCACGGCCTAGTCCACAGTGGTCTAGGCACGGGACGTTTCAAATTTAGAGAACAATACATGATGGACGCTCTTGAGATGAGTCCGGTTCTGGAGGATTCTCAACTCGACAGCACATGAATGGCGTCATCAGAACAGAAAAATGCTCAAGTCAGCCCGAGAGCTTAGCAGCACCCTGCAGCTTGAGCTTCAACAGGCCACAACGTGCGCACGCGCGCACACATACACAGCAAGAGAGGACAAGAGGTATGGGAGGTGCGGGAGTGAAGGAAGAGGAGGAGGAGGAGGAGGAGGAGGGAGGGAGGGACATAAAAAAGAGAGAGATAATTACTACAGAGCTGGTTGCAGGGGCACACTTTTTTCACCATCTTCCCTGAAGCACGGAGAGAGCAGGGGATTGAAGAGAGTCAGTGTTAAAGTCACTAAGCACATTTCATTACAGGGAGTGCATCATTACATGCCACCCTAGAGCTAAACTCAAGCCCAGACTGCTGCTTTAGCTCCACTGTGCATTAGAAAGGAGTGGAGGTGGAGCAACCAAGCTGCAGTTGGACTTTCTCTCATCTCCTAAAACTTGGACATTTGGAAGGAGGAGGAAACAGCGAGGGAGTCAACGATCTGGCTTACTGCAGAGGATGACCGACTTCGAGGGGGGATGCTGTGTGAACAGTGCTGTTCTGACTGAGGGGATCTATGCAAAATCCCATACAATTTTTTTCTTGTATTTTATTTTTTTCCCACATTTTCCCATAATTCATATTAACATGACCATTTTCCAACCTCCCTTTATTGCTTAAAATAAAACGGGCTATTTTTGTTACCATGTCTTTAAGATTGAGGTATCTAATTTACCTCTGTTATGATTGGCTACCCTGTATTGTGCCTCGTGTCGTCACTCCTTATAAATTCATTGTGAATGGGTGGGGCTAAACTGTATGATGAATGGGCAGATTTATTCCAATATATATACAAACACACATATTAACATCTGCATGTGTGTGGAATTTTGTGACATCACAAAACCACTGAATTCAAAATGGGCTGTATTTGCAGTCGAGTTTCCATATATAGACTGTACGGACTACTATAGACTGTATAAACTTATATTATAGGTCATATATAATAAGTATATAGCATGTTTATGTACTATGGAATTTTGATGAAACAAACACTTCTACCACCTCCCAGTCCATACAACCTAGATTTGAGAACCAGGTTGCAAAAACAGCTTGCATTGACTGTGCACAGCAGTTGAGCTTCACCTATTCCCAATAGAGTTGTTCAGCACTGACATGAGGCTTTGAATGAGGCATGATATTGTGGGAACCAATCAAAACAGTGGCCATTTCCATTTAAGTCTTAAAATAATTGTAATTTCTATGTCATTCCAGAAGTAATTAAGATTTTCAACAGATTGTAAAGTTTTGTATGTCTATGAAACATGTTGCAGAGATATCTACTGAAGTTAGCATGCTAATCAGCTAGCGGTGGTGAGTCACTGTAGTGCTGTAGGAGTGAAATCAGTCCAACATGAGAGGATGAAGACGTAGTTCTGCTGCCCCGTCGGAATATTCTAACCTCTTATCAGTCATGCTGAAGGTTCTGCTCCCAGTTAAAAGGTAAACACGATGATGGCTGAAGCTCTTAGCGATCAACTGCCAGTGCCCACTTCACCAAGAAACCACGTTCAGCAGCAAACAAAGCGAGGGAAGCAAAACGAGTTCATTCTGGTGCTGCTTATCACACTCTTGGAGATAAAAGGGATGAAGTTTCATACCTAGACTGGTAAGTAATTTTGGGTGATATGTTTCCTACTTTTTGCATCTTACAGATTGCTCCAACAACGGCACACTAACAAAAACAGCCTGTTTAGTTCCAGGGAATAAGGAAAGTGCTGGAAAACAGTCATGTAAAACTGAAAAAAGTGGGTGCTTGCACTGTGGTGACTTGCTCTGCCTGGTAAACTACTTCCCACTTCTAAGCAGAGATCCTGAAGCTTTTGGGGTTTGAATTTTTGACTGGCTTTGCATTGCTATAGCACTTCATAGCTCATAAGTTCTAGCCATTACTGAGTCTAACCACTGAACCAAAGCTGGGGGCACATATTCAAGCACAAACGTGGAAAAGAAATAAAAAAAAAACCCATCACAACCAAAGCTTTACAGTTATAAAACGATCATAAAATTAATGGAAAATAAAAAATAATCTGCATGTTAAGAACTCTGGTCGTATTTAGGGTGTGAAGAGATGGTCCATTGTAATTTCCATTGAAACTGGGAAAAAGGTTCATTAATAATCAATAACGTCATAAAATGGGGGATGGAAGTTATGTGGCAAGGGTGATGAGGTTTGAATGAGGTACCTTGCATTTAAAGATGGTTGAGGAGGGGTAAATAAACAATGGGTTTGATTTTGGACTTCAGGGGCAGCCATTCTGGAGCAGCAGTGGAGGGGAGTGTGGGGTCACGGGTGCAGGGATGAGAAAGGCTAAAACTAGGTGAAGCAGTTCTGGAATACTGTAAGCATGGAGATGCATCAGTTTCAACTTCATCTCCACAGAGGGGAAAAAATGCTCTCATGGGCCATAAGACTGCATAACCGGCATTTACTACAAGCCTAATAAAGCCATCTTTAACACCTATGAAACTGCAACACATACTGCTGGAAAACCCTACATCAAAACTAAGCAATGTTAGGAAAATGACTGTTTTGTAGATGGAGGTAAACTGTTATTCCTTGCTATTGTTATGCTACTGTAATGCTGAATATGGGAATTAATCGGTTTAGTGGTGAAGCTTGATCATTTGGAGATGGTGCCAGTCAGAATGGCTCCAAACACAAGAAAACCAGTCAGAGTGTAGAAAAGAGACAAAGGAAAAGCGTTACACACAAAGAGCCAAGCAGGGCGTACTCAGAAAACGGGTCCTTCTGCCACCTGGTTTGAAGGTCACTCTCTCCGACCCACAGGTGAACTTTACACAGCCTGTGGCACAAAAAGAGGGAAAAGAGAGAGAGAGAGAGAGAGAGAGAGAGAGAGAGAGAGAGAGAGAGAGAGAGAAAGAGAGAGAGAGAGGAAGAGAAAGACAGAGAAAGGGAGAGAGAGACTGAAGGAAAGAGAGAGAAAGGGAGAGATATTAAAGGAAAGAGAGAGAAAGAAAGAGAAAGGGAGAGAGAGATTGAGGGAAAGACAGAGAGAGAGAGAGAGAGAAAAAGAGAGAGGTGCCAAATGATTCAGTGTTGAAACATGAGTTGTGGGTTTATTACACTTGGCGCTCACACATCCGTTTACAATGAAGATGATAAGTATTACATAATCATAGCAAACAATCGCCATTCCCAATCTCCCAAATCCATAAACTCGCTTAAATACACGGATTTAACACAGCATTCCTTCATTTTTAGCATCTGTTTNAGAGAGAGAGAGAGAGAGAGAGAGAGAGAGAGAGAGACAGACAGAAGGAGTGGAAGTTGTGGCACAAGTAGGAGAAGTGAGCATAGAGCTGTGCTGCACAGTGCAGGAGGCAAGCAACAGCATACCCTGCAGAGAGTGGCATCTGCACTGCAGCTACCATCACATCAAGGCATGCATTGAGTTACACAGGCTGCAACTTGATGAACTTCTACTGATGGGCCAGTGGACGTACCTCAAAGTCTTTAACACTCTTATACCAGCCAGATGTATTACTGAGCTGAACTTGTTTAGCTGGCAAAATGGACAAAATTTGTGGAAAGGCAGGCATACAGTAAAGTAGTCCACACTGCAGAAAAGTCAGAGATCATCCTTCATTTACCTATTTAAAAATTTACTCAAAGTACTTTCAGAACTTCACGTTTCCATCTTTGAAAAAGAAGAAAAATATGTTGATTCGGATATAAATAACCACAGGTGTTTCTGGCCATGTCTGAAAGGTACGTTGCAAACTGTCCATCCTAGAGCCCAGACCTCAACACAGGGCTGTGACGATCACTGCACTGCCACAGTACAAGGGTCATGTGATGCGTACCGTGAGGTTGAGCTCATTATCATATTCACCTTTATTTTTTGCACTTTATTTTCTTTCCCCGGTAAAGGTTGATTCACCATTGCACATCAACTAGGCTTGGCAGCAGTTTACTACCTGACTAACAGCTCTCTGTGAGAGAACTGGAGAAGACGACACTATAATATTAGCTGAGATCTGTTTACCTAAAAGATTTCGCTCTGTAAATTTCAAGCCACTTTATCTACTGCGGCTTTCTGTGGTCTCGACGTGAATGTAATTTAGCACAGACAAAATGCTAAGCGACACTATGTGACACGCTGATAAACTTAACGGTGCTCAGATTCACTGGAGGTCATGAGGGGTGGGGGCATTGGCCAAGTCATAATGATATGCGTAATCCATTCCGTCACAGCCCAACCCAACATCATTAAATGTGATTACTTGGATCATGAGAAGCGAAAAAAACGCAACCAACTTCTAGGACTGAACTTGAATGGAAGCTGATATTATCTTGTTGTTTATGTTTCTGCATTTTTCTGATGCTGAAGATCTAATATCAGCCTTTTTACCTGGCACTTCAATAAACATAGTGTGGTCTCTGACTTTTGTACAGTAATACAAGTATGCAACAAACCTCAACTACCAGACAGCAAGTGTTCTTTGCCACTGTATACCAGTCCGTTTGACTTGGACAACCTTGACTCGTTTGAACATGTTAGTCAAGACCTAACACAAAACAGCTGCATTACCTTGTGTGGCTACACAGAGGCTTGGGGCGGACAGCGTGGCATCACTGGTGTAGGCCGAGTACAGGTTTTCACTGGAGGGAGAGGGTTTATAGGGCTGGAGGATGGGGCTGCTCCCTGCATCAACCAGGCCTCCAGGGGCCAGGAAGCCCTGCTGCGTTGGGTAGACTGAGGGAGCACTCTGTGCCGATAAAGTGCTGCTCGCTGAAACAAACACAAACATACAGCAACAGCTGGTTATTACCGAGTCAAATTCATTAAGGCTGCTAGAAAAAAGGTTGGCAATCAGCAGGAGGTAAAACTAATGGAAAGAAATTGGCAACTTGATGTATTACTTAAAACAAAAGCTCTAATAAGTCTGATACACATACATTGGCATGCATAGTTTTGGGCAACCCAGGTCAAAATGTGTTACTGCTAGTAGTTAAAATAGTAAAAGGTGATCTGATTTCCAACACACTTCTTCATTTATATAATATAAGCAAGATTAATAGATAGATTTTTCTAGCAGTTCATCTTCTACTGACCTCTCTATTCAGAGCAACAAATTATGACTTTTGCCTGCCACAGCTATCACGGCTTTGAAGATTTTGAAACATTAAAGGTGATATGAATTCTATTGCTTTGATGATAAGATAAATCACAGCAGCACTGTGACTGAGGCAAAAAAGATGAAACTACAGACATCATAAAGGTTTAATTAGTCAACGAAGCAAATTAATCATCAGTCGATTCTAATGAATTGTTTGTTAAAGTCTAAAAGATGAAGCAAAGTAGAACCTTTTGTCCCTAAGAACTATATTACATGATGTGGAACTAGCAGTTAGTGAAGACATACCAGGCTGAAGTGGGCTCTTGCTGCCCTGTGAGCTTCCACGGCTAGACTTGCTGCTTTTGCTCTTGGTGGGTCGCCGTCTACGGCCGGCCAGGGTCACCGCGGGTGGGTTCACTGTGGCAGGCGGGACCTTACCCATTCGGGCAAAAAGGGCATCGATTTCCTCTTTCTGCCGTGTGTAGAGAGTCTGACTCTCCATCATGTGTCTGACACCACAAAAACAAAGGTTATGAACGATGTAACCTCTGCACCTTTCTTCACAGCACCGCCTCTTCATTCATTAAATATGAAGTACAGCATTTCATCACTGTCATAAGAAAAACCTGCATCTCTGAAATGGTAACTCTGTAACTCTGCTGTCTTTGTAAAACTGAATTTTTTAACAGTGTAAAAATAAAAACCTACTTCTCACGCAGCTTGCTGACTTCTCGCTTGAAGTCCTCGTCCTCAAACTCTGAGTCATTGTCGCTGCTGAAGTAGGAGTTAAAAGAGTTGTTCAGGCTTGTCAGGCTCTTGCCTTCAGGGCTGAGAGCTGGGCCGTTTCCCATGGTAGGAAGAGTCTGAGGCTGGGGCTCTGGAGACCCCGGAGCCTCTGGGGTGCCCGCTGGGGGATCATCCGAGGCCCTTCTCACTGAAAAACGTCCCACCTTTGTGTCGGCCCTGGTGGTGACCTGAAAGCGGCCGATGGTGGTAGGCTGCGGGGAGGGGGCCTTCCGGCCAGGCTGTGCTGGAGGAAGGCCATCCACAACATCTCCCCTCAGCTCATGGAGTGGAGACGAGGTTCTGTGCAGAGTGTTCTCTGGGCTGGAGAGAGTGGAGGGAGAGGAGGAGGAGGAAGAGGTGGATGAAGAGGTGGTAGAGGAAGATGAATCACTGGAGGTGGCGGGAGCCTGCAGGGAAGAGTCCTCTGTCGCCAGTGACACCTGAATGAGGACAGGGAAAGGATAAATAACAAATATGAAATCAATTTCCGTGTACTTTATTAAACATTGTCTTACATAGCACAGAAAAATCTATCCATCTGTCTATACATCTATCTATCAATCTTACAAATGACTAAAGAATGAAAAGTAACACTGAGCCGCATAAACAATGCTGAAATGTGAAGAAAAGGCTGCTTAATACCTGGAATCGGCCCAGTTTGAAGCCTCCGGCTACAGGTGTGGCTACTGGTTCCCCATCCAGAGAAAATGGAACTGAAAAAACATTCATAATAATATGATAATAAGTATGATGTAAATATTAATGGAATAAAATGACCATGTGTTTCTATTCCATTACTAATACAGTTCTGACACAGTCAAACAACCCAGAATATCATGTTCATGCATATACTGTGACTGTCAGAGTTTAAATGTTGTTGTTTTTTGTTTTTTTTTGTCTTTTGGATCAAGGTTCCAGGCATTTGTAAGGGTTGAGGTTCAGTGAAAGAGGGAGCACACACCTGGCTGCCCTCCAGCAGGCATCCCGGTAAGAGAGGACTATGGAGGAAAGAGATGGAAGGAGGTTATGTTACATACAGTCACAGAGAAAACTCATAAAATGCATTAACTACTACACAAACTGCTGCCACTCTGAATCTGTCGTTATCTGAGACACAGAGTCTATCTGAACCAGAGACATTCTAAAGGAGGAGATACCTCACTGGTTGAACTTATGACATTATGAAATCCCTCCCTTCGATAAAATGAGCCAATCAGCTTGCTGTTTAAGCCGCAAAAGGGAAATTACCCCTCTCGTTGGGGAGGTACATGCTTGTGCAGTAGCCAGAACAGGCTTTTATCAGGAAGGTTGAGTTTGTTTCTGAGACATTCATTTGGGTGTCAGGTTTTAGTTTATAGTTTTCTGCCTCTACAAAGAGAAACAGACCTTTCTGTCCTGTAAAAACTTTGTCTGAAGTAATAGTGTTTGGTTCTTAAGGACTTTAATGTTTTGGCATCTATTATTTCTGTGATGTATGTTTATCTACACTGTAGATGCAATGTAGTACTGTATATCAAAGCTTTGATGTGACCTTTACATACATCTGTACACAACAGTTTGGATATTCTTGGTCAAATATCAGAAATTGATGATTATTTTTAAAAAGTGTTTAACAATGTTGAAAGAAACAAAGCATAACATATAACATGCAGCATAATGTTTGTCTCCCCCCAGTATGTTAAGTTCAATAAATAAACAGTAAATGTGTAATAAAATGTGCAGAAGTGTTTTCTATAGAGGAAGTGTTCACTTAGAAAATCATGTAATTTGACCAGAGGCACACAAACTTTTACATACAACTGTAAACTACTGTTCAAAGGATGGAATCTGTTTTAACATTATAAGACCAGTTCTGGATGAAATGGTTGGGTTTCCAGCATTTAGTACATCATGTTAGAAAGAGGGCATTATGCTCTATTTAGGCAGAATTCAGTAGGTTCTGAAGGGATCAGCATCAGGCTTGGAGCCTATACCTCTTTTTCAGTCTCTTTATTTCAAAAGTTTAAAAGAAATCAGGAAAAGTCTTTGCTAAAGGGTAAACCACCTCAGGCAAGGATGAAAGATTTTGAAAGGCCCTGAAAGCAGGGTTCTACATGTCTCATGGTGTTACATAAGGTCGAATTTATCCACACTAAAGCAGAACACATCTTAAAAAGTTCCATCGCTAACACTCGCAAACAACCAAATACTCTACACTGTGTCCTCCTATTATAAGACCAATTTAGCTGCTGTGTATAAAATGATTTGAATGTGCTAGTTTTGTGGAAACTTTATTACTAGCTAAGACCAAAAAAATAAGAAAATATTAGATATTTTCTAGAATGATAAAAAGAAAAAACTATAAGAACATGAATTTATTTATTCTAAAATAAATCTATATTTTAAAAGTGGAGACCAAATTTCAGTGCAGATGACCTGACACCAGACATGTGCCATAACTTTTGCACAGGCCACATTTCATATTTCTCATTCTTATGAATTCTTTTGAAGTTCTATGACGTACTGTCTTCTTTCATGTTACTATTTTATTCCAAGTAAATCTAGAAAACATCTATTGTTCTATTTATAAACAAATATTTGCACATTGAAAAAGAAGCACACTTTTTCAAAATTACTTTAAAACTAAAGTAAAAACAAAAACAAGAGAGCTTTGATACACCAACGATCTGGAAGTTAAGCCGTGCTGTTGCCCATGCTTGTTATGTTGGTGAATACATGTGCACCATGTACCTGATGTGTGACACTGCTGACGGAAACAGTCTCAGGACTCAAAGCCCGTCTCAACTGGGCGTCCAGATCCTCCAGGGGCTGCTGTGACTGAGGAACAATCCGGTTCTCCAATTAGTCAAGAGCATTTAGCCACAAAGCCACAACACACACACACACTCAAATGACTTATAGCAGCGTACACAAATACAGCAGGAAGAAAGGCTATCCAGTTAGCGTCTGCACAAACATTTTTACCGCACGCTGATGAATTTCACATGAACACAGCGTTCTGGATGAAATGGTGGGGTTTCTTGCATTTAGTACATCATATTAGAAAGAGTGCACCTAAATGTTCTATTTAGGTAGAATTCAGTAGGATCTGAGGTGATCAGCATCAGGCTTGGAGCCTAGAACTCTAAGTGTTTTTATAAATAAAAAAAAAAAAACAGGAAAACTCTTTGCTAAAGGGTAAACCACCTCAAAACCACTTCAAAAGGCCCCAAAAGCAGGATTCTACAATTCTCAGGATGGTACATAAGGCCAGACTTATCTACACAAAAGCAGAACAAAAGTTGGTTTCATCTCAAACGCTCGCAAACAACCAAATATTCTACATTGTGCTCTCCTCCCTCTTTTTCCTCCACTTCTGAGAGAGAGAGAGAGAGAGAGAGAGAGAGAGAAAGAGAGAGAGAGAGAGAGAGAGATACAGAGTGAGATAGAGAGATAGAGAGAGAGAGAGCGCAGCCAGAGTTAATGAGAATCACAGGTCATGCTCCTAACAGTGTTCAGAGAAATGCAATGCCATGCACTGATGTGATACTGATCCGATTAGAAATCTCTCCTCATGCCTCGCTTGTTTTTCAGGAAAGCGGGATCGGGAAAAGGTAGAGAAGGACATACAGCCAGAAAGTGAGGTCAGAGCTTAACTTAGACAAACACTAGCAGAAGGCAACGATGGACACAAGCACTCTGACAGAGAAGGGAAGAAAAATGCACCTGAGTTAGACAAGGTCCTGGGAAGGGTGGCGGGTGTTCTGTGGGTGGCGTGCCGGCTTGCTCGGAGCCGACAGGCAACACCTGATGAAACGAAGATGAAGATCAAACCAACAGCACTTATGCCCAGAGCGCTAGCAGAGAGCCTACTGCGCAACCTACAGGCCGCAGGCAGCTGCCGTCCAGCTACAATGGCAATGCACTACACTGAGTTTACACTGTGGATCTGCAGTAGGAGTAGCCAGAGTTTCTCTTCTCTCTGCAGTATCCACGCCCTGCACACTTTAGCCTTTTCCCTTCTCTATCACAGCCTCACTATTCAGGAAGGTCTTCTTAATTAGCAAAGAGAGAGAACAAAAAAAAGTGCAGGGTTGGAATCAATGACCTCTGCTTTAGAGAATCATTAGAGAAGACTTCATCCTAATGCTATTTAATGATTCATTTAATACATGTCAGGACTAAGCATGTGCAGATATACTGATTTTTTATCATGATAATTATGCATGAGCTTTTATTACTGCTTATGACTTATTATCACAAAATTGTACTTTTAATAAAACATGCTGAGTGCTGAAGGTCTGCAGTCTGGACTAGAGTTGAGAACGCACTTTATCATATAACCACTATGAACAGGCTGGGCATATCATTTATATATATATATCAGAGCTTAAACCTTACTAGTAGCCTGTGTTTAGCTTAAAAAAAACATGCAACAACGTTGTTGTTAGCATCGAGTCAACAGTGAAAAGGCCCCCACTGCGTCTAATACAACTAAATAAAACAAATTCTAGCTTGTAAACAGACATTCCGGTAACATGTTCTTTTCCTCTTTGTATGTTGCACATGTACAGAGAATCCTCCAGTAAACGTCCCACTTAAAGCTCAACTCTGAATATTACTGCATTCACATATCAGCAGTCCACAGAAGTGCTTGTTAAACAAAACTGGGTTTGTAAGTAAGGTTAAGTTTCAGTCTTCTTTCATGACTTTTAACTAACACGCACGCAGTTAAGAGTATTATACCTCCTCTATGATGGGTGAGATGAGAGTTTTCGCCTTGTTTGATTGAGGGGTAATCTCTCCGTCTGCCGTGCCGTGCTGTTCTGTGAGTTCTCTTGACTGAAATCGGTGTAATCGGTAATCGGTATTCAGGGGGGTCCCCATATCTGCTGGCTACTTCAGCATTGGAACAGCTGCCAACTTGCTTGCTATCGGTGCTGACGCTAGCTTCAATGGCAGCAAAACGTTTGGTTCAACAATTGCTCTTTTGGAAGAACTGAAGCTTGCCGATTGTGGGTGAAGCAACTAAGCATTGAATTTGTATTTGAGCATCTACTTTTCCCTATGTTTACTTTCAGAGACCCCCTCCTCCCCACCCCTGCTTCTCCGGGACTGAATATTGGCGTATTTCTAGAAAGGGCAAATGATTATGTAATAACACTACAACTAATAATAATCACCATTATCATATATATTGTGTATAAGCAAATGCCATGCCATGTGTTAACAGCGGAAACATTCTCATTCCATAGGATGTTAGTGGTTCTAGTGAATGTGGTTAATAAAGATTTCTAGAGAAAAGAGATGAGTGTTCACCGCACCAAATGTTAACCACGCTGTTCTCCACACACATGGCCACCAAGGCCAAGTCATCCAGACGTAACTGTCATTTTCACTCACCGGCAATCTTGACAGCGGTGCTTTGGATGGTGTGCTCTGGCCATAGCTGACAGGCGTGGTAGTAGCGCCTGGGGTGGTCATAGGGGAGCCTGCTGGTTGCCCAGCAAAGCCCAGCGGTAAGCTAGAAGGAGGGAGAGGTGGGCCGCCAGAGAGGGTCATAGAGCTGGTAGGGGAGGATGTGCCAGGGACGCTAGGCTCCAAGGCTCCGGTGTCAGCTTGTGCCGAAGTGGGGGCTGAGCCGAGGTCCATGAAAAGAGAGCGTAGTTTCTTGTCCAGGGCTTGAATGTCGTCAATGCCAGGTGCCTTGCCCTGGGAGTCTCCATCACATTCCACACAGTGAGTGTGACTCTGGTTGGGAAGCGTAGAGGGCTGGGGCTGACTGTGCACTGGTGTGGGCTGCACCACAGGGATGCTGGTGGTGACTGGCTGCAGGCTAGGCACCTGGGGCAAGGGGGCTGCAACAGGGGTAGGGGGGGCGCTGGTGCTGGGAATGTTGGAGGGGATGAGCTGTGGCGTTTGGATGGCTGTGGTTGGGACCACGGCTGGAGCGAGTTGGGCTATGGTGGAAGGGACAGGAGGCTGCTCAACTGTTGCCCCAGGAAGAGTGGTCACACTGTTTACGATAGAAGCAGGGTGAGGGGGTGGGGATGCAGTGCTGGCCACTGAAGTGTTTATGACCACATGCAGGGGGACTGTAGATGGAGGGAAAGAAGCTGAAGGAACCAAAGCAGCCGCGCTCATGGCAACTGGAGGGGATACCGAGCAGGGTGGAGACATCATGCTCGGAACTGTGGAGATGGCAGCTTGACTGACAGGTGGAGGGGGCTGAGATGGCAGAGAGGCAACTACAGGAGGGAGCGAGGAAGGAGGAGGAAGGGGAGTGGGGGCAGCTGGTTCAGAAGGCTGAGCGGGAGGAGGGAGGACAGCAGCAGACAAGGGAGGGACGGGGCATGCTACAGGTAACAGCGGAGGTATGGAGGTGTGCAGAGTAGGGGGTGCGGTGCTGGGTCCAGGATCATATTGGCCCTGGCGGAGTTCAGCAAAGGCCCGCTGCAGACTGACCGCAGAGGCAGACTGAGACAGACCTTGGGCAGATCCTCCCACAGATGCTGCTGAGAAAAACAAGCACACAGTTGACTGAATTAAACTGGCATCTGGTTACATAAAATCTCCAAAAGGCTAAACTCAAATCAAATTATTCATATCACGCTGCAACATCAAGTCATTCCCTCAATGGAGTGTGAATTACAAATGTTATTCTTGGTACTGAGTCGTGTGTCAGCTGAGACCTTATTTCCTGGGACATTCAAAGGAAGAGATCAATGATTTCACTCATTTTAAAAATGTCCAAAAGATTTACATAGCGTACAAAACAAGACAGCAACGCTGCTTTTCAGATGCAAAATGAAAAACTATTTTCTTCAGTGATTATTTCCATCTTATGGTGAGACCAGACAACAAAATGTAGCAATCAGAGACCCGGGACATGACGTGCAAAAAATTTACAGTTGCGACGGTGATAATGGAGCATTTTGATATGACACATATGGGTTTCATGTTATCCACTAGTGCCTTTAAAAGCTATTTTATAAGGATAAGCAAAAAACAAGATAACACCTTTAGACCTCAGAGGGTTTAATACTACATTAACTGTGTGTAGTGCTTCAGTTCAGTCCACCAGACAGGCGGTATTTCTGTAATGAAGGGATTGCTATTTTAATCCATGTCAAACCTGACTTTTTTCTTAGTAGTGTTCACTGTTACGCACTGTAATGCCTCCAGCTAACAACAAGGCTACATTTCTCTACTAAAGTCTTGAGACCCAACAGGGACTCACATCTCACAGGGATCTCTGCCACGAAGTTCAAACATTTTTCAGTCATCATGTTAAAATAATAATAAACAAAAAACAATAATAAAAAAAAACAATGTCATGTCAAATTAACATTTGTACAAGCCCAACTTGGATCCAAAACTGGATGCAATTCTATGAAGACTAACTGATAATTCCTTATTTTATAAAACTGATGGCAAGCAACCACAAAATCCCATATTCCATTCATTGACTTTTCTGCTTACATGGTGCTGATTGCTCTAGAAGTGGGGTTGTGGGCTGGGCTGAGCTGAAGAACTGTTCTTTCAGTCTGGACTCAGGCACAGGACTAACGATGAACCTGCGGCCAGCTGAGTGGACCACCTGGGTAGTGGCACTCACTCCAAGACCTGAGTGAAGAGTGGAAACTCAAGTTAGCTTTCAGTAGCTTTTTAGTAATGGAGAGAGCGAGAAACAGAGAACACACTGTACATGTCTGAGGGTGTGAGGCTCTACCTGGCTGGAGAGGCGTGTATGTAGTAGGTATCTGCTGTTCAGGGTTGCTCACAGTCTGTGTAATGAAAGCATGAAAGAAGAGGAAGGTGGTTAAAGCAACATTAAACTAAATAGTACTGGAAATGTACCAAATCAGCAAGCTGTGACAGTTACAAAACAACACGTTTCAGGTGTTTTAGCTGATTTACCTGGCTGCCTTCCCTCTCGAGCCCTCTTTCGTCTGCAGTTTCAATGACCTCCCGAACCTGTTCAATGAAGGACTCCCGCTCACTCTCCAGAATGAACTCGCTCTCGACCTTGCATGTTCACAGAACACAAATGAAAGAAAAAATAAATATTAAATATACATAAACAAACACATACTGTACTTACCAATGCAAATACATCAGCTATATGACACTGAGCATTAAGCCTCAACCTCTTGCTCCAAAACGGTTTTGAATTGTCATGAGAGTTCATTTACAGATGACAACAAAAAAACAAGAATTAAAAATAAACTCAGATTAAATGACTGTTTAGATACAATACACAACAGGGGAAGTTACCATGATCTGAGCAATTTCCTCTGGATTATCTCCATCTAGATCAAACTTAAACGTGACCATTTTCCTGTTGTGGGTTTCTAGCTGACACTCGGCGACCCGGTCCCCCATGTTGGAGATCTAAAAAGCAAATGCCAGGAGAGAAGACTGCATCAAACTGTATCTGTTCACTCAATCATCGTAACAGTGAGAAAACCAAACTGTGCAGAAGACATACATTTAGCACGTTGAGCTTGGCCTTTGTGATCTTGTCATGGCGAGAGCGGCTGCGCACTGATCTGCGCTGGTGACGTTTGGTCGGACGTCCCTCATGCCTGCCGCCCGTCACTCCTTCGTTTCCATCACTTAGACCAGACGCCACATCAGAATGGCTGCTGAGGACAACACGGGGCAACAAAACAAAACATGATGGTAGAACTTGGGATGACAAGTGAAAACCTGTCACAGCTAATACAGCGTGAGATTAGCTAAATCACGTATGAACGATGCGACAAGCCAAAGGGCAGGAGTTTTACCTTTCCATAGCACAGGGCATTGCTGGAGGTTGGAGTTGTGACATATCCACTGTCTGGGATCCAGTGAGGGATGTCTGGAGCAGCAAAAAAACAGAACTCAACAACAGCACAGGCCTCCAGAGCAAGGCAAAAGCAAGTAGTGTGGAGATGTAAAGGAAAGGCTTCAGAACAGAAAAAGAAGAGCAGAAAGAAGTCCCAAATAAAACACAGGTAAAGAGTCTAAATACTTCTGATTAGTCTCAACTGAGCAAGCCTGAACAGCTAATTTCTGTTTTCTTTACAGCATAGTTTCTTCAGCTTAACACCATGTCAAATGTCTAAGCCAGTATGTCATTAACACACAAAAACAGAAGCTGGCCAACACAAAATCAGACACGCAGCAACTACTTAAAACAAGCTGTTTTTGGTTTGGGAGTTGTTTCAGGGGAATCCATTCCAAAGGTACCTGGGGTGGGTTTTCTGAAGCTAGACCAGACTGCTCAGTAGGGGTGGGGGCAGCGGCCACACGGATTGTCGGCACAGTTGTGGTTAGCGGCAGAGGAGAAGAAGGAGGCTTCGCATGGGACTGCGATGGCGAGGTTGGAGATATGGCTATGGTGGCAGGCAGCACTGAAGGAGACACAGTCGGCACAGTTCCTGCTGCTGCTGCTGCTGCTACCGCAGGGGGGCTCAGCACTGCTGGAGCAGGCACAGGGACTGGCGGCTGCCCCTGGGCCACTGTTACTGGGGAAAGTGCCACTGAGGCCACGGTGCCCAAGCCAGGTGTGGAGGGCTGGGGGAGATAGGAGAGGGGCAGCGAGGTCAAGCTGATGACTGGGCAGATGGAGGGTGACTGTGGGAATGGATTGGTCTGGACAGGCTGGGTTGGCGGGGACAATGGAGACTGGAAGGCCAAATTCAGTGAAAGGGAAGAACAAGACATCCAATTAACGCATCACCAAAAAAGGGGGACAAAAAAAAAAAACCCATGCTGGACTCCATGCCTCAAACATACGGGTCATTTTTATAAAAGCGAAACATTTAGTCACATCTCAAACACTCAAACCAACACGATCCTAATCAGGGTTAGATCTTGTAAAGTGTGTCACTCAGGAGTGCCAAAACAATAACAGTAAAAAAAAACCCCAAAAAACAAACAAACACTAAAAACAATAAACCACACCAAAACACATTACACACCAACACTGGGTAGTCCACAAGGGCTCAAACCCCACTCAAATCAGTGGCTGTGTCAGAGTGTGGCACACGCGAGGTGGGTTAATGCACACAAGCACACAGTGCTAAAGGGGGAAGTGGAGGACTGAGGGGGAAACAGCCCTCCACGGTACTGCTGTGCTGTACCTGCACCAGAGCGAGCTGGGCGGCCTGGTAGAGGAAGAAGAGGCGCTCCGCGCAGGGCGTCGGGGACTGAACTGGAGGACTCAGCTCACTAGCACACTGCTGACAGCCATGCAAAACACACATACAGGCAGCATGCCACGGGACGTATCAGATCAGAGAGTGCGAGCAAGGCAAGAGAAAGAGCCAGAGTGCAAGATGCAGTTTGATTAGGAGGAGAACAGAATATGAAGTGGAGATGAAACAGCAAAGGAGAATGATATGAGAGCAAGTGCAAACAGGGCTTACAAGCTGTGGTGATAAACACTGACAGATGACTAAACAGCACATACTAAGAAACTGTATAGGACAGTAAAGATAAAGCAGTGTTTGACAGAATCAGTGCACATTACTGTTTTTTATAATCTGATGACAGGTGCCAAAAGTTATTGTAAGTCTATATACAGAGGCAAAACAGCAGTTACTAGAGCATCTGTTACCTAACCCTAACCCTAACCCACCAACAAAGTGCCGGTGCTCGTACCCGTGCTGGTTCCCAGGCTCTACTTTACCTGTTAAGAATGGGCCCCCTTTTCCACTGGTTTGAGAGCAGAGCGATTATGTAATCTGGAAGTGGTGGGAACCAGTTATTTTGCAGTGGAAAAGTGCAAAACGATTTTGGCACCGGCACCATCTTGGTGGAACCCTGATCCCCGTTTTTGCTGATAACTGATAAACCTATCTTAATTAGGTTCAGGGTTGTCACGACTACACATGACTGTAACTTTCCTTCTCTGACAATCTACAGTTCTTACCTAGAAGTCTGTATGCCGATCTCATATTTTAAACTTACCTTTACAGTAATTATAAGTGAGTAGAAGATTAAGGTCTTACAGTGACATTTAATTATTTAATCTTTGTCTATTTAAAAGTCTATTTACTTCCTAGCTTATTTTTCTCAACTAAAGTATTTTGGAATTCTAAAAGGCTATGCATGTTTTCTTATAGTTACACTATATAGTTTACACTCAGTGTTCATAATCTATGAGTACATTATTTACCTTTAGTATGTGTTCACATACTGAGTATATTAGGAATATATTAGGTATATTGCATGTGTTCCGAAATAACTGTACTGTACAAGTCTCAGCTACCTTCCTAACATACCTTCCTTTGGTATGGACTTGACAGAGAAATCTGAATTACGCAGCTGATCAAGTGTCTAGACGTGACTGTTACCTGAGTAGCTGGAGGTCCAGGCTGGACATGTGTCTGGGCAATGTTCTGCAGACCTGAGCTGGGAGGTTGTAATGGAGGCTGCTGCTGGGGTAGGGAAACGCTGGGACCCAGAGAAACCTGCTGTGAAACCACCTGTAAGACAGAAACAAAGAGCCATGTGAATACAATACTGTGCATTAGTCAGAGAGCACCCTCTGTTTATTCAATTTCAGTCAAAACAGCCATTAAGCAAATGTTACTCATTTTTAGGAAATATTTCTGAGGAGACTGGATATAAGATAATCCACCTACATAAGGAAAGGAAGGAGACAGTCAAAGGGAAGCAGAAGGAAGAACAGGAAAAACGGGAGTTAAAAAAAAAATATATATATATATACACATACACACACATATATATATATATATATATATATATATATACATATATATATATATATATATATATATACACACATACACACACATACATACATACACACATATATACA
>CM067474.1:29543076-29555630 GCA_034552555.1 Semaprochilodus insignis
GAGAGGAGCAGAAAGGAGCAAAAAAAGAAAAGGAGAAATAAAAGAAATAAAAAAAAAAGAAGGGGAAGGAGGAAAACCGCTCTCAGTTATTCAGCAGAGAAAGGATTAAGCATTTTCTCTGCAAGGCCTCCTACCGTTTTCTGTTGCTGCTGTTTATGTGGTTTAGGAGTACTGGTGCACACAGAAGGCCCGGTCAAATCCCCTTCTCGAGTTAGCAAGCGCAACAGGGTATAAAGCAAGCTTACTGTAGGCTCCAGTTTAGTCTCAGCTTTAACAGAGATGGGCTTTTCATATTCACATTTACACAAGGATAAAATAAGGACATTAGGAAAGGCAACATCCACTCACCTTGCAATTAGCCTGTGAGGAGGACAGGGTTATACAGACAGCAGGCAGAAAAGCACATCTCAAAGGCAAGAGAACAAGGTTTTTCTGTGCACCAGATCCAAGTTTGACAAAAGGAAAGGCCTTGCACAGAAAAAGACAGACGCTTATTCATGTTTTTTTTGTTTTTTTTTAAATTGTGGGCCATTGCACGTTAACTTACCAGTCCACTTTTCAGCATACTTACTGTCTGAACTGCAGTACATTAAATAATCCATACAGCACAGTGAGGGACACTTGAGCTTATAGCCCTACAATTTAGGGGAAAAACAAATACTGAAGAGAGTGGGGGAAATGTAATAAAAACAAGAGAAAAGAAAGGAAAAGAAAAACAGCTGGAAGAGGCAATTCAGAGAAAACAAAGGGCAGGTAACCATAAAGAAAGAAATCACAGCTTTCTCCTGAGAAGAAAGGAAAACAAATGTGATGAACCTTTGAGGGGAGGGGGAGGAGAATGGAACATTATTGGCAACATCAGCATTCTGATTTAATCACAAGTCCACAGTTCTCCACGCCAAAGTGTACCTGCCATGTGGCTGAACCACTAACAGCGACTGGGATTCTTGAGGGATATTATAACCTTGACTATCCCACAGTTTATGGAAACTTAAAGTGCTCTCACCAGATTTATTTACAAGCCAATTAGCTGTTTGTTGTGCTCGTTACAGGTTTCGGCTGGGGAACGAGATTAAAAGGTGTTTTCCCTCTTTCAAAGAGATTGGCACAGTCGGAGCGTATCTGTAGTTTCCCCGTTCCCAAATTCTCCACCGAAAGTAAAAAAAAAAAAAAAAAAAAAAAAGACACCTCGGCTGCCAGGAAAACTGTGGTCTTCACACAACAATAACGGCTTTCTCCGCAGATCGCAACAACAATAAAATCTCAATACGAATAACATTCCTTACTGCACCCTTTCCCTGTTTCGCAGAGGACTATCATCATTCAGACTCAAAAAGGGAGGAAAGCTAAACGACAGGCCGTACCTATAACACTCTTGGCAAAAGATGAGCGCTTCAGCGTAGCCAGGCCCAGATCACCGATCTTGACAGAGCCGGTTGGGCCGGTGATGAAGATGTTGTCACACTTCAGGTCTCGATGGATGATGGGTGGAGTCCTTGTGTGGAGAAAGTGAAGACCCTTCAGGATCTGACGGCACCAGCTCCGCAGAACCTTGATCTTCATCACCTTGAACCGCTTCAGGTACCTTAAGAACAAAACAGACAGATTGTTTTGGCCGTGTTGTGACCATCTGCCTAAATGTGCAAGTAGGCTTATTGAGCAATCGCCCACTGTGACCGCACCTACTGTACAGCACCTATTCCACAAGCCAATATTATACAGCACATGTATAGTACATCATAACTGTATGCAGGTATCAAATTGCACCAGAGGTATTGGTGGTGGGATTGATCGACTATGAGGTGATCGATGTATGGCTATATGAAAAAGTGTGAATATTTCTTAACACCTTGAATTTAACTGGATAATAATTAGATATAAAACATAGTTACTGAAGGAATTAGAGCTGGGTGAGTGTAGACTTTAGCCAGGCAGAAGAATCTACTGTTAACGATAAAACTGTTAATCGTAAAATCTCATTTTCATTTTGTCAGAAAACTTCTTACTTCTTTTAACTTAAAATCTTATTAAAGGGAAATAACAGATGGACTGAGCACTGTAACAATACTCAATGGTACTGTGATAAATGTCACAATATGCTTTTATCATGGCTATAGTCAGTATTTAATAACACCTTGCAACTAAAAGTTTTATTCCAAATTGATGCCAAAACTGGACCTGTTTTACTGGATTTGGTGCAGCACAGTTTTAGAAACATAAAATAAAAAATACATTTATTATTTAAGATATTTTCATAGTTTTTGATCATATCAGGCATCATGTGTCACTAATTTGTCCCTTCAGTTGCCATAAAACTGATATGAATTGATAACACTTAACAGTAGGGTGCAGTTCAAAAGGCTACAGGCCACTTACATAAGCTTGTCATCATAACCGACAACTCTTTATGAATGTTTATACAAGGTTTGTTCCAATAGATCCGTCTTTAGGCTACTTCAGCTAGCTTGGATCAAAACTGGCAAATGTAACCATTATAGCAAAAGATGGCTATTGGAATAAGCATTTCTAAACAGGGTTATGTCAGCTGGCATGACAACCTTATGTAGGCGCTATGTAGTCTTATGAACAGTGCCCTACAGTAAAGAAGTGTTGGCGAAAACTGAATATGTATAATAAAAACTGAGCTAAGCATACGGATACTACATTATTTCCATATCACCTCTATCCCCAATCCAATTTTGTCTCTTTTATGGGATTGCCGGGACCCCCTCGGGACCCCCTCAGCCCCTCCCCGACCACCCACCAGTCTCCCTACCAACTCCCCCTCACTCAGCCACCAGCTCAAATTACAGCTGGGTGTAAACACATGGGATGAACGAGAGGAGCAGCGAGAGCAGCTCTGATATTATTTAACATGGAGGGGTGGAGTTATGGCACACAGTGTAGCTTTAATTAAAACCTGACTTAGCTGTGCTAAACTTGGCTTTACCTTTTCAACATGAGCTAAGGTGCGTTCATCAGCACGCAGACATCAGACACTCAGGCACCTCACCTCAATTCACCTCAACAGGGACAGATTTACATGATTACTGAGTGCAGACAGATCGGACTGCGTGGAATACCATATTTTGTATGTACTGTGGCATTATGGGATTTGTATTTTA
This sequence comes from Semaprochilodus insignis, assembly GCA_034552555.1. Lineage (NCBI taxonomy): Eukaryota > Metazoa > Chordata > Actinopteri > Characiformes > Prochilodontidae > Semaprochilodus > Semaprochilodus insignis. The sequence goes on from CM067474.1 coordinate 29,546,202, forward strand.
TCAGAGGACACAATACAATTGTCCCTGCTCACAGGCTGAGAGGTGGGTTGGGTTTTGAAGGAGGAGAGCAGCATGTGATGGGGCAGTGTAACCCCATCCCCCCACCCACCCCTCATCCACACCCCCCAGCACTTTCATTAGATTAGCCTGCCCAAACCAAATCTTTTGGAGCTGAGCCATAGCCAGGATTTAGCCCAATAATCCTCATTACAACAATCTACTCAGTGAGAGCACAGAGGCAGAGGGAACCGGGGAACATCACTGCCACACAAGACGGAGGACACACACACACGCACTTAAACACAGTCAAACACACATATACACACTTAAACACAGACACACAGAAACACAGACATACACAGAGACACACAGACAACTGGTCAAAACAGCTATTAAGTGCAACTTACTCATTTTTAGTGTCAGTAAAACCAGAAAACACACAGCACTGTGGAAACTCAACACAGCATATTATTTAACACTATTTATCTTGTCACCAAGTGTGTTTTGCTTGTAAAATCACCATATCATTTTAAAACAGTTGGTTTTAAAAACGCAAATACAGTTAAAAAAAAATCGAACTAATAAATAAATACATTAAATAAAATAATTTCTTATTTCAAAATAAGCATATGATATAATCAGAGATAGTCTGCAGAACAAAGATTGGTTCCGAATTTATCCAAGACATCTCCAGCCATCAAATGGATTTGCTAAATTCCATCAGCAATAGGTGTATTGATGTGTTTAAAACATCTATACATGGTGTTGAAGATATCTACTGAAGTTAGCATGCTAACCAGCTAGCCCTGGCCTGTCCAATCTTGTAATACCACTTTGTGTCTGAAGAGGTGACAGTAAGTCGCTGTAGGACTGGAATCAGTCCAACATGAGAGGATGAAGAAGTAGCACTGCTACCCCGATGACAAATTCAACCACTGTGCAGATAAACAGCTATTAATTCTCACTCTCAAGTGCCTAAAATATTGGCATAGTACTATATATTTAACACATTAGCAGCACTATACATTTAACTTTCACTAAACCCTCCAACATTACCTGTATCAAAACCTACCAGGTACTTGGTTTGTCCAATCTTTATCTCTATATCTCTGTATCAACCGCACAAGTGAGCTGGTAGATTGCCAAAAGTGTCCATATCAGATAAATAACATTCATCTTTAAGAAAGAGGAGAAATTCAGATCTGAAAATTTCAAATTTCAAATTTCTTTGAGAAAATGAGAGAGAGTCGCCTGAAAATAATAGAAGCTGTCATAATGACAGAGAGGTGATACACTAAATGCTGAAAAACTGGACATTTACATTCATCTTTAAAAGAGTAGCTGCACCCAGAAGGAAGTGTGGGATTGCAGTGCTATTGGGAAGGAAGATAAAGGTTACCAGGAACAATAAATGATGATGAATTTAGACTGATATGGGCAATATTTATTGAGCTACACATACATACAGTGTCTCTCAGTATGGCGTCAGGCTGCCACGTTTGCTAACGCAACATGCCAGACGTCTCGGCATGGAGCTCAAATCAAATCGGTGAGGCCAATCATTCTCTGAGTAGAGAGTTTTTGAGCCATTTTGTGCCATTTGTGATTTTTCACACAGAGGAATTTGTATTCCGCATTTATCCCATCCGTGAAGTGAAACACCCACATACACTAGTGAATACACACACACTAGGGGGCAGTGAGCACACTTGCCCGGAGCGGTGGGCAGCCCTATCCACGGCGCCCAGGGAGCAGTTGGGGGTTAGGTGCCTTGCTCAAGGGCACCTCAGTCGTTACTGTCGGTCCAGAGAATCGAACCGGCAACCCTCCGGTCGCAAGGCTGGTTCCCTAACCTCCAGCCCACGACTGCCTGATTGTAGAGGTTCCTAATGGTGTCCTGTGATAATCCATCCCATGCAGCTTGAATATTCTCACACAGTTCCTGTGCGGTAGGGGTGGAGTGACACCAGACCTTCTGGACATGTGACGCATGACACAAACCGTTCATCTTGGTGCTGACCACTGTGCCTCCACACAGATTTGTTGGTCGTCTCCACCAAGACAAAAGCGGGACTTGTCACTGAAGAGGACCCTCTGCCATTCTGAGTCACTCCATGACAGTCTGGCACGACACCATTGCAGTCTTTGGTGATGCTGACGTGGTGTTAGGGGCAGTCATCGTAATGGTCTGTAGTCCTGTGCGTACAGCTGTGACAGGATGACTCATGGAGGGCATCACTGCTTGCTGAATGTCCGCAATCATGGCTGTTGGGTCAGTCAGGCACAGCGACAAGGCCCGTCCTTGCTTACATCACAAATAGATGTTTTCTGCTTTTTCCCCAGAGGACAAGAAATGAAATTTAGATTTGCAGTGCAAAAGGAAGACCAAGCCATTCCAGCTTGAACAGGACGGATGCTAAATACAACAATTAAAGGATCTGGAGCTGTTGTAGGCTTTGTAATAAAGCAAGGAAGTGAATATGTATACAATACCACACAAACAGTTTCGTCAGGGTCAAGTAATGCTCTGTGCAAACTCATTAAGATAAACAGAGACAGGACATGGTGTATGCAACATCTGTTTTCTAAGACTTTCATTTCCATTGCTCCTCTCCTCTATTATTTCCTTATTGTTCCAATTATTTCTACCTCTGTTATTATTAGGAGCAGTAGTAACAGTAGAGGTTTGTTTTCATGAGGAACGAGATTAACAGTCTGGGCAGGAGACTTTTCACAACTTCAACAGAACAAAAAGAGGAAAATACAGCATACAGACCTTGGGGGGCTGATTAACTGTTGGTAGCTCGTCCAATCGCACTCTTTAGCAGCCCTCTGCAGGCCAAGAGGTTTGTTTGAGGGAGAACCAGATAAGGCAGTGCTCGCTTACACAAAGATAGAACCTTTTTACAGGGGAGTTTTATGCCCTGCTGAGCATAAATGTGCCAGGTATGCATTCAGAAGCCATGCGTGCCGAGTGGCATATCCATCAACCGCTTACACAAGCTTCAGTTGCTTTCAAAGTTAGTTAAAGGAAGTGTACGAGGACAATCTGCAACCTCAGCTTCGTGTCCTGTTTGCTCACTGGTTAGGAGAACTGAAAAGTATATGACTACAGACTTTACATTTGGGCCTATTTAATTGATTTACCTTGGTAATGTTGACCTAGGCCTAACAAATGCCCTGAAGAGGAAAAGCAATGTTGCAGTAGGTTCAACTTCGGCCCAACTCATGTTAAAGTCCTTTAATCACACTCAACTTGAATCATACACCCTTGGAGTATGTCATAAAAACAAGTGCGCATTCCCTTTAATGAGAGGTGTGCAAATAGCAAAGCTCTATCATAGGTAAAACGGGTGAGGCTGCTTTGCAGCATGACTGACATGTGGGCCTGCAGCCAAAGGTGAGCTCACGAGCGAAGACTGGGGGTGTAACAATGCTCACAGCCAACCTGTCTCATCATTCATCAACCTTAGCACAGCACCCCGCCCCTCCCTCCCAGGAGGCCTACTGCTCACCATCTGCACAAACTCACCACCTCTTCTATACATCTCTTCCAACTCGTTCCACAGAGTAAGAAAAGCTGAAGCCCGAGAGAGCTAAAATTTCAGCCTCCTGATTGCCTGAGTGAACACAGGACTGGACAACTGGTTTTCAAAGGGTATTTACCAACCCTTTAGGGGGCTGGACTAGTAGATCTTCGCTGCTTAACACGAGAAGGTGAGCAAATAAGTTTACACAAGCTAAAACAAACAAGACAAAAGCCTCTCTGTGTGGTCTTTGGTGGACCATGATTATACAGAGTGATCAGGTATCCTGGTATGCAGTTGGGACACTCCCACACTTTGACCTTTTACCCCAAATCCACCAAAGAAAGGCTCGCGTTCAAACTAAAATGAAACCAAATTGCACCTGATTATTCCAGTTACAGGTCAGCTCTGAATGGAACAACAGAAATGACCCAAAACTGCTTGGGGAAAAAGTCTGGTTCTATTGACTTGCATTACAATTAAATGAGGTTTTTGTCCTCTCCTGTAAAGTTGCCATTTTGGAGTTACTTGTTCTACTTTAGACAGTAACGGTATATTGCAGCAGTAGCACTAGAGGCAGCACTAGAGGAGGCGCCACCCAGAACCCTTCTGACTTTTGGTTGCTATTTTTCCAATAGCCATTTAGAGGTCAGCTCTAGGGCTGTGGAAATCATTCAACAATAACAAAATTATTAAATCTAACCGCAATATTATTATTTTTTTTTTTTTTAAAAACACACTCATATTGCATTGCAACAAGCATAATATGAGCTGGTTGAGTTTTCATTAGTCAGCTAGCAAAGGAAACAGGTTCTGACTTTCTCAACCTAAATGTACCTGTGTGCTACAACACGTTTAGGGGAGACATCTGTTAATTCAGCTACTACAACTAATGCTAATTTTAGCATGCGTGTTTCCATAACTGTTTTTACTCACATTCTCACAGAATCAGCAGAAAAATGCAAACTCTGGTGGACATGTAACTGTAGACTCTTGTTATGCACAGTACAGGACAGTGCATCATTTCTTGCTAGCTGCCAAGTAAAGAGCTAGCTAAGCCAAACTAGCTGCTTTAGAGTTTTAGTACTCTATTACTGAGCAAATATTCGTATAATAATTATCAGCTACAGGTTTATGATTGTAAGACATCTAGTCAGCCCTGTTAAATAGGGTCCAACCGATACGCAAGTTTTGTGGCCAGTAATATAGTCTGGAGGGCTAAATAACTGCTAATATCAGCAATACAATTTCCTACTTATATTTTAGATCTCAATAGATTAAGTTTAACTGTGCTTCACTCCCTGACATAAACAACTGTCGATTCTCAATCACCACACTTTCTGAACTCAAACGAACAGCAGAAACTCACAATCAGTACATCGTCACTGTGGAAAGAAAAACATCTCCATTTTTGTGGATTTTTTAGTTTTATGCATTATTTGAGCACAGCAGCTGTCCTTTTGGGCTTTTCGTTACTATTGTTATAATTCTTATTATCTTTGTTTATCTTTAGTTCTCTTCATACATAACTTTTAGCTATAATGTAATCATCATGCTAAAGTTTAAAGGTAATCCTCACCATTAAAGTGCTTTGCATTCAAGTACACCAGTTCAGCCTGTATTACCACATAGTGCCTCATACTGAACTGAACAGGGGCATAGTTAATCTAAAGCCGTGCTCTATCATTCAGAGAACGTGAGCACCAGCAAACAAAACACTGCACAATCCAAAACAGGTACTTAGTGATATTACTAAGTGATATTACTGACTTATATTCACAATACCAGGGTTTGTTAATATCAGGCAACCAACATATTGGTCAAATCATTTATTGATATCCTAATCCTACATTAAGAAACTGAATACCAACCAGACAAATGAATATCAATACGGTCGAATATTCGGGTCCAGCCCTTCTATCTAGAGCCATTGTTTCATTATCTGGGCTTAGTAACCTGTTTACACTCAAAGATAAAAAGATAGGTACTTTATCTACCCTAAAAGGGTTCTCTGGAGTGTTGCCAAGAAGGGACCTTTTTTGGTCCTTAAAGAACCTTATTAAGTATTTTTCCCCTTTGTACGATTCTTTAGTGGACCAAAAGACCAAAAAGGTTATTTTCTACAATAATGGTCATCAAGCGTCTCACTTCAGATCCTCACTTAATATTCATGCATCAGATCCAGCCAATCAAAGACAAAGAAATTAGCCGGCTAAAGCAGGTGTGGCATTTGTGGTTGGACATACTTTGCAGGAAGGTAGATCTCCAGGACCAACAGGGGTTCTTCTAGAACAGTGGTCACTGACCTTCCTTCACCTTTCCTGCAGAGTTTAGTTCCAACCTACAGCTAATGTACTCCAGTTCCCACTTTCCTGCCTAATATTAATGCACCTGATCCACATTCAGTCCAGAAAATGAGGCGTGCAATTGCAAGAAGCAGTAAAAGTAAGACTGGCCAGGCGTGTCATTGTCTCTCTCTCACTCTGAAACTGACTTTTTTTCCCCCCACAGTCTGCTGGTTTCTCATTCTCTCTTTCCCTTCATTTCTTCTTCATTCCTGGCCTCTGGTCATAACGGTGCTGCTGCTGTTCTGAAGCGTGTGATTAGTGTTCAGACAGGCCAAAGACAGACGGTTAATTGTGCATGACTGAGACTGTGAGGAGGGGAGCGGGGGGGCTGCGTGCAGGCTCATCCTTTAACTGTGAACTCATCATGCCCTGAGCAGCTCCAAACGACATAAACAAAGGACACAGTCCAGAAGCTTGTTAGCGCAGCCCCCATCACAATAGCACCATGTTTTGTCCACGTTTTGTTCAACTGACGAATCATTTTTAACAGTTCATGAAGTAGTCACTAGGGTTTCCAGACCTTAAAAAAGGAGGTCACAGGAAAAATATCCTCGTTTAGTTGGGCCCCATCTGTGTGCGCACGTGTCACAATCCACACGTCCACACGAGGGAGCTGCTGACCCTGAGTCTGGGCCCCAGCGCTGCCTCTCTCGGCCTGGTCAACACCGCTGTGCCTCTCTCTACTCTCCACATTGCAGGAATGTTTGGAATCTGCATCAGCAGCAGCTGGCGAGAGGGCAGCAACCCACAGAGCACCTCTCGCATGGAGATGGCACGCCGCTCTCCTCCTGCATTAGCGCTGGGGACTTTACTTCTAAAGCCACCCTATTGTGATTCGGTGCTTTATAACAGACAATAAGCGGCCCTTTTTTGGTCTGTTGCTTTCAGTCCTGCGATAAACACAGGGCATGCAAGCACCATTTAGGTGAAAAGAAGCCCTGCTATGTGTTCTGACTCAGTTTGCAAACCCTGAGGAGCTGAACAATATTCCTGATGCGCTTGGGATAAACAACATTGAAATGTATCAAACTTGCAAAGCAAAAGTTATGCAAGTTGCCTCAGACAAACAAGACAAAGTCTTTACAGAGCCTCAGAAAACTTTATGACATAACTGACTCAAACTTTGATGCAGTGAAGCACCTACTGTAGGTCATATTCATAAGCCTTCATGATGCCTGCATAAGACCTATCGTGACAACTGACTTAAGCGTTATTCAGACACAAATCGTTTTACATGGGAAGGTGGAGTAAGGTAATTACTCCACCTCAGTGATTTTAGACCCCTCCAAATGCCCCACGTCAGTCATCTTTGCCGACTCAGACTTCAGTAAAGATTCCGGCACCTTTTACCTTCTGTAAAACGAGCCACAAAAATAACCTCAGGCTATATTACTCCCATGCTCATCGGCATGTAGGTAAATATTCCATTTTCATGTTTTTTCAAGTATGGAGAAGCTTGTGGAGGTTTTGGTTACGTCATGCACGGCACAGATACCTTGGATTGTTCAAGTCTGTGGCAAACTTGATGAGCCAAAGGCCTCTTCTGAGGCACAATGCTTCTGGCAGCTTTAGGTAAGCCGCTGAGTACCTATTGCCGACATACGTGTTATGAACATAGCTGCTAATTTACAACTTTAGGAGGTAAGGGCAGTGCGTAAATCAAGTAGCCACTGCCATCTCAGTCATGTATGCAGAGATTTCTAATTCCGTGCAAATCAGTCACATATTTTACAGACGTCCTGCAGTAAAACTACATTACTCCACCTCCCCATGTAAAACTAATCCCATCCCAATAGGGCTATAGACACCTACCTCTAATACCTCCCACCTAAAAATGAATTACATTGAAAGCACGTAAACAGATCTGGATGCTAAGGAGACCAACAGTTTTACAATCAGATCAGCGATGTTTGTTTCGACTGAGTGTGCAAGCAGAGGGCAGAAATACTGTACTCACGTTTTTAAGGTGCCCGACGTCATGAGCTCCGTCACCAGGACGATGCACTTGCGCCCCTTTGAAGGGGACTCCCAGGAGTCATAGAAGCGAACAATGTTGGGGTGCTGCAGGCCTTTTAGCATGCCAGCCTCTTCTTTGAAGCGTTGCCGCTCAGATCTGGACAGCTTACGGTCCTGCACAGACGCAAACAGAAGAGACAAGGAAAATCGTTAATGACAGGAATTCATACAATCAATATACACAGTACTGAATGCAGAGTTTGATGTGTGCTCACATTAATGCCCTGTCTACTAGGGCTTAATGACCTGGGGATAACATCTATATTGATCACCTGCTATAAGTTGAGTTTCAGGTCTGTTTTCCTTGGCTATGAAGAATATCTGCATTCTCTGACTGGATGCTTGAATGCTAAACATAGTGCTGCAGACTGAAGGTTAAGTTCTACAAGTAGTATAAACACATGGTTTCTTCTGATTCGCCTACATAATCTACAAGCGCTCCACCACCTCAGTGTTATTGGGTTAAGTAAAGTCAGGTGGTTGGTAAACAAGGAAACAAATAATCACCAGGCATTCTTTGCATGAGTTTTGTCCTAATAAATGAATGAATAAACCCCTCAGTCCAGTGAAAGCACTCCCTGGTTTAGACACTATAATCCAACACCACACTTTTGCCAGGTAATTCAGTCAAAAGTGCCCGCGTGGATACATCATGCAGTGTCAGAATGCACACACACACCCAGAGTGCACTACCATGCAGGCTCATTTTTTAATTAAAAATGACTATTTTTGGTTAGATTCAATGTCATATGACCAGACCAGGAAGGGGGGGGGCATCCTCTCCACGTGACCCTTAAAACCTTCCAACATCCCTTCCAAAGGGCAGTTGAATAGGGCAAACTGTGACATGAAACTTTTCATCCTCCCGAGTCTGTGTAAAAGACATTCAGTTTACGTAAGCCAGAGGCGCTAGCCAAGCAGAGATGTCTCATCTCTTTATCTCCTCCAAATGCATAAAGGCATTTCTAGCTCTCCCTTTCGAGCCATGTTCACAAGCCCAACTGTAATCACTGTAACGGATATGAATTAGACAGATGACACACAGTGTGGAGGGAGGATAAAAAGGTCATCCAATTTTGCCCTACTTTTCTCCAGAATGTTTGCCCATTCCACCTACTCCACACAGCACACTTCACAGGCATTACATGCCTCCTTATACTCCATTTCTTCCTGCATTTCCCAGCTCCAAGAAGGACTTGCTACGTCAAACCTGTCCGTGCACTCGTCCCTGTCTCTATATGGTCAGCTGGCATTCTGCCAGTGTATAATGCTGAGACCAGAGCCCAATCACCACATTAATGCACACACAGTGGTTCATTTTCCAACAGCACTGCTGTACTAGCAACAGGCATCTGCAAGCCATTAAGAACCACTAATCCCCACGGGGGCAGAGGCGTCCACGGGAGAGAGGGCGAGGGAGAGAGGGAGAGAGAGAGAGAGAGAGGGAGGGAGACAGAAAGAAAGAAAGAAAGAAAGAAAGAAAGAGAGAGAGAGAGAGAGAGAGAGAGAGAGAGAGAGAGAGAGAGAGAGAGAGAGAG
>CM067474.1:29555952-29596537 GCA_034552555.1 Semaprochilodus insignis
GAGAGAGAGAGAGAGAGAGAGAGAGAGAGAGAGAGAGAGAGTGCATGAGTGAGTGAGAGAGAGATAGAGGAGAAACAGGGAAGTCCGGGCAATTATCACTATCAGAATAATCACAATTATCTCAAATTTCATTCAACATAAATTGAATTTAATTTAAATGTTTAAATAGCTCTGTAAGGGAACAGGACAAAGACTGGGGACTTCTGAAGCCCATAAAATGCATGTTTATTAGATCTTCAGGTCTATCCCCAAAGCTATAATCGATGCCATATTAGGACTGTACATCATCAATACATCTAACGTTAACTGCTGACATTAATTTTCACAATGCTGATGCTGCTAATATGTGAGATAATCACTGATTGCTTCAGTATATCGCCGCTGTCCCAAGAAAAACATGCATCTTCATTTTCTGACGATTTTTACTTTTATGCATCGTTTGAACACAGCAGCTGCTGTTTACACTGTGTGAGAAATTCAGAAATGGCCTAAAACTGCTTGGTAAAAAGTTTGGTTCCATTAACTTACATTAAAACTGAATTAGGTTTTTGCCCTCTCCTGTAAAGTTGCCATTTTGGACATACTTTTGGACAGCAATGATATGCTGCAAGCATCCTGACCAATAAAAGATGTTCTTTAGGTGTTTTGATAAATCTCAGCATTCACACAATTCAACGAAAATAAATAACATGGATCAAAAACAACTTGGGCCAATCACAATCATGGGGCAGTCAGGGGCTGGAGGTTAGGGTAGCTAACCCCCAACTGCTCCCTGGGCACTGTGGGTAGGGTGCCCACTGTTCTGGGCATGTGTGCTCACTGCCCCCTAGTGTGTGTGTTCACTAGTGTGTGTGTGTGTGTGTGTGTGTGTGTGTGTGTGTGTGTGTGTGTGTGTGTGTGTGTGTGTGTGTGTGTATGTGGGTGTTTCACTGTACAACTACAATGTAGCCTTAACTAGGGATCATTACAGATACTTAAGAAAACCTGTTTTTGTTTATTTAGTATATAAATGCGTACACACACACACACACACACACACACACACACACAGTATTAACTATTATTTAATTAGTAATAAGAACCTTGTTTAAGAACTTCAGTAAATGTGTGTACATGTAAGCACTTAGCAGCTTCTCTGGTGGCAAAAGCAGAGATGTAATTTCGCAGGTCAATTGTCTCATTCATGCATATTGGTCATTCGCGCTACATATCCGAGCGTCAGACTCTGCCTGAGTTTAAACATCACTGTAGTTCTAGCTGTCAGTAGCAGCAACTATCAGCAGTTTTTCCAGCTTGACTGAAGTGCCAGGCCATGAGACCCCTCTGCTGAGTGATACAGCTGACCAATACAGGTGCAGCACTGATGGGGCTAGTGGACACATGATGAAGGCAAAAGGCTATCATTATATTATCATTATCGGCTCCTGTTAGTAGGTTTTTGTCTTCAAGTTCTGTCTACTGGCATTCACGCACGTGTTGGGGCATATGCACATGAGAAATGGCTTCACAGTGTCGTTGATTACCACTGCTGATACCAATACTGTGTTTAAAGTGCCAGTGTCGGTTTATGCTGTCACAGTACATTTCACTTTGACACTCACAGTACATTACAATAGGCCTTTCTGAGCACATCATGGATATGTACTCAAGATAACACTGAGCGCATGATTAATTAAACAGAGAGTATAATTAGTCCTGTTTAATTGGATTAGTGCAGTGCAGTTATTGACGCACCACTTCTGGTTCTTTTTATCTGCTGAAACTTTTGAAACCTAGGTAAAATAAATACATAACTAAATATCATAATGCATATTCTCTAGCACGAAAACATCTTGCAGTATCATGCTATACATTTCACCCCCTCAGCTCTAACTAAAACACTGAATTACTGCCCTAATTCCTGACTAAATGCATCCTTTTGCTTCCACTGCTACAGTTATAATTAGCAATTACCATTATTTAAGAGATTATCTATATAAACACCTGCTTTTTTAAAATTTCAAATACCACAATATTTATTAAACATAACATAAACATAAAATAACGACAAAGTCACGTTTCCCCACGAACACTGTTCAGCACTGTTCCACATGCTTGGCAGTGTCTGAAATGAAACACTGACATTAAGAGGGTCAACTTGATGCACCACTGGCGAAGCGAACGGTAAACAGGGGGGCAATCTTATCTGCCATCTCAAAGAGTCTGGGAGGAAATCCAATCAATGCCCGACTAGGACGAAGGAAAAGGTCTTCTGCAACATCCCGAGGCTGCAGAGCTTACCTTCATGCCAAGTTAAATACTGGGAAAAAAATATATAAAATAAAAGCCATTGATCACCCCATCTCAAAACTGCACTTTGTTTGCGTCCACTGCACCAAGTCACTCTTTCTCTAGGCAGGAAGCATAAATGAGTGACAGTGAGTCAGACAGCATGAGGGAAGTGCGCATGCTAGTCTTTAGCGCTAGTCTTGGCGAACCAGAAGTGTCACTTAACACCCTGCTGCTTAAAATACAAACACTGGTGGGTTTTGTACTCTACAAATGATTAAATAGGCTGACATTTGCTGTTTCATACTATTTGGCATTATACCAAGTCTGCTTACATTCACCAACAGTCAATAATCGCAGTAAATGGAGTTCTGTTCTGGGGCACAGCCAGCTGTCCAGACACATCTTGGAGAGTAGTTAGTCCAGCCCATCTTGACTGACATAAACATAAACAAACTCGCACAAGCAATATTGTCATGATGTGGTATATAAACTAAAGCAGCCCTTTTCTTACATACTCATCATCAAAATAGAATAGAATAGCTGCATCCAGAACGAATCAACCGACAGGAATGAAACTTGGTGGGTAGGTTTGACATCATGACACATGCGAATGATTCAAGTTTCACGCTCAGCCACGCATGCGACTTAAGCAAGGACGGGCCTTATCTCTGTACCTGACTGACCCAACAGCCATGCTTGCCGATTTTCAGCGAGCAGTGATGCCGTCCATGAGTCATCCTGTTAGTGCCAGCACCATTGGCAGACGGCTGCAGAACGCAGGACTACTTGCACGCAGACCGTTATGACGACTGCCCTTAACACTACGTCAACGTCACCAACGACTGCAATGGTGTCGTGCCAGGCTGAGTTGTGGAGCGACTCAGAATAGCAGCGGATCGTCTTCAGTGACGAGTCCCGCTTTTGTCTTGGTGGAGACAAACAACGAATCCGTGTGTGGAGGCACTGATGCCAGCGATGAGATGACCGGTTTGTTGTCATGCTTCACACGTCCAGAAACCCCTTTCACACAATCTGCAGGAACTGTGTGAGAACATTCAAGACGCATGGGATGGATTATCACAGAACACCATTAGGAACCTCTACAACTCCATGCCGAGACATCTGGCAGGTTGGGTTAGCAAATATGGTGGCCCGACACCATACTGAGAGACACTACTTTTGTATGTGCAGCTCAATAAATATTGTCCATATCAGTCTAAATTTATCATCATTTATTGTTCCTGGTAACCTTTATCTTCCTTCCCAATAGCACTGCAATCCCACACTTCCTTATGGCTGCACGTATACATGAAACAACACATACATTCAAAACTCCCTATCCGTACATTTTATTTGTGACACAAATTAGAAGTACAAACATTATGTTGACCTTTCAAGAGAAACAGGGAGCTTAAATGGGGAATTTAGTTGGCAAGGTTGATGTATTGGAAGAAAAAGTGACATGAAATACACCTTAATTTGTCATATTCAGATTACCCCCACCTCCCCAATGTGTTACATTCAGCACAGAATCTATAACTGTGAACTAAAATGCACACACCTCTGGAGAGGATCAACAAATCACAGAATGCGACCAAAACGTCTGCACAGAAGTGCATAAAACAAAGGAAGGCAACTCCAATAAACATAATTGCCTGTACTCGCAACTGCAGATGTTTAAATGGAAGTACAAATAATCCCAGATGAATTAACCAATTGTGCATATTTCCGAAGTTTCCGATTTGATCTTCTCGTCATTGTGGCCAGCTGTAGCAGAGGGCTGAGCACTGAACCAACTAATGGGTCGGTTCATTTTGATCAGCATATGCACACAATAGCCTACACGGACAGAAACAACTTCGCTTTTATCTTTGCCCTCCATTGCATACATCATGTGACCTTCCACAGAGACAATCAAATGTTTATTCTTGTCTGCCTCGCATGAAACACCCGATATAACTACACCTCTCGCTCTGGTCACTACCTTTCAGCCAGTAAACAACCACGTAACACGAAGGCAGCCAGACTCAACAGTGGGCCCGAGCCCAGAGCAGCTACATTTCTGGAAAATTCACTGCGACTTTTCTCCCGGAAATGAGCCTCATGGCTGTTTGACAAGATAATGGATGCTTCACCAGTTCTGAAATCCCAAAATCAAATTAACACCAGGCCTTATTTTGTTCTCAGCTCCGCTGAAAGCCAGCTTGGCAGCATAGTGGTCCTAGAGAAGGCACTTGGGGGAAGTGGGAAAAGCCACTGCTTGGACTTCAGTCTTGCAGGCATACGACTTATCCGATTTGTAAAAGGACGTGGGAGGTGCATTAACAGCTGCTCAATAGACCAGCACACGCACCCCTGCAACAGGCCTACAGCTCAGGCCATTAGCCTGCTGGATGAGGGAAAGGATCAAATCTACAATGGAGTCTGGAAGGAGAGGTACCGCAGTGTCTCAGTGAGACTCCCCCAAATAACTGTGCACTTGAATAACCCCAAGATTTGCATTTGTAATAAAACTGGAATGACTCATGCCAGTAGGATCTTTTTTTTCCCCTCCTCTGCTCCTGTAGAAAGTGCCAGTAGGGAATGGAGCATGAGGCAGATCAAAGGCCTCTAAGCACCAAAGAGCAGCTTCCAGCAAATGTGCATAACATCTCTAAATGGAGATAAACCCAGGAGCTCTCCCCTCCCCCGACTCAGGTTGAAAGGGGCAGAAGAACTGGCATCTATTCAAAGGCGCAAACCAAACATGCAACGTTTCTCAGTTTTGAATGGCTGACTACTTCTAAATGGCGATTCATGAGAAGCAAGCCACTTCTGCTTTCCATAGAACCTAAGGGATGATGATGAGAAGCAACAAGTGGAGTACTGAAAGGGGCAGTGTAGCAGTGTAGGAAGAAAGTTGTGAGTGACCTCTGCCTCACCTGAAGAGCTTCTTTCAGGGTAGCGTTTATTTATTCAATTTCCTGTCAAAAACGGTCAGTCAGCACCAGCTGTATCCAAAAAGGCAAATAACATGATCGAATTATACAGAAGACTCAACAACTAAATATAATACCACATGGTTGAGGAGTATGGCCACTCTTTACCCTTATTACAGATTCCATTCTTTTCAGGAGACGGTCTTTTCAGTTCCTCAAGGAGAACTGCAGCCACACCTCCAAACTTCAGTCCCAGAAGTTGGTTTAGCACTGTCTGCTCCTCACCATCCACGTAACATCTACTACAAACTTAGACTCATCACTCCACAAAACTCTACAGCCCAGAAGGCCAGTTTTGATGTTCTAGTCTGTTTTTTCTTAGTAAGTTTAGTAGCTTTTCAGACCCACAGCATTGATTTGTTTTCTCACAGTGGAAGTATGAAACACCTCATGTTTTCATATCTGAAGCAGCCTGATTTCTCTCTCCCAAAGATGAAAGCACTGCTAATCTGATGGGTACAGTTTCGGTGGTCTACCAGTCTAGCAACAATTCTTGAACCCCAAATGTCTGTATCAGTTTTGGAAAAAATGCTTTCTGACTTTTGCACAAAACTGCACCTACAGGTGACATAAAATGTTTATTTTGTGTTCATAATCTAGAATATATTTGCTTAAATTTCCCCAATTTTGTCAGGTAGAACTCGTTGGTTGATCCACGTTCGCATACTAGACTGGAGCAGGAAGTTTCAGAGTGGTCAGTTTGTACTTTTTTAGCTCTGTGTGTGTTGTGTGAGGGTGTGCCAAGCTGGGCAATAAGGGTTTTGTTACAAGATGACATCATCTTGTGACAGAGACAAGGGCTGGGATTCCTACAAAGGGTTAGTAGAATGAGAAAAGCGGTTTCTGTTTCCGTGGGCGTGCGCTCTGGCATTCAGAACTTTGCAGACAGACAGGTTGTTTACATGCACCAAAAGCTACATAAGACATTAAAGGAAAGAGAAAAACCTGAAGAGCATAATAGTTTCCCTCTAAAAAGCAGTCAAAGTGTAGACGATCAGCAAAGACATATTTCAGGCCTATAACTAGCTTTGTTTTAGTTTTGCACTAGAGCTACAAATCTACTAACAACAGAAAGACTCGAGGACAAAGTCGTAAATATGATGTTTTAATAGAGCTCATGAAGTGCATTCCCCAATCAGATCTTTTAGACCAGCGTTCGAGGCCTGAGTCTCAGCTAAACGAAACAGAGGCTGCATTTTCTGTTCTGCTTGAACTATAATGCCACATCTGTGCAGAGCTGTGCTGCAGCCAGCAGCTAAAAGTGAGAGAAAAAAAATAGTTGGCAGCAGGCCCTGGTTTCTAGGAACAGTATTCTTTAACGGTGACAGTACTTTTCCACAATAATGGAAGGCAAATAGGAAAATCTTGTTTGGCCTGCAAGAAAAACCTCTGAACTTGAATCTAATATACATACACATGTGCACGTGCTTAAAGCTTGGGGGGCCTATGTGCTTATTATCTGTCAGTACTGAAGCTGCCGTATGTCCAGGAGTGGCTGTGAAGCACTTATAGTTAATGGACAATCAGAGAGCGTGTCCTATGGGGGGGGGGGGGGTCCAGTTCTCCAGGCCTTTGAGGGATTCATATTTCACAAACGCTGATACGCCCCTGCTAAAAATAACCAGGAACTCTGGCATCCAGAGTGTGTCGGACACCTAGCGGGCTAGGGGCAGAGTCCCACTTGCTGATAACCAGGGGCAAAAAGGCCCAATAAGGCATGAAAGTCAGGCTAAGCAATCAAGTATGCAGGCGTGATGACACTTTGCACAATGTCAGGACATCGGGGTCATGCATACAGTATTGTGCAAAACATAGAGACTGCCCAAAAGCAGGACACTACTCCGGAAAATTACCTCAACAACTAAATGTAATATTATATTTCAGTATTTATGGAGTCCACACTTATTAGAGCTTCCATTCTTTTTAGGAGACTCGCTTTCAGTTCTTCAAAGACATCTGCAGTCACACCTCCAAAGCTCAGTCTTAAAAGTTCGTTACATTTTCCACTTCTCAGAGTTTCAGTTATTTCAGTTACAGATTTAGACACATCAATCCATAAAGCATACTTCACATCCCAGTTTTGGATGCTCTGGTGCAAATGTTCTTTGCTGGCAAGTCGCTTTTCTCCGTATCGACTTCTTGACAGCTACACATCCTTTCAGACCATAGCTTGTAATCTCACAGTGGAATCTTCAAGTCAGTTATCTTATACTTAATCTCCTCACAAACAAGAGTAACCTGTACGTACTGGCTGTTTTGACTGGAAGCAGTACTGCATGTCCCATTTTAAAGTAACTATATGTATTACTGCTTGGAAAGTCCAATTCTAAACCCATCTCTAAGCTTAACCTCAGAAACCAAACAGAAATGGTTTAACCCATTTGGTAACTTCAGTAAAACCATGCTGTGGATGAGCCCCGTTTGTGCTCTGGGTTTCCAAGAGTAGTCAGAACAGTGTTCTGAAATTATACAAATACACCACGGAGAAAGAAAATTGCCTGAACATATCACAGTGCTGACGTTCTCATAAGTGCGAGTGTAATAATGGGAGAGGGAACAGTGCAGGAATAATCAGCTCACCCGCTGTGTCCCGCTGATGAAACCCAACCCGGCAGTCCAGCCTGATGGACAAGCCGAATGGTCACATGACTGACTGAAAGACTGCTCTGCATTTTCCAGCAGCACTTTAGTAATGGCCACGATACGGGCTTAATACATCAAAACCAGCTCGAGTCACACCCTGCAGGCAGAAGTATATTGCTTTTGTATTGCATAGTGCTGCAACATAGCAGAATACAGGGACCTCCGGATCAAACGGAAACAGCCTCAGAGTCCAGAGCCTGTTTGCAGACGCTGAAAAGGGTTACAAAAGAGTTTAAAAATCCTCTTCCATTACAGACTGAGCCAACGGTTCCTCCCATGACCGCTCTCTCTCCTCCTTGTATTACTAAGCCACTGCAAACATCATAAGACTTCCGTATGAAGGCTTCAAAACAGACTCTGAAACCCGGCAGAGAAGGTTCTCATCATCTCCTTCATCAGCTCAAAGCTGTCTTTATTGTTGGATCAATAGTTTCTGAGAGAGGATGCACACACAGTTCATATAGCTCAAAGACGCCAAAATCCGCTACGGCAGAAATGACAGTTCTATGTCTGTCTCTGCTATTTAAGGAAAGAGCAGTAATCAAAGCTTTAAGGGTAGCAGACTGGATGTGCACCAAGAACTCTGACTGTTATTGAACGTTGCTGCCACTAGCCGTGTTATTATTGTTTACCGTGCTGCGCTACCACCTGTCATGCCGGCATATTATTGTTATCTTTGTTGCACATCTCTACTAGCATGATTGCTTTTGCAACCTTGCACATTCAGATGATAATCTGCATACTTTGCTGTTCCTGTGCATCTCACTACCATCATCAAAAAATTGATTTATTTATAGGCTTGACATTGAGCAGAGATTCCTTGATTAATACAAGGAACAGTTTAAATCACTCAGGAAACTTTACATGAAGTTTTTCTGACTCCTATAAAGTTACTATGAATGTGGGCGGATGTAGATATGCCATTTTTACATTGACGTATTTGCTGATGCAAGATATAAACATTCATAAAAAGCAGAAATTAGGATATCTAGTTTTATGGGGGATTGTAAGAAATTCAGATTCTTTAGGAGAGTAACCCAGTGACATCTGAGTTTTTCCAGAGTACAGTATGTCATAAAATGTTGGGTTCAAATATCTGTCAAACCCTGAACGATTTTGGAAAACGTCTCATTTCGATTTAACTAACTAACATTGTAGAGACCTAATGATGTCCTGTGATAACCCATCCCATGCAGCTTGGCTATTCTCACACTGTTCTTGCGATAGGGGTGGAGGTGGAGTGACACCAGGTCTTCTGGACATGTAACACATGACAACAAACCGTTCACCTTGGCGCTGACCACGGTGCCTACACACACGGATTCGCTGGTCGTCTCCACCAAGACAAAAGCGGGACTCTTCACTGAAGATGACACGCTGCCTTCCTGAGTCACTCCATGACAGTATGGCACGACACCATTGCAGTCCTTGGAGATGTTGACGTGGTGTTAAGGGCAGTCGTCGTAACTGTCTGTGTGCATGCAGTCCTGCGTTGTGCAGTTCTGGAGATTAGAACTATTCTAATTGTTCTTTACTTGAAACTACAGTCACTATGCAAGAACTACATCATTAATTCACTCTGAAAACCTGAGGAAGCGCTGGCTTTGTCCAGTGCCGTCTCAGAATTACGACCCAGGCAAACACACAGGTGTGAGCATGTGCTCCCCATTCCCAGAGAAAGAGCAAACCAGCCAGCAAGTTGTTGACAACGTGTTTACACGAGAAGAATGTTTACAGCCTTCTTTTCTCTCAGGTCACATGAAATCCAGGTCATCAGTTCACATTTGCGACCGGCTCATGCTTTTTAATTAACCAGCAGTTGCTGTTTCCAATGAAGCCAGGCCTTGATGGCCTAAAATGACCCATTTCAGCCCCTCTCTACTACAAAACAATATGAACACTGGAGCATAAGGTTTGGGGCTACAAGTGGCAGCAGTGAAGAGAATGAAATCCCACAGAGCCACACAAACAGGAGCAGAACTTCCACTGCTCTACACGAGGCCTGTGTGGGTGTCCTTCTCTCAGAGTGTTGTGATGCTGATTATCTCCCGCAGCGGGCCTCCCTCCGCAGCAGCCCTGAAACAGGGCATCGCACAGCAGAGGTCTTGAGGGGTTTGGGCAAAAAGAGAGAAAAGACAGAGGAAATGAAAAAGAAATGCACCAGCAAGGCATCATCTGCTTTGAATAAGAGCCAAGACAGAAATCTCACTGTAAACACCCAAGGCAGCTTCTTCTCTAGCTTACAAAGCAGGCAGTGATATGTTACAATGTGCACTCCCGTCCTTCCCTACCACTTGGTTTAGTGGTTCAATAACTCCTTCGTTTAGCTCTGTAGACATATGCCTGATGTAATGAACGCTCGGCATGAGGTAAAAGGCCTATGTGGAAGTGCAGCTGTTCAGGCACTGACTGAAGCCCATCACACAAGTCATTAATCTCAAATATGCGGCTTATATAAGACTTTCAGCTGTTCTGATATCCCAAACCATATGAACCACATCATATCATAACTGCTTTGACTAAAGATTCATTAGCCTGTTTCCAACCAGTTTCTGTGCAAAAGGCAATCGATTCAATTTGAAAACACGTTAAAAAAAAAAAAAAAAAAAAAAAAAAACCACATGTTTTTTGCGGTCAAGCAGTCTGTTTCCATCAAACTCAGTTTTAGCCATAAATAGGCGCCAATGGAAACGTTACTGATAAAACTTGTATGGGACGTTTCCATCAATAATTGTATTTAACATCCTGGTTCTTTTATTTTACATTTATTCATAATGTGAAAGATTACAGTTCTCTGCAACATAGAATCATTTGCACTCATTGTCACAACAACAGTTAGTAGCACTAACAGTATAGCAGTAGCACCCAGAAGGAATCAGCAGGCAGGAATGAAACTTGGTAGGTAGGTTTGACATTGTGAGACATGCAAATGATTCAAGGTGTCATTCCACCTCCACCCCTACTGCAAAACCTGCAGGACCTGTGTGAGAATACTGAAGTTGCATGGGATGGATTATCACAGGACACCATTAGGAACCTCTACAGCTCCATGCATGAGTTAGCAAAAATGGAGGCCCGACGCCATACTGAGAGACACTACTTCTGTATGTGTAGCTCAATAAATATTGTCCATATCAGTCTAAATGTATCTTCATTTATTGTTCCTGGTAACCTTTATCTTCCTTCCCAATGGCACTGCAATCCCACACTTTCTTCTTAGTAAGATTCTTGCATTTAAGGTGTCGCTGTTTCTGCTGAATTGTACAAAAAGATTGTATTGACAATTTTCATACCCAAAGCATATACTGATGAACTTTTTGCAGCCATTTTCTGTACTAA
The DNA here is from genome assembly GCA_034552555.1 of Semaprochilodus insignis. NCBI lineage: Eukaryota > Metazoa > Chordata > Actinopteri > Characiformes > Prochilodontidae > Semaprochilodus > Semaprochilodus insignis. Next base: position 29,567,184 of record CM067474.1, read on the forward strand.
AATACAAATATAGCAACTGACTGCTACACATCTACATTGCCCTTCTCAATGCATCATTAACATGCCCAAACAGAGCAGACAAGTAGCCCCTAAGTAATGACAACTGCAGTTCTACTCCATGTAACCCCTTACAGATACGTTGACATGTTGACATATCCAAAGTGCCTCCATCCAACAGAGCCATTTGCATCAATTAAGGTTTGAGAGGTTTCCATCTCGGTTCCATCTCCACCCGCCGAGTCAATAACGAGCTTCTGCCATAATGAGGCTGAAGTACTAGCGCAGAAACATGAACCCAGATTCATGCCCTCTAGATTGTCGTGGTTTATATGAAGCCACCCAGCATACAATGGCTTCATGTATTAACATACAGGAGGTCAGTACACAAAAGAAAACAGCAGTGTGGATTTCCACATGCTGGGCAAATCATGACCTCATACAGCTCGCAAATAAATAAAGAAATGGAGGTTATAAATAAACCCAGAAAACAATAGAGGCAAAAACTACAGCAAGAAACTAAAAACAGACTACAAAAGAGAGCTAGAAAGAGAGACAGAGACACAAAGAGACTCAGAGAGAGAATGAAATGGACATAAAATAAGGCCCTTTCAGAATGATGCTCTGAACCAGATCCATTTCTCTCAGCGCTGGAGGCTGCTAACTGGGTCAGGGTGACAAGGCATCCTCAGTGCTTCCCCCCCCTTTCTGTCACAGGCCTCGGACTGTGAGGGTCAGGAGGTCCGAAGAGCTCACCATCAGAGCCCAGCACACAGCAGGCCAGTGTCACCCAGAGACAGGCTCCATTGTCCAGCAAACAGGACACGAGTGACTGCAGACCTGTGTCCAGTTTAGCACAACCACCACCATTCTCATTCATTTTCACCTTCTGCAAAGCGGCCTTCACCAATCTGGTACCTCTCCAAAGTGATAACAGGTTCTGGGCTGAGGGAGGAGGAAGCTGAGGGAACTGCCAGTGACCATTTGGACTGAATCTGGTGTGCCTGAATGATGCAGGGAACATGTAAGAAAGCTGTTCGGAATAAAGCAGAGATGGATTTAAGCATAGAACATTACTACTCAGTGAAGTCATTACCAAGAAACAGAGCACCTAAATACTTGGTATTAGTATCAACCGTCTTTTCCGATCTGTCCAAAGCTCAGCGGTTTGGTCGACTGACTGTGAGGAGATAAGTTAGGACCCCAAAAAAATGTTGGAGCAATTGAGAGTTCACTCAGCTGCCTACAGCTGGAAAGACCATAAACAGCGAAAAACTTCTTTGCTCACCAAACTCAGCAGCTCCAAGATGGAAAGAAACTTTCTCTTGATATTTTGACCCCAAAACGTCACTTTCCTCTAAAAATTAGCTACTTAAGAACAGTTAAGCCAGTTAAATATCACAAATGATAGATTTCCGGAACCGTAGCTGGGTCTTTTCTAATCCCATAATCCCATGAGCACCGGGGGAATGCGGCTGCGGTTAATCTGCATACCAAACTCAAGCCATCCCCTCTAATCGAAAACAAATCTCTTTTTCATCGATATAATGATGTCTCCGATTTGCCACAAACTGAACAAAAGAAGAGGACTGGAAGCCAAGCAAACCACTCATGAAATCAAAGCTCCTTTGTTTCCCCTAATGCTCAAAATCATTTCAAGTAGACATTCACAGTTCAACAATCTCAGGAATGGCAATAAAGCTTATAAAGACAGTGTTGAGGCACTAATTTTGGCGAGGCTAATGATGCTGCCAAAATAACATTATAAAGTGCTACAGAAAACAGACATTCAGGGGTAGAACTAGAATATTGGAAATATTTTGGAAAAACGGGAAATGTGTTTATCATTACATGTTAATTATTTAAAGCGCCATGCAAAATAATTCCAGCAGTGCCAAGTGGTGCAATCGGCTAAAAAGACTGTTCACTACCACCAGGTCACCTTGTCAAATACTCAAGGGGCTTTGCTCATGGACATGACAATACCAGGACTTCAAAAGTACTAAAATTAAAAGTTTTTTTTGGATATTCCTTATAATGCAGTTAAATATTTTAAAATAAACCTGAACTATCCATTTAACATTTTCAAACTTAAATGGCCAAATTTTCATAACCAAAACACAAAACAATTTTAAGATAAACCTGCAAACAATGTCTATTTTTAACCAACGTTGTTCTTCCATAATCTAAACTGTTTTCAGGCAGATTGTTTTAAAGCCAATTCTTTACTAGACTGATAGAATGAGAACTGAGGTGATGAGAATAAGGCCAATACAGATCTTCAATTGCTATACGGAATTGTATGAATATTGTTGATTTGTGATAATACACTCACATATTTATGAGCTCTGTTTTAGACGGCTTCATGGGAATGACTGAATAGGGCTAGAGCCAGTAGAAATACATCCAGCTCTGCATTCTAGACTGTATAGTTCCTTTATCCTGTCGATCAGAGCAATGGCAGCACTGCATAGAAAACTGAGCCATATTTATCCAAAATGCTGCATAAACATGGCAACCAGACCCAGCTTTCTAGGCACAGTACATAGGAATTGGTAATAAACGGATAAACGGTAGAACCTCAGACAGTACTCATGAGTACATCAGGCACACTAAAGTACTTGGTGTACCCCGAAATGGATTCCTTGCCATGTTATAAATAAACTTCCTCTACTAAAGCCTTTCAAAAACCCTTTTCCAAGCCATCAACTAAAGTTCAAATACTTCATGGTGTCCACAACAGATGATCGTTCTCTTATGTCAGGGCTCAGTGTCATAAATCATGTCAGTTTCATAAATCATCAAACAAGAGCATATAGTCACATGAACGCAGTCATGTGTTAACAGTCCAGCGAGCCCAAAACAGCCCAACCAGTTGCTCTTGAAAGCCGCAAGAACGCTGTTAAAATCCTGAAAGGAATCCCTTACAGTGGAAGTTGCACATGTTTAAAGACCAACCTGCTAAGGTGATACAATGCCTCGCTCTCTTTCCCCCTTGTTTGCATCTCAAACATTTTAATACATTTTCATTTATGTAAAAATACATAATTAACAGAAATTATTGTTATTATTACAATTAAAATAAATGCAGTAAACGCATGAATTCCAAGCCGATGGTTATGCCCTCTAAATTCAACTGGGGGCGATCAACGTAAAGTATCAAGCAACCCCAAAACCACGTTTTTTTTTTTAAACCACTGATTCTTTGCCTGGAGGTGGGGCTCTCGAGATGGCAGTCAAAAAGCCACATGAGCCCCTTCAGACGCATGTTTGAGAATAACAGTTCCATAAAATCCCCATGGCAGTAATGGGGTCCAGCTAAAGAGCGTGGCTAGACCCCATTACCGCGGTCAGCTGCAGTAGCTCTGTAGCAGCTAAGCTTCACTACCTTATAAACACCAGGTGATTATTAGCTTACTCGGCTACAGAATGTCCACATTTGGAGCGCCGGCCTGGCAGAAAAGTCTGCCATCTGAAGCAGGTCATTCGGGTTACCTCACACAGGAATGTACTTATGCCGATTAGCATTACTCAGTTAAGAAAGTAAATACATTTCCTTACTCTGAACGACTGAGCTGTTAAAAACCTGTTTGTGAATATCCCCAAAGCATGTAAAATGCTAATTAAGGTCAAAATGAATTACTGCTTTGTCCGCTCACAGTTATCATTTGCAACCACGTTACTAGCTAACTAGTCAGGAATATAAGCTCCCCAGACAAAAAAAAACAAAACAAAACAAACAAACAAACAAAAACAAAAAATAGTCACCTTATGTGTTTAAGGTGGTAGTAACTTCAGCCTCCCGCAGATGGCGCTGCACGAGGATGATGGGGCTATAAATACCTGCGGGGTGTGAGTGACGGGATTCATAGATTGAGAAGAGGTGCTACAGTGCAGTGAATGTCTCTTTCCATGTGTGGAAAATGGCTCCAAAACAGATGTTAATGACTGACTAAAAGGACTGACTGCATTTGGGCGTGCCAAAGACCATAGTGTGAAGGAAGCATACGGTCATACAGTTCTATCAGCAGTGGCACAAATCCCAGTCTACAGGGGATTCTCCTGAGAATTGTACCAGGGAAGGCATCCACCAAATCTGGCCCAACTATGGAATTCTTTGATGCAGGAGTGTCTGAACACTGATGTGGCCTACATCCAGAAACTTGTCTAGTACATGCCAAATCCAATCACAGCTGTTATTGGTGCTTGTGGTGGTATTACATGCTGTTAGGTACATTTCAGTCACAGGTGATTCATTTTTTTTTGTCTGGTAAGCTTACTAGGAGGAGCAGCAGCAGAGGCTTTACACATTCAAAAGGATATTTTCCGCATTTGAATGTGCATTATTTCTTTGAATTCTATGAATATTTGAATGTCAAATTTGATTGGCAGCCCTGCCTTGCTGTAATAAAGTCCTGAAAGCATCTAGGCGGCTTCAAATGGCTCGAGGGTATGCTCCTCTGATGTTGATGGAACGACGTCAAGAACAGATACTTTATGTACATACACTTTGTTTGCAAGCCCCATCTCGTAGCGCTCTGAAGAGCCAACGCTCCTTGGCCAGCCCCCACATGGAGACAAGTGATCAGTCCTCAGAGACATCTATAATCTTCTACTATGATATAGGCCTTATCTTTGTGTTCATACACTTTCAACACTCCAAAAAGAGTACACCTCACCCACCCACTCACTCACGCTGGATTAGCTCATCACAAGACCTTTCGCATTTAGCAGCACCAGCCTCTTCCAGTATAGCCATTTGAATTCAACCTGGGAAACTGAGCCTTCAGCCACAAAGATGGAAGAGCAGAGATGTCCAACTGGAATAGTGACAATGCTCTGTCTTTTTGTGGCTCTCCTCTCCTCCCGCCCCCCCCACTGGCCTACATACTGCTAAGGGTTCGTTATTTGAGAATCATAGAATAAAGGAAGGAAACCGATCTAAAATGTTTGGCGCAGGAAAACGATATGATATTCAAACACTTGCGCTGACTGGGGCAGTCCATGACTTGTCAGGAGGCTGGCCGCAACCCAAGACGCAACAGCAGGTCCAAATCTTAAGAGCTTTCACAGAAGATCTGGTTTGGACCTCGGCGAGGCACTACTGTTACATGCCGGTCGCGGATAAACTATTCCATATGAGGCTTCGTTGGTGCCAAGAGGCCGTTCAGGCAGCACATTAACCCAGTTTCCAAGGCAGATGCAGAACCTCATGGCAGGCTATGCCAGAAGGGATCCAAACAGCCACCTACAACAATGGATTGAGCAGATTGGGTCATGACAAACATTTGAGGTGCTAAGCAAATAAACTGGATATGATGGCACATGTGCTTCTCAGTCACGTTTGCCAGTGCCCGTGTCACTGGGCCATTGTAGAAGGTTTTAGGCACAAAAAAAAAACATTTACAGAGGCTCAAAACAGGAATAATATATTGGACCACAACAATAGCTCAGATCGCACCCTCATTCTGTCTACCTCTTGTCCTTTTATCAAAGGCAGGAGCTGAGTCAAGGGCGCAACTCGACCTACACATATACGCCACCCTTAAATAAGAGTGCGGTGCGCAGTGTGGCGCTGTGTAAAAATATGAAAATAGAAACCATGTGTCACACTGCGGCAGGTGTTAATGGTGGTTTTAAGAGCCAAACTTTGCCACAGTTCCATGTAGGACATTGGGGTGGGGTAGGGTAGGGTACAGTAAGGTAGAATGGGATGGGGTAAAAGCAGAATGGGATAGGGTAGTGTAGGGTATTGTAGGGTGGGGTAGGACAGGATAGGGAAGGATAGAACAGAACAGGGCAGGGTAGAGTAAAATGGTGTAGGGTAGGATAGAGTAAGGCAGTGTAGAATGATAGGGATAGGGTAGGGCAGAATGGGATAGGGTAGGTTAGGGTAAGGTAGGGTAGAATAGGATAGGGTAGGGCAGAATGGGATAGGGTAGGGCAGAATGGGATAGGGTAGGTTAGGGTAAGGTAGGGTAGAATAGGATAGGGTAGGGTAAAATGGGATAGGGTAGGGTAGGGTGGGGTAGGATAGGATAGGGAAGGTTAGAACAGAACAGGGCAGGGCAGGGCAGAGTAAAATGGTGACAGGGTAAGGTAGGGTAGAATGGGATAGGGTAGGTTAGGGTAGAATAGGATAGGATAGGGTAGAATAGGATAGGGAAGGTTAGAACAGGGTAAGGTAGGGCAGAATGGGATAGGGTAGGTTAGGGTAGAATGGCATAGGATAGGGTAGGGTACAATAGGATAGGGAAGGTTAGAACAGAACAGGGCAAGGTAGAGTAAAATGGTGTGGGCTAAGATAGAGTAAGGTAGGGTAGAATTTTAAAAGCAATTTTGGTGGCTCCCCACAGATTGCCAAATCCACCTCCACTGCTCCTTAAATAAGCGGAAGTAGGTGGGAGCGCAGAAAGGATGGTACAGAGCCAGGAAGTTTGTAAAGGAATGGCCTCTATGGTGTCGAATTGAGAAGACATATACTGTCTGACGTAGCTTGTATCCATATACCCAGAGGTGCATTCTAGATGAGGTTTCAGGATTCAGCTTTTGAATCGCAAATATAGACACTGTATATATTACCCAAATACACCATTGAAAATTGTAGATGGTAAAACAGTGGGAAACCATTATTACCACACTGCCTCCCAACACCATGCATGTATCTCATGGTCATGATTATATTTTAAAATACAGAGTCGAGTCACATTATTATGACCACTTCCTACTTTCGATGGCAGAAGCGCACAGCTCATGAAGGAAGTCACATGTTGTGAGCTGACTTGGTGGGTATATAAGGTGTGTGACAGGTTGTCTTCACATTTCTGTCATGGACAAAAGGGGCGACACATGCTGACTGTCTTCCCTTGGGCGGATGGGACCTTCCAGCAAAACAATGCCACAAGTCACACGGCTAGAAATGTCCGACATTGGTTGGAAGAGCATGACCAAGACTTTCAAGTACTACCCTGGTTCCCTGATTTCCCAGACTTGAACCCAACTGACATCTGTGGTACCACCTCGATCGTTATGTTCGCTCTATGGATCCTCCCCCATGCACTCTCCAACAGCTGTAGGATGCCTGATACCTGTGACAACCTACCAGGACCTTGCTGAGTCACTCCCAGGCCGTCTGTGCTGCACACGGCGGTTACTCTGGATATTAGCTATGTTTTGGCCCTAATAGCATTATAGAACTAATATCAAGACTATAATATTTTCCTCAAGAGCTACTTCCAATTCTGAATTCACAGATCAATTCTGAAGAGGATCCAGTTTCTCTACCACTGATAAATGAGTCCTAAAGCCTGACTTGGCCTATCTGGCTGGTATTCGCTTTCATCACACTGCGTGCTTCAGTGAAATCAGCTACCTCGGAGATTCTCTAAATGTTGAGCTTGCACTGTGATATCCTGCTAACAGTCCGTAAATCTCCCCATGTTCCTGCTCAACGTTTTATTTGGGTGTTAACTCAAGAGTCTTATGAAAATGTAGGTCAAGGGGAGTGGAATGTAGTCATCATAGTTTCTTCCTCTGCTTGTTCTGAGTGGAAGCACTGGCTCATGTTTCGAGCCTGGACAGATGCACCGGTGCTGCTAGAAATAAAGAGGAGGCTGTGACTACAACCTGTGCTGGTCCCATGTGGAAAATCACCACAATAACCAGATAAACATTGACACAGGGCAGGGCAGTATGACGATATTGATCGTTATTGTGATAAATTATGTCACAATTTGTCTTTCTGGCTGCACATAGAAAGTATAAATAGTCATGGGTTTAGTGCATAAATGTTTTATGCAGCATAAATAAAAGTCATAACATTCATAATTTCTGGGGCAATACTAGAGGGTTCACCTAATGTTTATGGATTGGGGGGCTAAGTACTAGGGGGTGGCCTGGGGACATGGTCTGCAAGGAGAATTTTATAATGGCCACCACAGACTGAGTAAAGCCAGGGACTCTACTCCCAGGGTCTGACAGGATTTGCTGAGCTGGTAGTTCTGCTGTTCATGCTATGTTAGTAAATCTCTGCTAGCATAGCCGAGCCAGCCCCCAGGTCGCACTGATACTGCAGTATATTGTGAATCTGCTGGAGTAATGAGGAATGAATAAGAATAAACCACATATGATCTAAACTAGTACCGTACATTCATTTAAGTAGGAGGACTGGGGTTGCTGCATGGCCTGTTCCTACTCATCAGATGTCCGGAAAAATATATATTGACATATTTAATATTGTGAACACTGTGTCATATTGTTGTACTGGCCAGCTCCACCAAGACATGATGTGTACAAGTTGTGTCAATCTAGTAACAAAGAATGGACTGTGAATGTCACTCAAAACTTTACAGGCTTATGCCTGTTTAGCCTGTTGCCCTAAGCCATTTCGCCCGAGGCCATTTGAAATAGCCTGTTCTGCCTGTTGTACAGGAGATGATACACACTTTTACTTGTGTTTTTGTCTTAATGGTAACATTTCTACAACAATTTCCTCTAACTTGGGTACACAACAGATAAATACAGCATTTATGAAGCACATCACTTCACAACATGCTTAAAAGCTCAATTTCACATATGGGGAACACTAGTGTCTTGATATGGTTTGTATGAAATAAATCTATGAACCAGGGATGGAAAAAAAACTCAAACTCATGGAAAAAAACTTCAAACCAGCGGTAAATGTGTTCATACTGTCACTGAGGGCTGCTGCAGTGCTAACTCACATCTTACATCTGTTTGTCAGACAAGTTCTCGCTTTACACTTACTGCACAGACTTTAGACAAGCTGCTAAAATCTGAGAGTTCTGCCTCAGGCACCGGGACGACACAAATAACAAATAGTCCTCATCACAGGAAATGACAGCGCGCTGAGTCTTCTATAAGCAAAAAGGAGAAGAAAGGGGCAGGAAGCATACATTGTCTGGAGCAGCCCATGAACCGAATGACTGAATTATTCACAGTCCACATAATAAGATCAGTTTTAACAGTTACTTCATATATAAAAAGCTTTCAACTGACTTAAAAAGCAAGCCAGCCAATATAAAGCACTTTACGGAGATTGGTGAAAGGCACTATCAGCCATAAATGGTGGGTGTGAATGCCTAAAGATAGAGGAGGCTCAATTGCACAAGACAAGGCAACTTGTTGAACCTCCTCCTGACTTACAGGATTGTACAACAGCCTTTTAATGACTCATAACATTGCACAACTAAATGAATGTACCTATAGCAATAATGTGGGCAAACCATTCACTGCAGTAATGATACATACGTAAGGAATGTCTTCCGCAGCCAGGTAGGAAGTCCATCACTCGCTAACATGTCGAGGGAGACGAGGAAATCTCACTCTTACTAAATCCTAATGTTTCACTTTCCCTATGCTTTCACACTGCTACAGTAGCTATTAGATATTACATTAGCTAGTTATCCTTATTTATCATCAGGTCTTCAAAATTTCTGATTTCGGCAAAAGCTGAAAGGCTGGGCATCATTCAGAACGCTTTGATAACAATACCAGTACAGATCCCTGACGTCAATACAGATTCCTGAGCTGTATCCTTTTCTGATACCATCTTTTAAAAGACAAATAGGAAGGGAATGTGGCTTAAACAAGAAATAAGTGTAAGCTGCAGGAAGTGGGCGTACTTATGGAACGCAAACATATTGCTGACAGTAATAAGACCAACTATTTAGATGCTCATGATGGCTGCCTTGCATATCCTGCATCTGTTTGGTGCGTCACATGTACATGTCCTCAGAAATTAACGCCATGCGTACACGAGGTGCAGTACACACAGAAACAGTAGGGGCAGTACAGTCGCTCAGTGCCATCAAAATGGCAGGAAGTGGTGAAGAAAGGCTGTGTAACCGTAAAAATGTGTTCTTGTCCACCGCACAGTGACAGATGTGCTTGTCAGACCAGCTGGCAAGAAACCAGTGTTGTTTTAAAAGCCGACATGGAAACAAATACGAGACCGTTATATCTGTGCACGATGGAAAATGCTGGACGAACTGAGTGGTCTGCCCTCTATAGGAAGCCTCCAGTAACACATGCAGCACATAGGTAAGGAACTCTTGCGTTCATGATGCAGCCGGTTGTCTACATGAACACATGACCAAACAGCAGGTATATCACTGCCCTAATACTACGGTTGCTAACACTGTACATTAGGTATTGACTAACTAACATGAAGTAATCCATTAACAAGGGTTACAATGCTTAATCAATGTAAGCATTACATTATAATTACATTAATCAATATTACATTATTGATTAATGATTACATTAATTACATTAATCAATAGAAGGGATATTTATATGGCAGACTTGATTTTTTTTTAAATATTGAAATCTGTCATGGGATATTAACATGCAACACTTTCCAGCGTAACTTCCAGTTGCGAATACTACAGTTGCAAATACTGCATCCAGTGCAACATAATGCTGAAAGACAAACAAACAATAAACATTTTATATTGTAACCACCATTTAAAAAGAGTGCAATCTGAGTTACAGCCATAAAGTTTTAGGTGGGGATATTTTAACATAGACCTTGTGAACTGCCTGTAGATGAGTTAGACCAATCAGAGGCAACTAAACACCAACATGATTCATACATGACGAAATGACATGCACAACTAAACAGCAGTCTAGCATACTGCTATATCCAGCGCTGAAGCCTAGAACTTTTCTTCATAGAAAATAACTGTGATTAAAAATGTTCACAATTAGATATCGCCCTACAGAACCAGTCAGTATCTTCCCATTGTCCAGATGAGCTTATCCAGGTCTATTCTTATCTGGTCTAAACCAAGCACACACAGACTTGTTTAACAACTGCAGAAAGAAGAGAACAGTGTTAATAAGGCCTGGACCAGGTTATTATATGAAACAAGGGAAGAGATCAGGTAGCACAGACACTAATACGTACCTCCTTTCTGTAAACGCGTCATGAAAAATGAGTAGTTAACTAGCCCATCTTCATAAAAAGCACTTACCCTACGATTACAGCAAGGTAAATCAGGAGCCATTACCTTTACACGACAATGCACACTTAACATCACACATGTTTAAAGACTTTCATTAAGCTCCTTCACTAATGGCTTTCAGCAGTCGTGCTGAAACACAATCTCACGGAAAAAGAGAGAGATAATGTAATCTATGCTTATCTAGGATCATTTTAGATCCTTTTGTCTTCTGGTGGTTCAACTGATTAAAGCCCTGGATGGCAGAACAGAGGTGATTACGGCGTGTATCTCAGCTACGGCATGTCCCACAGAACAGAACTGAGTCATCACCGGCAAGAAGGATCTCGCAGGTTCGCATTCAGAGGTACAGGGTGTCTTCAGAGATAAAGCAGTAAACCGTGCTCCTGCAGCTCATGGTCACATTCAGTACAATTAGGAACAGGAGGTCTCGCCAGGACAAAACCAGATCACAGTGTTTGACGGCAGTCCCCCAGGGGAAAACTTCTCCCTTATATAACGACCCTGGAAAGATACGCAGACAACCGAGATACTCAGTTGGTGTCACAAGGCTATAACAAAGCGATCAGCGAGCAGCTTTCTAGAGACAGAGCATCAATAAATCTGATCTACATGAGATAAGTGGTAACATTTACGAGAGTTGGCATAGCACTGCTGAAGTGAGTGGGAAGCAAGCCACCTCCTAGCATTGTGAAGAAACGCAGGGCAGGCTATAAGTGTCAGCGTTCGATGATGGATAGGCCCGTTCAGGAATTTTCTGTGCAAGCCAGCGTTGCAATAGCTGGCGAGAGCACACATTCGAGGCTCGGCTATAGAACCACCCGCAGAGATGAAGGGGCGGAACCCAAGGAATCAAGACATTCTCCTCCAGGGTTCCATAGCATAAGGATTACAGCAAGTTCACAGGTTTACAAGGGTTCACGAAAACACTGATCCAAACTGAACGCAGAAAAGAAGAGAGTGGTGGTGGGGGAGGGGGCAGGGTAGCGGTGTCTTATTGCAGCTTGAGGACTGTGAATAACAGCAGATCACATGCTTCAGGTATTCTGAGAGATGAAGTTGGCCAGAAAAAACAAATTATATTTATAGCCCCTCCTCACTGCCAAATCTTTAAATAAGTTAAGCCCGAGAAGCGATGGGGATTGGGGGAGGGGGCTGGGTTCTGCTAAAAACAACCACCGCTTCCTACTATATGACTATTAAAAAAATCGGGTTACTTCATAAAAGCATAAACTGAACTGGGCTGATCTTTATCAAAGTCTGTAAACTGCCAGCTTTATTACCTCAGACATCTCACGACTTCTGCTTATAACCATGTTCAAAAGATAAACACTCGGTGTAATAATTCTCAGATACGGGACAGGTGTAGTATTATCCCAAGCTTAGAAAGTTGTTCGTCCCTCTTTGAGACTATGGCATGGGTCTGGCACAGCTGAGCGTGGTATCCTTAAGATGCTGGATGGTTTTTTTTTTTCTTTTGACCGCGCAAAAATTCAGCTATCTGCTTAGACATCATTGCTGTACATGTTTCAACAGCCTACAACCAACATACACCTTTTTACAGTTCAGAGAATTTCCATTTCAGAATAACCATAACCTATGATTAACTCCATTTTAATGGGTGGAGCCCAGTCACAGAGGTCCAAATCTAGTTTTCGGAATAATTTTACTTGAATAAGCCAATCTAGTTTGTTTTTAACACCCATCAGAGAAAATGAAAACACATTCCAGACCAAAGTATTCCGCATAACCTTGCTTGATTAATGCTCGAGGAAACGTCCCATCTCCGTAAAACAGCCCACGGTAACATGACTCAAGTGGTGATTTATGGATTTACCTAAGCCAAAACCACCATCAGCCACTCCTGTTAACACATGCATTGCCTTTGGTGGCGACACTTTTAGATTCTTGTGAACCTGGCTCATTTGACTGTTTATTCTAAGTAGCTCGTTATGTAGGGAAGAGGCCGGTGAAACACGATGACTTCAAACGCTATACTCAGAAACACTATGTAACGGTAACATGCCAACTAACATTGACTGCCAACTAACACGTGATAGTAAGGTGCTACTTTTACTCCTCAACTACTTGCATTTTTGCACAAATATCTGCTGCTAGACCGATACTGCATTGCGTTACTGCTACCTTACTGCTAGTGAGTCCTATGTTCATATATACTATCTGCTAATATGTCATAGTATGTTACAACTCATTACACAACCCTACACATTCTCAGTACTGTGTACTGTTGGTGTTCTGTGTCTCGTGTTGTATTTGTTGTAAGTCTTCTGTATGTATTACACTGTATTGCACTAGTGTTTTTGTGTTGCACTATGGTCCTGGAGGAATGTTGTTTCATTTTACTGTGTACTTAGCTATATACAGCTTAGCATATAGCTGCAAAGACAGTAAAGCCTCTTGAACTTGGATTGAAACCGAAAAAGACCAAAAGGAAAGATGGATAAATGCACTGTATTTATCCAAACAAGACGATTTGGATACATATACACACACACACACACACACACACACACGACATACAAACACTGGGCCTCACTCAACAATATCTATCTCCCAAGACAGATAAAGTCTATGTTTTTATTTGTCTTAGAGAAGGGTCCTAAGGGTCCTGTGTGTGTGTGTGTGTGTGTGTGTGTGTGTTATGATAACATTTTATGATTATTAGCCAACTACACCAAAGAAAGAGCTATTGATATGTTGTTTATAGAGGCAGCAAGGGACGTTCATATAGCACCTTTTTAAACTCTCAGGAAGGGCTTGTTAATTAGCGGATTAGTTGCATCAGGTGTGTTGACAGCAGGGCAAACACTAAAATGTGCAAGGTAGGAGGTCCTCCAGGGCCAAAGTTGGAAACAACCACGTTAAAGCTAACATACAAAACCTTTTAATGTGCAGTTTGAAAGCAGTGGGGTTCCAGTCAGATCATACACCATAAATAACCATGAACAAGAGCGACAAGAGGACAGTTCAAAAACCATGTGGCAATTTGGCAAGAAAATGTGGCTTATTTTGCTTCCGCTCACCCTGTCTGTGTTGTACATGGAGTCACTTTCTGACCTCCACGAACGCAGTAGCGGTGTCGTCAGCTCTAGACTGACTCAATCATTGCACCGCCAGTCACAAGAAGAACTGAGGGTAATCATATGGCTCATCTGCTAGCTGGACCAACCCGTGTTGAAGGCACACTTCCTACGGGATGTGATTCACAACCCCTTAGATTGTCTCAGATTCATATCCGGCTGTTTGTGCAAAAGGTCTGGCTTGCACAAATGCCGAAAAGGGATACTGCAATAATCCTCAACATTAAAGACACGACTTACTGGTTAACAATGCAAGACTCTATCAAACACTCTAACCTGCACAATGCTATAATGAGTCACAGTCAAATAAGAATGGTCATTTGATTCACTGCCAAGAAGAACAACAAGACCTGCTCAGGTGTTAAGAATGGTTGAATCTGCGTCCCAGTGCGCTCGCTGATCAGTGAGCAGGAAGACGAGCAGTGCCTTGCTCTGTCTGAAATTATGATTTAAAGAAATCCAGCGATAAACACTGTTATCTGTCCGAGTCTGGCAGTCTAGTGGAGACAGTGACCAGACGAGCCAACCTAATACCATATATTATACACACAGTACAGTCCTTCAGGAACAAGGCACTGTTTTTAGGCTCTGTATATCAGGACAGTGGATTTTAAAACCAAGCATATGACTTCTATGACATGTCTGTGGATAAACAAGCTTACACGTTCACACGAGAAACACACATTCTCATTAAAACTATACTAGTAGTCATACAAGCATACTATGTGCTACAGCTGTGCTTTGTACCATCTGCTACCTGGTGCCTCTTATCTGATGTCTAGCTGCCTTTAGCTAGCTGCAGTAGTCTTTCAGTGCTTTCTACCTTTGGACTAAACCAGTGTTCTCCAGCCCTAGACCCGGCAAGCTAATTTAGTACAGAGTTCAGCTGTAAACTGTATCCACTAAGCTGCTCTACCCCTTACTCAACTACATTATATCTGATCCACACAATCAGGAGCTTAGAAAAACGTTGATTAGCCGGAGCAGGCGTAGCAAGTTGTGGATAGAACTAGGCTTTGCAGAAAGGTAGGGCTTAAAGACTAGCGCTGGAGGCCACTGGACTAAACAGATAAGACGCATGCTCTACACTGTCCTCTAGTGGGGTACAGAGTTCAGCGATCCTATGGTTAGTTTGAGAATGTTAGAAGTTCATTGTTAGTGATTATTATAATGTTTCAATTTAGCATGAAACATAATGTTTCCCAGATGGCTGGGAACTAATACAATTAATTTCACATAACCTACATTTGGCAGCATGGCATGATTTGCACATTTGGTCGAGGCTATAACTTCAACTTACAGCACAACTGAACCAAACAGTATACAACCGTATATAACGTCATATTTGTTACTGTCATCATTAGAGTCTACACAGGCACACGATCATCAGGGGAAAAATAATTATCCGATGCCCAAACAACCAAAGAATCTCATTTTTGGCAGACTGAAGTCGGGAAAAGGTAATCGAAAGGAAAACTTTGTGCATTCCAGCCAAACCTCAGAGTGCAAAGGGCATTTGGCTGAGGCAGGGAAAAAGCCCAAGGGGCTAGCTGGTCCGGCCCTTATGCAAAGATGTGCAGAAAAGAGTCAGGGCTGACTCCAGCAGCAACTTGATAGGCCCACACCCCCACCATCCTTCCTCCCCCAACACACACATTCAATCAGTCAGCCAAGGAGCTATGCCAAACAGGCACACATGGTGTTGGTTAGTGCAGGGCCTGCACCACGGAGGTCACCCCCAGCAGAGAAAGAGGGAGAGGGACGAGGGGACTACTTTGTCACCTTAGACTGGTGTAGCAAGCTTAGTCATACCCAGAGAGTTTTTCCGTTTTCCATGGAAGTCTGATTAGTGGAAGTGAAGGATAGGCTTCATACTTAATCTGATGGTTATAACCGCCTATGTTTTAACTACACCTGTCAATATCAATTATATTAGTATTTCCAGATTAATTAAGCAATGAGAGCTTTTATTTTATTTATTGGCCAGATAATAAAACAGACAAAATTCAACAATAATAAACCATATGCTAAATTTCCAAACTGCTTCATTGAGACAAACTAGGAAGGTCTTTAGAAGACTTCTATGATGAAAAATTAAAAAATATTTTTAAAAAAAAGATGTCATTTTAAAAAAACATAATATTTAGTTTTTCGGAACAGTCTGGTACTGATGGTTTTTGATCAAACCAGGCTGTACTGTATATCTTTGTCCTTATTGTTCACATAGTGGACTGTATTCGGAGGGTTGCCTGAAGCTTGGGTACCATTTAATTGTTTGTTAATATTTACTGGAGCCAGACATCCCCACCTCCAACACTTAAAGCCAGCATTCTTGCATGAGCAATCCACATTCTTCTAAATGCATGGGGTGAAGGGTGGCAAAACAGTCATCAGCCACAGTGGCTTAACGAGTCTGCAGAACATGTGGCCTCCAAATCCACCCCCACCCCTCAGTTAGAACGTGTCAAGCTTCTTCTGATTGTCTCCCTGTTCTTGAGGGATTACCAACAGCAGTGATCTAATGGGGTCCCCTACCGTGCCCAATACGGATGGGTTGTGAAGTTGGGGCATTGAGTTTCACAGAGCCTTTCTTCATGAAGGGATTTTCGGGTTGCAGCCTGGGAGCTGAGCACAAAGGAAAGGCTTTCTTAGGTTAAGGTGTGCATGCACCCCATGTAGTAGGATCCTCCACTGAAAGTTCATTCTTTTTCCACTTGCGGAGTTCAGGGTTCAATCCCACATTGAACAAAAGGACTGAATTCAGAGCAAGGAGGGAAGAAAGGAAGAGACAACTCCAGCTTTACACCTGACTAATTAAGATGCTGGAGCAACAGACACTCAAAAGGCTCAATCTGAATATGTTTGCCATGTTCCACAATGGCAGAAAGTTACAACTGTCCTAATAATAAAGTGTAGGACAGAACATAAATTCAGACTGCACTATTACCTTCAATTAACTGTTGTTTTATATGCATTAGCAAGTAAGCGCTTGGAGAACTACAGAGCCCAAGATATGCCCATAGGGTTCTTCACACCAGGCATAGCACAGATTCAGTAGTTACAGTTAGATATCAATAGTAGGATATTAATAATGACACTACTGATGGTCGGTGGTACACATACAGGGCCACAAATGTCACAGTAAAACAGGGTAATAATAACAATAATACTATTAATAATTAAATAAAAAATAAGTAATTAAATAAATAAATAAAGTATAGTTTCACACTCATACCAGTTAACAAGGTCACTAAGCTCTCATCAATTTCAACAGTTCCTTCTCAATGTCAGACCAGGACAGAATGGTTCTTATGTTGGCTCCATTTATCCTGACTGTTGTACACTCCAGAAGAGTAATATCCCGAAAATAGGTGAGCCAAAGAATATGAGCAGGAACTGAGTTTTAAATCCATTTGAAAGGTCACACTGTTAGATAGCAGGCTTACTATCCACACAATTTATTAATCCAGTTGAAACTGTTATGTGGCAAATATTATGTGGCAAAGCCTCAAAAACATCTTTGAGGAGAATTTGCTGATAGTAACAAGCACTGAAAATGCCATGTTCAAATGTTACTTTTCCCCTTTTCAGTTTTTTAGAGCACTGAACATCATAAAAAGGACAATATTCAAAATACGGGTGCTGCGCTGCATATGGTGTGAAATGCCGCCACCACCAACAGCGTAGAAGTCTACCAAGAGGAAGCATGTGGGTACTGCTGGAACAGGGCAGATGCAACGCTTGTGTTACATCGACGACGATGGGTTCTTACAACCCTACTAGTTTAGCCACGCTATATAGCAACTCTAAACAAAGATAGCTAACTATTAGCAAAGCTAAATAAAGCTAAATTTAGTACAGTCAACTGCTGAAAAGATTATTTTAGAGATAATTTGCAGTTTTTTGGTGCGGTTAAACTTTAAAAGTGATAATCGTCATGTTGGGGAAAAAAGATCTGACAGAATTATGTTGTTATTGCTGAATAGATAATTAGCACTTTTGAAAGTGTTGAAATACAATAAAATGATAAACACTCTGGGGTCACTTTAGCCGTAAACCTCAGGGGGAATGTCAGCGCATCCACACTCGCTACAGTTTCTCATTAGGTTGTTTGGGATTTCTGCCAGCATTCTGGAAACTTGGCAAGAGCTGCCACAAAAAGACACATATGTGGGCGGAGCACGAGTAAAGTGGTGGATGGAATGAAGAGCTCATAATGAGTGAAAGGTATGAAATTCCTCACGCACACTATGGCGCTTACTGTAAAGCAGACGTGCCTGTACGTGAGGGGCTGGGTGAGTTTCTGCCAGCCAGCTGCAGAGAATGCTTTCTGTGTGCGTCACAAACATGTGGTGGCACCGTCTTCAAAATAGGCAACATTCTGAAGGATGCAGTGCTCAGTAATGAAGGTACTGCACCTGGGGGCAGGATCTACATGAGCGAGAAAGCGACTCCACCCGATCCATCTTTCTTATGTCTGTGCAGGAGAGCGTACTCTCAGTGAGAACAATGAGACGTTTGTGATGTCCTTGACCGTAGTCAGATTTCTGACTCATACTTATATGACGGCGCACAAGGGCAGTACATTTCAATCAGCAGGAGAGTAATATTCGCTGAGGAACGACCTCCTGCAGCAACCTGATACATCAGGAGCGCACATGCAAATCCTTCTTCCGCAGGTCATCTCAGAACGGCAAACTTCCTCAAACCCCAAAAGGCCATCTGATTATCATAGATAACAAGTGGAGGCATGTGGGCAGTGTGGTCATGCAAGTGGTGGGGGATGAGGCTCCTATTTGAGTGTGCTGAGGGGTGGTGTTCCTCATAGACACAAAGTTCAGCTGTTACTTCAATGATCATTGTCAAATTAGTCCTAATAAGAATTTTAGATTGTCCATCTTAGGCCTAAATTTCCAGAGCAAGGGAATAGCATTTGAAACATGCATATAAGCAGTCCTGGGATATGCTGATATGGAATTTCTGAGATAATTTAAGGGGTTACGTATCACAAAATATCTTTATCTATTAATAAAAGTTTGACAAGCTTGTCTTGCTAAAGTTATGAAACCTACAATTACATGGAAACCAAGCTACAAAAATACTGCTTTACTGGTCGCAAAAGCCAACGCATTTACATACAATCATAGGTTCGGGTGCCAACTGGCCAAAAGGTATGTTTTGTTGATATGCTACATAAAAACAAATCAACTCATCCTCTACAAAAACTCACTTCTGCATTAGGACTGCACAATGAATCCCAGTTTTATCATCATTGCATTAGGCGTTTCCACAATAAACACATCATTAAGAGCTACGATGACAGAACAGATTAAATTGGCTCATAAATGCGGCACATCTTTACATCGCCAGCACCAACTGTTAGAAACATAATCAGTGCTTCTCTGCGCTGGCATCGAACCCTGCTCTCCTACAAGGAGCACAAATAACCATTAGGGTGAAACAGCCAATTATGCACAGCTGAAAAACTCCTCCATTCTAAACTATAAGCCTGTAAAAACACATCAAACATCAGGCCTGTTCTTACAACCAGTAGTGTGTTGTAATTAAAGCATGAGACAGTAATGGGTACAATCACAACAAACATAGTTAATAACTAAACCAAATAAACAAACAAAAACACAATGACTAATTATTGTGTGCCTATATATAAAAACATACATACAGATCTTATGTTGATAAAGCCCTCACTGCTGCTCAGCTTTCCAATGCACAGAAAATGTACTTGTAGTTCTGATGTAAGAAACTGTTAGTAGTTCATTTCACTCCACAGTGAATGGTGCCTTTTTATACCGTGCTATTTGCTGAAATGATTCATAATAGACAGCTGTTTATAAAAGTCTACAACTGCCCTCTGACTGGCCTCAATAAAAGTTCCTGACATCTTGTTCAAATAAGGACAACCTTCCAAGTAGTGCGAAGCCAGCAGCAAGCCAGGACACTAACCTCAAAGCTGCAGCAAAAACCTAACAACTGCAGACAGCCATCCACTGAAACACAAGCAAAACCATTTGGCCTGTTCAGAGTGTGAACGAGCCCAAATAACACCTTCGTTACAGTGAGAGAGGGAGAGAATGAGAAAGACACTCAGATCCAATTATAGTTCATTTCAAAGACTGAGGTGTCAGACAATGTCCTGGAACAACAACAACCACCAAAAAAATAAGGCTTCATCATTCTGCCGGGATTGGCTGCAGCAAATCTGCAAGCGCTTACAAAACCTTTTATCTCCAAACAAGTTCATTACAGCAGGAAGAAAAAAAACAAAAGTTCTTAACTTTCAATGCAAGTTAATGGAAAAAAGACTTTATGCTACATTGTATGGGGGCATTTCTATCGCAGCATTTGTCATGAAATTTTAACACCTTGTGAAGAACAGCTTTTATTATATTATTTCAATTACGTTAAATTATGAGAAAGATAAAAATGGAGACAGAAAAGCAATAAAATATTCATCACACCAAAATTACTGGTTATTGCAAATGGATATGGAGTACATGGAGTTATGTTTCCCTCCTTGAACGTTGCCTAACAGCTCTAGTAAGCAAATAAGCGGTCCAAAATAGACACTTCCATTTACATCTCGGATGTTAAGAGCGAGCACACAGTAGGAGTGGGCGATAATCATTTTGCCATATCACCATACTCCAAGACATTTTCACAATATACGATACACAACACAATAGTTTTTTCTGAGGTTCAGACATGATAGAACCTGCACTGCCACATACTATAGACACACACTACATGATACTAGAGGAGGGTGATACGGCAAAAACATAAGACCATGATACTTCACCATACACGGCAGATCCCCAATATTTCTACATCCTTTGTTGCACTAAATCCAATTAAACTGAGCAATTTCACTATATATCCAGTTCGACAAGACTAATGATGCTTATGTCATAATCTACCATGTAGTGTTGTTCAAGTACTGACGATATCCACAACATGCATAATTGTCAGGATAAATATCATGATCACATGTGATCACATATCACATTGCTCACCCCCAGCATACTGCATACTGAGTTCTTGCTGTTTTGCAATCAAGGTTTTCTGATTAGATATTCTTTTAACCATATCAAAAGAACATGCCGTTTGATATACTGCAGCCATGACCATAATTACCATTACAATATATAAACAATGTAATGTCAATATTGTGTTATATCAGGGTGCCAAGACCTGAACTGAAGACACAGTGTGACAATTGTGCTTGCACTTTCAATTACATAAATATCATGCGCCAAGTTAAATATCAGTGTGCACGTGACTTTCCATTTCCATCAGGGAGTTCTGCTAAACCAGTGTGGGAAGTGACGGCAGGCATTCAGCCCTGAAAAAGCAGGGAAAGTAAGAGACATATGCATTCTGAACAGAGCTCTGTCTGTTTATTAGTCTCTTCCTCATCCTTTACTGGGAGAGCTCTGCAAAGCAGAGCAGAGTACAGCAAAGGTAAATAAGTACTGCTCAAAATGTAAATCATGGGCTACAAACACCTTTGTCACACATGGGTCCTATTTATAGAAGCCCAGAGAGACAGAATGAGAGATGGTAAGACTTGAAACGAGAGAAATGGAAAGCAAAGGATTTTCACAAGTACAGGGATGAACCTGTCCTATGACAGGAAATCGAATGTCAGCGTTTTTGACTTTGATGTAGAATTTAAGATCTTCCAATTTATGCATGTTTGTGATGTCACAAAACCCAACACATTTACATACATCTGTCAACTCAGCCTTAAGTAGTGTAGCACCACATGCCACTCTAGTTGAAGTTACAAGAAGTGTTTCAGCCCAAACACTGCTGCCTTAAGAACAACTCGAGCTGGATTAGTTTCACCTCAGAAGGTCTGGTATTGTAAAACTGGTACTGAATTCAACTACCAGATCTGTACGGGATAAAGTAAAACATACATATATATATATATATATGTGGTCACATGACTATGGTCACAAAATAATACAATATACTTTTTCTGAACATATGGCGTCTATGGCCAGTACTTGTAGTACACTGACCAACAGCACGTTTGATTACGATGAGAGCAAAATTAGTCCTGTTTAACTGGATTCAGTGCAACACAGTATATATAAATACAGAATAAAATTATTCTTCTATAAGAGTCTTGTTCCAGAAATGATAATAGGGCATTAGAGCCATAATAAATCATGCTACTGGTACTTTCCATACTTTAGTACATTTGAAGGTAAATACTTTGGTACTTTTTCTCCAGTGGAGGTCTAAAGGAGGAACTTCTACTGACACTGGAGGAATATTTTACCCTGGGGATCTCAGGACGTATTTAGATAACCAGACGTATATATATGGAAAATATATATTAAGGCATGTTGTGTACCGTGAACACTGCTTGGAGTATTTCAATATTATATTTTCACCATATTGCCCATCTGTAGAATAGCATTACAGTGATCTAATGGGTTCATGTAAATTAAATGTCATCCAAAAAGACAGAAAATGCTCGGCCTTGTAAGAGGAACCCACACTGTTTATCTGTTATTAGCCTTTCACCAGTAGTCATTTACATTACAGTAGCCCTGTTTTAACTTGAGGATAAAGGAACCAAGAGCTCATTTTTAGCGATTCGCCTTGTCAGCTGTTCACAAAAAAACAGACAGCAGGATCTGTTACTGTATTATCGTGATGTTGATTCAAACAGGATGGTTATTACTTAAGGAGCCCACAGTTAGACCAAATCATGGAAGGTAACTTGCTCTGGGACACTTACCAAACTTGTTAAAACCACAGACATTACAGATTCATACTGGATTAAAATAGATCTTATAGGTAAGCTGTCCAATTACAACGGATCCTCAGAAATTAATCCAGCTTCAAAGGGCTTTAAAAAATGTGAAGCAACACAAACAGTCTGATTCTGTCCGATTCTTCTGATTCGAGGGATAAATTAATCAGCGCTGTGCAGAAACTCAACACAATGTCATACGCTGACCTAAATACATGAAAAATTTAGGATACGGGCCCTAAAAATAACAAATAACAATAAACCCCTGCTTCCAGCGTTCACCCTGAAACGAAGCGCTGATTACGGGTGGCTGTGCCAGAGAAAACAGGCTGTACGGACAAAAGAAGAGGAGCGAGAAACGGGCTAAATCCGTCACTGAACTTGGGAATACACAGCAAAGCTGGCCCAGAAGCCCAGAACAGTCCTGGACAGTGACCTCTTTCTCCTTGCCCCTTTAGTAACAAAGCACTGAGGTGGGAGAGGCTTGGTGAAAAGCAGTCTTGGGATAAAGCGATACAGTCATTCATGCATCTGGAAGCCATCCTGCTGCGAGAGAAGCACTTTAATGGCCTATTTACTTGATGTGGGCCACACTGGCATGAGCTATGGCACACAATGGCAGGCCTCAATCTGCTCTGAATGTGGGCAGGGTGTGATTGCTAGGGAAGAACACCCTAAATAAATAAATAAATAAATAAATAAATAAACAAACAAATAAATAAATAAATAGACAGCTAGAAGACTTTCTCTGGGCGGGTTAAAATAAATCATCTTCCTTCCACTTCTTTAATTTTCGTCTTTGGGTCAGTCCCTGCAGGACCGCATGTGTGGCCCACTGAACATGGATTCAGCAGCTGGTAAGGAGAAGACAATCGAAGATCTCCAATGCAGTGGATCAGAGGATTCCAGCCCTTCGACACATGCCACAACAAGACAAAGCCTCATGGAAACCAAGACCTACATCTCTTCCTCACCTCACATACAAACACCTGTCTGACGGCCTATGAGTAACTCTCTTATTGTCACTGTAAGGTTCTCACCAACCACTAAAGCACAAGGGCACTTTATTCACAGGCCAACCACATCCACCTCAGGGGAGCTAGTCGAGCTGCTCACTACTTAGTCAACAGAAAAGAGGTCATTTTCCAGTGAGCCTGTTTAATCTGTATGTCATAGCAGACTACCAGTTAACAGCAGTGTTGGAGAATAACTCAGTGTAATGTGTTAGTGTACTGTAAGTAGTGCGTTGGTGTATCTATCCTTCCTTTTGGCTTATGTGAGAATAGAAACGTAACATGTCCAAATGAAAGAAACGTGAAGCGAGTCCACCAATCAGGGCCCGGTGTCACTGTTTTGACCTGTTGGACAGAGCTCGGTTACACTAGACACTTCTCTTTTCACCTACAGTGAGTTGATTAAGAGTCTTGTTCCAGAAATGATAATAGGACATTAGAGCCATAATAAATCATGCTACTGTTACTCTCCATACTTTAGTACATTTCAAGGTAAATAATTTAGTACTTTTACTCCAGTGGAGGTCTAAAGGAGGAACTTCTACTGACACTGGAAGGATATTTTACCATGGGGATCTCAGGCTGTATTCAGAGAAGCAGATGCCAGTTTTATAATAAAGAAATCACGGGTCTAGTATTCATAACATTTCATTGCAGGAATAAAGACAAAACTCCCAAACAAACAATTCAGCAAAAGGCCAAATGTAGGTTTTAACAGAACTGTAAAACACAAAACGCTTGCTTGCATTTGCACACAAGTACATTATGTTAGACATTCCTACTCCATGATCCAAGTGACAACACATTACAGAGGAGGCAAAGATGGCGTAAATAAGCTAGGTGGATGTTAAGGCTAGAAAGAGTTCAAATCTATTTCTCTGGCAAACTAACATCTTACATGTACATACTGTCCACACCAGACATCAGCATCCAGTGTTGTGACGTTAAACTTTAGAGCAACAGTGGTATTGTAACTTAAAAAGGTAAGCCATATTTCTGCACCAACACAAAACTGAAATTCATTACACATTCGGATACAGGACATTAGATATTAGGCAACTTATAGTTAAGAGACACAGAGACAAAAGGGAGAGCAAGGGGAAAAAACCTGGCACGGGATGGCCTGCTGGCAGCACCTGAAACTGGCCTTCACGCCAACCTTTCATGTGGCATTACATCACATGTATTGTCTCAGCTGTTTCACCCATTGGGGGTTAAGTGGCGCTTGCTCAAAAGCACTGCTGTGACGCACTGTAGGTGCTAATAGGGCATCGTTTGGGGATGTGGGGGGAGTGGATGGTGAGGGCAATTTGAGAAAGGCTAAAGTGGCAAAGGTTGGCTCTGACACAGCAGTTTCCCTGAACACCAAATCTTCTTTAAATCCCACAGAATGGCTCTTTGTGCTTTATCGGTGAGAAGGTAAGCTGGGTGAAATAGAGCAAACCGTGGTTATGCAAGATGGCAGGCTTTGCCACCACAGACAGCGCAGCGCTGGTGCAAGACCGCAAGTGAGGAAGTCATGTAGACACAGGCCTAACCCGCTTTTTATTTACTCCCGCTACCGCACAGGCAATACCTGAGATTGCAGGGTACGGGTTTGAAAGGCTTGGTTCACCCTTTATCAGACATCAAAGCCAAAGGTTCGGCGTGACCTATAAACCTGGAGCCGTGCCTCGAGAAGTGACTCAGAAGAGTATAGCACAATCAGCAGAGCTGTCGCTGGGTTAATATCTGATGAACAGTGTACAGCGATGAGGAAAGAGGAAGGCAGCAGCTCGGGCCCATAATAGGGCAAAAGCCATGGTGTCACCACTCAGAGACATGCGCGCTGATGGCTTCCTCATTTGATATGTTTTGGTGTGGTGTGTGTGTGTGTGTGTTAGTGAGTGAGTGAGTGAGTGAGTGGGGGGGGGCACCTTAGGAAACCATACATTTCCCTTTCCCCTCAGTGTAGTCACTTACAAAGAGGGTGAGAGAAAGAAGGCGAAGCAACCGTGTCAAAACAAAGCTCGCCTGTGTCAGATAGGGTGGGAAAAAATCGGGGGGGCTCAGTGCCAAAGACCAGTGAAGTGTACATTTTAGGATGCAGCTCAAAGTTATACCACAGGTCTATTAATAGATCTAGCTGCAGCGCTCTCGCTCCTGCCTTGATGCAAGTTAAAAACTCTGCAGAGTGGTGCACAGACACAAAAGGAAGGAAAGAGAAAGAATCTAGCATTCTGAAAGGAAATGAAAGCTCTGGTTGAAGGCTTTACAACATGTTGATGTAACAAGCTTTACAGTGCTCATGGTGTTCGCTGATCATCCAGCTACAGCTGGCCTGATTCACATCCACTAAGCCTGAAATGTGCAGCAAATAAGTTTCCCCTCTCGTTCACAGCTTGAGAGCAAAGCAGCCCAGATTAGGGCATCCAGGCCGGATCCCTGTAGCTCAGGCTGGAATCACATGGACGGTGTCGTGCTGCCTCTCTGATCCCCTCCGTCTGGGCTTAGACAAGCTCTCTGCGACCAAGAAAACTGCAGGAACACAGGCATGGATCAGAGAAGCCTACAGGGCCCTGTGTTAACAACTCACACCAGTGATTCCAGTGTCCCATTAGTCACTCCCTCGAGGCTCTATAGACTCACAGAAGACGTGGAATGTGCACAGACTGGTCATCTGACAGATAAGTGACCTGCCCGATTACCTTATGAGAGCTGAGGGAAGGTCAGAATGAGGCCTTTCCACATGCATCAAAACCGCACAGATCAACCAGCAAGAGCACAACCGAGATCAAATATTCCTGAGACTGGAGAAGGGGGAGCATGTTGTATTGCAGAGATTGGGTCCTATGGTCAATATGGCTTCAAAAAACGAGCCTTTCAAGACAGAACAGCCTGTTTGGAAAGGCACTGTGATAGTACTTAATCCAATAGTCCTCTGAGTCAGCAAATCCACTTTTGATGTACAACAAAAACCTCATTGTCTATACAAAACAAACAGACAGCACATACATGCAACACCATTAGCAACTCATATTAGCATACCATGTTAGCATGACTTTGGAGCAAAGCTAAACAACATACTAGCATAGCATAATAGCAAAGCATATTACCATTTTAGCACATTAGCACATGAAGGACTGAATGAAGAGCTACCCTGCAACAAATGCAGTATTTAAAGGAAAGAGGCAAAATGCTGGCTAGCATATAGCTTGGAAACATGTATGACGTCTAGCATAACAGCTACTTTAGATGAACCCACCTGAAGCTCTAGATAATTACGGATCATGTTACTTTAAAACATTAACTGGAAGAGCTATTATGCGAGCAAGCAATAAAAGCTCAAACTACAGACAAACCAACTGTTTCAAGTTGTTCCACCTCCTTTCTTTAAATACCGCTTTCACTGTGTGTAGTGCTCCACTTCAGACCGAAGGCTTTCCTATAACAAAAGGTTCCTTATTTGAAGCAAGATCAAACCTGAGAAGTTCTTCTACACTGCCATGCCAGTAAACAACAATGAGACCAATTTAAAAGGGGTCTATTATTGCTTTTCCGGTTCTTCTCTTTCATTTAGCGTGTACATAGCTTTTGCACATAAAAACGGTCTACAAAGTTATAAAGCCCACTGAAACCACTTCTCTCAGCTACATGAAATGCCTTGTTGGAGACAGAGACACAGGAGCTCTAACAGACTGTTTTAGACAGGGGGTGAAAACACATATACAGAAAGAGAAAAACATTGTGTTTTGGGAAAACTAAGGCATGTAAATCTATTCTAGTAGACCTGCCAAAAATATATAATAATATAATAATACAAACACTGAAATAAGACTCAGAATTTATATTTACGGCATTTAGCTGACACTCTTATCCAGAGCGACTTACAAGGTTAATCATATTACAGGTAGGTGTTAGGCGTCTTGCCCAAGAACTGTAGCACAGTCACCCAGACCAGGAATTTAACCCCTGTCTTACACATAGGGTGGTAACTCCCTGGCAGGTAGTGGTGTTATCCACTGGGCCACACCAACCAACAATCTGACTTGGACCCAAAAAAGTGACTAACATCTGTCTTATAGTCTCAAATATGGTCTGTAGCTTCGAAATCAGTGAAAGAAGAAAAACTGTCCAAGTGAAAAACAAAAAACTGATTTAGGCGACGTGCAAATTAGATTTGATGCTAAGCTACTCTTGTAAATACAGCCTGGCTTGGACCAGAAGAGGACAGCTTTACAGTCCATCCAGAGGCCGAGATAAACAACTAGGCAAGCAGGCCATGTGCATGCATAGTTGCATAACTCTGGGTTCATCAAAGCCTGGGCACATCCATAATAACTGTCCTTTGAAAAGGTGTGCCATTATGTCAGCTCACAATACAGGACTCTGACCAGGGCACAGGCGCTCCACATGCTGGAATCATGGCTCGGTCAGATGACCAGCACCCCACTTCAATGTCCCTCACTCTTCGAAAACATCCATGCTCTAAACTAAGCCCCCATCTACCCTGGAGAATGGTTAGTCCTGCCCAAAGTTTTCATGCTAAGAACCAGAAACAGGGCCTGGGACAAATAAACCAGGGACGCATTCTGTTGTAAAGGTGGTAGGAGGACACTTTTCGTTTTCTGCTTACTCGGAAGCCGGTCTGTATATTTGCACACTCGGTTAACCGTGTCTAAAATAACTATGGTTCAGTCAAGTAGCTGCACGTTCTTTACCTTGCGCTTCTTTTCATGTATTTGTCGGATTTTGTAAACGCGCCTGAAAGTAATTTGTCACATCCCTCCTGAGTCATAAGTCCGCTGAGGGTGGGCAGGTTATGTTTTAAATGGTTCTGCAGGTTACGTTCTCACATCTCATCACTTCTGTAGCAACATGATTCAAACAGCATAGGCTACACAGACCGCAGCCTCCCCAGGAACATGCTTTCCTACTCAAGCACAGCCATATTTACGCATGACAATAAGTTCTAATTCACAGGCCTATATAGGACTCTGTAATACACACAGGACAGTAGAGCCAGCTATGCTACTCTACTCTACGCTACTCTATTCAGACCACAGCAAAACCAGGTCCTTACACAATATTTCCAAAGAATGACTTCAAGGATACAGTGTCACACTGCATGCTACCCTCCTTTCTTTGGAATCTACCTGAGAAGAACACCCTAACGGTAGGGCATATATGCATTCTCACGTACTTTAATGACTGCGTTGGAGATTTTTCTAGAAGGCCCCAAGGATTCTCCAGAATTTGCCTAGGACTATGAATTGTGCAAGGTCACCGGTTTCAAACAGCAATGCACCAAAATGTAAATCCTTGGGCAAAACAACATAGACTACATCAGACCGCAAAGTTCTTGTTGTGTAGGCCTGATCTCTGCCTGCCCACCTCTTTGTGCACATGCTGTCCTGGTCCAGCACAGCCACATTTCTACCGGACAATATATATATATATATATATATATATATATATATATATATATATA
>CM067474.1:29596917-29647117 GCA_034552555.1 Semaprochilodus insignis
ATATATATATATATATATATATATATATATATATTTTTTTTTTTTTTTTTTTTTTTTTTTTTTTAAATCTTACGTTGTCTTTATTTCCTAGTCCAGAACGTTACACAAAAGTTAGTCTTCTGCCAGATACCACACCTGTACTGATGTCCTACAAGTGCTTTTTTGCAAGTCAGGTAAAGGATGCCACCATGTCTGCCCTGTGTTAGTCACAGTAATCCAGCCACAATGGCATTTCCAACTGTAAAGGGTCGTTAACATTCTCCCCTCTCTTATCAGAAGCAGAAACAATACTCAGCAGTGCTCAGGAATGTTCCTCCAAACCACCTAGCCAATGTCATCCAGCCTTGTAGTGACAATACTCTAAAGATTAATGGACAATCAGGACAGAGAGGAGGTTCATAGAAAATGATGGAACCAGATAGGCCTTGGCTTTAAAACCCTATGACCTTAGAAACAAATGGTTCTAGCTGCCAAGAGAGCTGGCATTATATGGTGCGACTCAAGTGTCCACAAATAAGTGGCAAGGAAGAAGGAGCAGCAGCGGTATGTGACGTGTGAATGTTGGCATACTTCATATGACAGTATCTGGCCAGTGTCCTTGACCTTGCCCAACACTTGTCAGGAATATGCTGACATGGTGGGCAACCATGACCAGCAGGCACGAGGGCAGTCATGGGTGTGCAGATGGGTGCAGCTGCTAGAGATTGTAGCACCGCTCTGGGTTTCCATTCCTGGAGCCCAACCGAGGATCATCACATTCTCCCAGGCCCTCTCAATCCAACCCACGTCATTATCCAGCACTATGTGCTCCAATTCTGACCATGCAGCTGAATGGCTGCAGCAGATGAGGCGTTGCTATTTTTGGCATGTAAAGCCAAAAGGGGGGTAGAAAAGAGAGTAAAAGAGGAGAACAAAAAACAGTGTACTGTGCTTTTCATATGTTTTTCTGCAGGTCAAGGCTATGGTTGCCCCCCCCCGTCCTTTAAACCTGGATCTAAAATGACGTGGAGGATGAAGTGGCGGGGGTTCTGGAAGACAAGGACCTTCTGGACAACATTTAGGTGAGTTTACAGCTTGCTGTGGAACAGCAAAAGATTTGGCCCACTGCTGCAGAAGATGGGGACAAGCAGAACAGTTATTTGTATCAATTTATTTGTCCTGGCCTTGTTTGAGTACAGTCTCCACGCACCTCTTAAAACCGCTGAAGGCCGAATGTTACTTCGTGAAAATCAGACGTCCTACTTTTCCCTCATGGCTTGGGGTTGAAAACAGACCACTGTGTGAAGCAACAGTGTATAACGGCCAACTCAAAACCCACCCTACTCCAGACCTAGCTGATACAAAGTTCATGCTAGACCACTGCTGCTGTGTTTATAAAGACGGAGCATTACTAAAATAGAGCTGACATTTAGTATAAAAGGCCTGCTGCAGATTCAATTAGACAAGACACATTCCTTCACACTGAGCGGGTGCCTTTGTGGCACAGAAATGTGGATGGAGACCAGAATATGAGGTGATATGGCGAGGTGGGGGGGGGGGGTCCAATGCACCAAATTTTACCTCTTCTCAGAAACATGTGCATGCTTTCTATTCAAATTGGCCTGATCAAAGCATAACTGCTGTTATCGGTCTGGGCTCCTGCACATCCTGGCTTGCTCCAGTTTCACAGACACCATGTGATATCATTTATCTGCATGTGGAACGGTTCCCTTCATCAGGCTGAAATCTCAATTAGCAAGGGACGGATCAAGCTAGAGAAAGAAGACAATTTGAGAATGGGCTAAGAGTGAAAGGACAGTTCCACAGCAGTTCAGGGAAAGAGAGAAGTGAGAGTGAGTACAAGTAGAGCACATGTCAGCAATTCCTGGTAGAACATCTCACTTTAGGACCTGCAAAAACAGATTTGTCTTCCTCAGCACTTCATTGCATGCTCTGTTCTGTTTAATTCCTAACTAAGCCTCGTGCCAACAGTTTTAGCTGAGCACAATTCTACCTACGTTATTCTCTTTTAAGCCTCAGTAGGGAGGTAGGCAGTGAAGAGGGTGGTAGTAGCCTATATCGTGCATCAAGAGCTGCGGCCTAAACCCCCTGATCTTTCTGCTTGGTTTGTATCGTCTGGGGTAGACAAAAGCAAAGCAATAGAAGAAAAAGAAAATCCCCCGCCCCCCACCCTTGTTCTTTTTGTCTTCCTCGAGAGCAGTGCCACTTACAAATGACTGACGTCCTGCCACAAAAATCCTGGGAATGCACAAGCAACACAAAACGTTACCCAAATCCTCGAAGCAGGGGGCCAAACCAGTCTGCCTTATACAGTGGCCCTGCTAGTTCAGCCCAGTGTGGCCCATTCACTGCAGCAGACACACCACTCAAATAGCTTGGGATCTTTCAAATTTAGAACGTCAGTGGGTTCTTCTACAAACGACAGAGGTTCTTTGTGTGAATTCCAACCAGACAGACTAAAACCAGACAGCGTCTGAAGCACTGGGAGGGTCAGAAAATGCTGGAAATCAATCAAGCACTGAAAGACAGCGACCCCAAATTTTGTCTCCACGGTCAACCAATACAATTCAAAAAGTACAGTGCGCAAATCAGAAAAAGACTGAGCCAGTCATCAGTGGCTTAAAAAATGGGGCCAGTTGTACAAAGGGGATGACAAGTGAAGGAAAAATGCTTAACGTCAGCACTACTGACATGCAGCCCTTGGTTCTCGGCTTAGAAGAGTCTCACAGCGGACACAAAAGAACTTCTAATGTGAATACACGTCCATAGAAAACTGGATTGCAGCAAAATTTGGGTACACTGCTCTAAAACCCACCCAAATCCCTCTAGTCTATGTTCTTTTAAATGTCTGGAGTACGATAGATAACATGGGCAAAACGAGCTAGCTAGACACATGCCCATGCCATGATTAGCTTACAGAACTGCTCCTCTCTTGCAAAAGGTGATGTATACTTTTACCACACAAAACATGCACTCTCCTCACAACCTTCAGCCACGCTCACACTATATTCATAGGTGACCAACCGGTTTGCTGTCCCTCAGACGATGTTACCACCACACCATTATCAGCTATTCAGAGCTCTTACATTCACAAGGTGTTGGATTGGTTGGATCAGGCCCTCCAGGCAATCCACATTTTCGCTTCAACATGTCACATCACATAGGGATACACTAAAAAGGTTTGGGGGGTCCTGAGGACCAGGTTGGGAACCACTGGTTTAGAAATTTCACAGTCTACATTCTCACCTGCATTTCGCCCAGACTTTCTCATGGTGGTCACCAGCTTTTTGCAATACACAATCACATCTGGGCCATAAGATTAAGGTACAAAGAAACTGGAACTGTGGGCCTATCTTTCTCATGTTTGTATCTGTAGTTATTGTCAACAATGCAGAAATCCAAATTTAGAAAATGGGACCAAATCCGCCCTAATAATAATAATAATAATAATAATAACAAAAATAATAATAATAATAATAATAATAATAATAATAATAATAACAGTCTGTATAGCACCACAAAGTTGGGGCCAAAGGGATCCAGAGAATGTCTTCGATACTCAGTATCAAAATGATCAGCCTTGGAGAGGAGCAACAACAAATCACCAGTAATTGGAGTGATGGAGAGTAAAGGAACAGCTGTGAGCATGTGTGTGCACAAATAATTACAGCCATTTAAAGGTTTATTACAAGTAAAACCAGGGTGCAATAGTGGCAGAGGGGCCTGAGGTGAGGAATGAAACGTGAGGAATTTACCATCCTCCCATTACGACCCCTAACACACTTAATCTACCTGCACCGAACTGCATAAGAGAAGAAAGGGGGGGGGTTGAGACGGCACAAGTCTTGACCCTGAGGAAATCTGTGGCGTTACAGTGCAGTTCGTCATACGCTATAGGCTAGATCTGTGGGAGGAGAGCACGAGAGGAGGGAGCAAGTTTTGGCAAGCCAGCGCACTCCGTATTTCAGAGACAGGCATGGAAACCTACTAAAGATTACACATTCTTTCAGAGGGAGTCGGACCTGCTTTACGTTAGTGCAAAAGCATTTGGACTTGTGCTGCATTTTTAAAGGGGTCATGCCACTGGACATGAAAAGCCTAGGCCAGCCTATTGGACACATGCCCAGTTAGTCACTTCATCAGCCTCAGAGGTGAGCTTCAAAGAGAGCTGTAGCCTCCTATCACAGCAATTACAGCATACCACATTACTGAACCCTTAGCTACAATTCAAGATAAGGCCAATGGGCTTCTGCTCAAAGGGGTCGTAATAGAAATTGTACTTTCAATTTACAAACATTTAACTGCTCTTAGCAAGTCACATCATTAATGGTGTATTATTTGTATATATATTTGTGTATATATTATATATTATACACACACACACACCAGTATATATACACACACACACACACACACACACACACACACACACACACACACACACACACACACACACACACACACACACACACACACACACACACACTATACCATATGCTGGGAAATTCTAAAAGTAGACAGTGCCGAAAGTACACATGAGATCTGATACCATATACTAGAATAGATCCTGCGGTTTAGTTCATATTTCCATCAGGGTCTTCAGAGCTACCTGAAAAGCTTACATTGTAATGAGCACTGTTATTACTTTTACCCACTAGAGCCGTCACATAGGACCAGAAACAGAACCCAAATTTGCTCCCTTCTGAAAGACATTAATTTAATAAAAACTACCTCATTCTGCAAATTAAAGATACATAGCTGGCATACATGACGAAGTCGACGCTACACCTAATATGTTATCAAGGGACCCCAAACTCATGCACTTTTTAAAACAGCGATTCTCGACAGGAGCATATATTATATACCCCCTCATCATCACAGACTAAAGAGTGTCTGAGAGAGTCCACGAGCACACTGATTGCAATGAAAGCAGAAGTCTGTAACTGCTGTAGCTTTGTAGCGCTACTTAGAAATATTATGTGATTATTAGCTTAACATGCTATAAAGTTAATAACATTGGCTTAGAAGTGTGAAACATTCGAATAAGCATCATTTACTGTGGACTCTACAGATATTTGAATGTAGAATTTGATTTTGACAGCTCTACAATTGATTTTAAGATAATAATAATCATCATCATCATCACCAAAAGCCATTGCTTACTATATACTGCTCCAAGACTAAAGATTTATAGCCTTATAATCAAGAAAAATTAGGTTCTTTAGGGTCCTTCACACAAAGAACCACAGAACATCTGTCCAACACACAAGTCTGTCCTCAGCTCACCCAGAGCTCCTTTACAGACTGCTGCCTCACTGCTTCTAACCCACCACTGCCACTCAAACTACTGACCAAAACAAAATCCCCCAAACTCAATATTTTAAGAGATTACTGTAGCAATGTTAAGCTAGATTCACTAAAAGGGGGAAGGAGGGGGTGACGAAACACACAGCTGAGCTGCCGATCAGA
The DNA here is from genome assembly GCA_034552555.1 of Semaprochilodus insignis. Lineage (NCBI taxonomy): Eukaryota > Metazoa > Chordata > Actinopteri > Characiformes > Prochilodontidae > Semaprochilodus > Semaprochilodus insignis. The sequence continues at coordinate 29,602,387 of CM067474.1, forward strand.
TGGCAAAAGACACAGCAGCAGCGGTTTAGTAGATTTCCATCCCGGATGGCGACTTTTCCTTCCAACCTTGCCTGGGTTCACATGCAGAGCAGAGCCCAAGAGGAAGGACAACACAGCTTGCAAATGAAGGAAGCGCTGCCCCCTCTCTTCGTCTTCCTCCATCCTCAAAAAAAAGTAATTTCAACAATTGAAAAAAGGGAAATGGCCGTGGCTGTGATCCATGGGATCAGGATTCTTCCTCACCCGTTTGGGTCACATCCTCTACACTATTCACACATGACGCCACCCTTCACTACTCACTCATATGTCCTCATAAGCACCCTGCACTTTAGCTCCAGCTCCCTCACAGAAAGGCCTACTCATGGATATTGCTCACCTGGCACATCGATAAGGCTTACAGCGCAGTAGTGACAAGCTTTACAGAGTTCAGCTAAGCAAACACCTTATGGCGCAGTACGGGTGACTCATGCATTCATTCATAAGTGTTGTCTGTGTTTGTCCTCAGCTGAAACCGAGAGACTAAGACATACAGAGAAACAGAAAGAGAGAGCTCAAGTCAGCGAGTGAGTCAGAGAGAGAGCCGGAGAGAAAGAATATTGAGAAGAGAGCCAGAGAAAGATTTCCTTTCCCCACAGTTGTGTGGCGATTTGGCAGCTGGGGGACGAGCCAAGTGTAAGTGAAGAGGCAGCATGATAACCAACTCATGCACCATTAGAGCACACTTTACAGCCCACAAGGTCAAAAAGCCCAAGCAGAAAGCAACAGCACTCAGGCTGAGGAGAAATGAAAAAGAATATGTGAACTGGAGGTTGGCAGCATGATGAAAAGATCACATGTTGATGTTCATAATATGTCACAACAGAAGTGGGCGATCAGGCCAAATGTAATATTACGATACTTCTAGACGTTCTCTTCAATGATACACAGTGAATGATATTTTTCCTGCTGCTGATTGGTTAGAACAGACAAATTAAGTCCACATATTAAAGACACCATCAAAAACTACGAATCCAATTACTTGCATTGAACATTTCACACACTGTGCTGCACTAAAACCAATTAAAACTTTTTTATAGAATATATTTATCTACTTTTTGATTTTAGAGTGCCAACAATATTCCAAATTGGATACAGTAGTTTGTTATGCTGTCCTGATAATGCAACAGTTACACACTTCCACCAGAGAGGTCTCCAAATCCCCAAACGCTTATATAGCGTAGCTTTAAGACTGAGTTTCTGTTGGTTGACTTTGCAGAACGTTAAAATGGAGAAATGAGAAGCTGGTAAGGAGGGTGTAACGGCAACTATAATAGACAATTAACACCTAACACTACATCAGTCAAAACTATGAATTTTAATGATAAATAATATATAATGGTCATATTACCCAGCTAAAAGACAAAAAAGAGACAACAGTGCCACAATTTAAAAAAAACTACCCTCGGTATATGTGATTTTCATGTAACATCAATTACCGTGCTGCATAAAACCCAAATAAACAAGACTAAATGTGCTCTCTTTGTAATGAAATATGCAGTTAATAAATATTGTATTGGCTAGTACAAATGTGAATGTGTGCCATGCACTTAAGGCAGCTGCAACAACAAAAAATAGCTATCAACAGTATAAGTAGATAGTACTGCTAATAAGTAGCTCAATAATTAGCATGTAAATGATGATAATTAGCATGTGAGTGATAATTGTACTTTTGGGTCATGTCAATTCAGGCAAAACCTTAGTTGTGCCACTATCAGTTCAATATGAGGCACTCTGTTTAAAGCTGCTCTATATAAGATTTTATTTGCTAAATAATGAAAAAGCAGCACTACAGAAGAAAAGAAAGAGGCAGAAAAAGGAAGAAGAAGAAAAAAAAAAAAACAACATATGGTATTTGTGACCTACTGCTTAGTCAAACTTAGTCAAGGCTCAAAAAGACGGCCCAGCTGTTCCAATGTTTCAACACTACCGACATCAACATTATACTGACTACAGCAGATAATTTACTCGTATCCTTCACCAAGTTTGCCTGAATTCAAAGCCACTAACTGATTGACCAAAGACTTATTCTGCACAGTGCATGCAGTTACACACTTCCACCAGAGAGGTCTCCAAATCCCCAAACGCTAGTGTATCTTTAAGACTGAGTTTCTGTTGGTCCGAGTTTACAAAACATTAAAATGGAGTACTGAGAAACTATATCAGACAATTAAAACTTTTAAAAGTTAAATACTACATTCGTAAATACTATCAGTTACAGGAACTTTCACCCCCCTCAAAATCACTACCAGTATCAGCCACAAAATGTTCATAACAGTTGGGCACTAGAGCTAATCCTACAGTATTACCTTGGTTTCAACGCCAGGATGTGAACATATGCCATCATGAAAGAGAACAAAAGACCTGTAACTGCATTTGCAACACATTTGTTATTACTCACTTCTTTTCCACTGCTTCATCAATGCTATTGCTGGAAAACAAAGAGGCAGGGGCGTCTTTGGTCCCTTGACGTCCCCCTAAAGCCATGTGTAGAGAAGTGAAGGAATGTGGGGGCTTGGCCCATCATTGTGTCTCTACAAAACCATTATTGTGTGGCTCCTGTGTGATTAGACCACTGGAAATAGAGCCTCCGCAGGACTTCAAAATAATACACTTAGGAATAGACACTTAGGATTTATGATCTCAAAACCATCAACACAGTCAATGCAGTTAGTTGTGAGTGCGCAAATGCCTAACTTCAACGTTCCTGTTGACACAAACAGCAGTTCCTGAGAAAGCAGTTTGCTGAAACAACAAAAAAGAGCTTAATGGAAGAAGAAGCTGGAAATACAACACGTAATGTGGATCGATATGAGGGGAAAAATACCGTCTGAATCAAAGGGAAGAAAAGAAAAGCCCAAGTTGCTGCATGAGCTAAATGACACCTGACAATAGACCAGCATGGAAACTACCTCGCTTGCCAGTGAAGGGAGTGGAAAACCAAGTTTTCCTACAAACAATGCTGACCAGATAATCTCCACCTTCCAAATCTCCGTCCAATTAAAACGAGGTTCACTCTAGGGCTTTCTACCAGCCAACATTAAACAAAGCGTTTCAAGGATAGAAAGGGTGTGTGTGTGTGGGGGGGGGGGGTGTCGGACACAAGCCAGGCCTCCCTGCACTCCTCCAGTCCCCTCTCCCTCCTCCTTCACTTCCCCCACATTCTACACACGCTCTTTGTCGGAGGAGCCTTTGGCTCACAGTGGCCAGGCCCCTCAGTGCGCCCCGCTTCCCCTCTGACCCTGCGTCACTTAGGGCCAGCTCTGAAAACAGAACTGATCCATTTAAGAATGCACCCCCCCCCCCCCCCAAAGAGCAAGCGTGCCCACCCTCACGTAGCAAGAGAGCTGTAGATACCTCTGCCCCCCGCAGCTACCACGTCCACTCATGTACTATAGGGTCAAACACAGTGATGTCAGCATCAGTATGTCAGTGACCACTGAGTGACTGTATTAAAAGCTCTCATCTGTGTATTATTCCAGTTTATGTGACCTCCGTAAGGCTTTATGGGTATTATCTCAACCATTCACACTTATGTCCTCTTATTAGGGCTTCTCTAACTCGGTCAGTGTACTTCAGTATTAGTATTCTCCATTGTACTTTCACTGTCAACAAGTACTAATGCAGGATCTAACCCTGAATTAGACTACTGTATGTTTCAATTATCAAAAGCTGGGCTACACATTTTTTAATTAAATAAACATATTAAAGGGCCCACATCTTGCACTGATCTCGTATACCAAAAAGCAGGGAAGGGACTCACCAAGGGCATCCTGATACTCGATTCACGACACTCAATACTCAATACAATATTACTGTGGTTTTAAAACTACTGCAACATGCTCAGTACTGTGATTACATATTACAGTATGCTGTGATATAGTACCTTATTCAACTGCAAATTTGGTGCCCAAAGAAAACTTTGCCAACATCTGCTTTATCTATCAGTCTGTCCATCCCACTTAATTTTTATTACAGCAAAATAGGATTATCAAGTAATCACAAAATTACATGATATTCATTTTTCCCCGCCAACTCTCCCAAAAATGGGTTTAATCTATTTCCACATGAAAATTAAAATTAAAACAGGCTGTTTTTGTTACTGTGACATGACTGTGACTAGACTGTGACTAGACTGTGACTAGACTGTGACTAGACTGCTAATACATGTACATGGTCTGCTATGTACATACTGGCCACTCTGCATTGTGTTAGAGCCAAAGAAAGTAGTAGAAAGTTTATGTAAATTAATCTAAATAAAAGCTGTTTTCACAGCATATCCACCAGGTATGAGGTTTATGGACCGTAGAATGAATCTTTAACAATGTCTACCAGCTATATCAAATTCATTATTATTTGTAAAAGTGAGGGGAGAGATCATTTTTTCCTGATATGAGCCCAATAATGTTGTCAATTTGGCCCTATTCCTCTAAAAAGAATCTCTGCTCGTCCTCTCAGTGCTCACACAAAACACAAACCGCAATACACAGGCAACTAGTTACAGGAGTACGAGTTTAATTTAGGGATAGGTGGTGCTCACAAACACTCCTTCTAGGAAATCAAGCTAGAAAGAGCCAAGCTATATTGAGTTAAATCCAGATTCGAACATGCAGAGAGAGGGCCTTGTGATGCTTGGGGGGGAACACTCGTCTGTTGGGCCGTTGGGTAATAAGATCCAACAAGAGTTTGATTTGCTCCAACTACCGGAGTCAGATCTGCATTTGTTTGCTCAAGGTGTTATTTATAAGCACACTTTGGCCTAACGTAACCCAAGTATCAGCTTGAAACCAAGAATGGTTTGCGGTTGGAATAACTTGGTTATCAGTGCCCCTACAGCGAAGAGAGATGGGCCTTGAGGCTCTGAAGCCTCCTTTGAGAAGCTGGTCATATGACCAGAAAAGTGAACTTCTCTCCCCAGTTGCTCCTCTTCAATGACCTACATAGGGCACTGTGAGAACCGTAACCACAAAAACAAGGGTGATAAGACATTCTGCTCTAACCTTGGCATCTACTTTTGTACTACTGCCCTAACACTGCAAACCTATCGTGTCTTAATCAGCTGTTTATATACTGCACACTTATTTTGAATGCGCTGCAGCTTCCGCATTATTGGAAACTGAGAGGAAGCAACATAACTTAGGCCCATCGTTCAGTGAGGCTGCCTTTACTGTAGCTACTGAGGAAGACTTTGCGCAGGGAACGGACTGGTTCCTCCTTACCTGGAGTTCACACCATGCTACTTCCACAGTTGTCTCCGTGTCCAAGCCCTTGTAGACAGTTTTGAAGGAGCCCCGTCCGATCTCGATGTCAAACTTGAGGAAGCGTCCATCTGGCGAAGTGCCCACAGCTTTGGTTTCTACTTCCTCGTCCTCCTGTACCTTCTTCTCAGCCTCCCTCTGCTCCGCTTCTGCGCGGGCCTTTGCAGCCCCCTTCTCCTCCTCTTCCTCTCGTTTCTCTACAGCTCCTCCTTCTTGCTCCTGGTCATCCGCCACAGGAGACGCCTCCACAGCAGCACCAGGGAGTTCGCTCTGCACTGCCTTAGCATCCTGGCTTTGCTTCTCTGCCCCATCGAGCCCAGCAAGGCGGCCTTCTTCACCAGCATCCTCTGCCTGCTCTTCCACCACGGCTTCCGATACAGCCAAGCAGGCCTCAGCAGCTACCCCGGGAGCAGAGCGCAGCCCTAAAGATGCCACAGACGACTCACAGTCCGGAGGGGATGTGGGGATGCAGGCTTTGCTAGGAAGGTCGAGCGCGGTTACGTTGGAATCGCAGATGACACTGCGCCTAAAGAAACGGTGCTCGGCTGTCTTCAGGTCTTTGTCCATGGTGTGGCGGCGCTGTCGGACCTCCACACCCAGCTTTTCACCCAACATCGAGTCCGAACCCGAGCCATTCACATTCTTTGGCGGCGGCGGGGGCGCCAGGAACTCCATGCCATTGTTTTTGGACATCTTTACTCCAGGCGACCCCAAAGAAAATTACTAACTCTGAAAAGAATAAATAAATTACGGTGAACAAATCCGAATGTAAACTTTCGCTGTGAAGAATTTCTCCACAAACAGAGTACAGGAGGGGAGGGGGGGGTTGATAAATCGAAAGCTCCCAAGAGCCTCAAGAGTCTTGTGGGAGAACCCCCTCCTTGGGTGTTCCTTATAAACAGTTACTGTTACAGTATTTATGGTCTGAGCCCAGGAGAGGGGGTGTTCTTTTATAGATGTAAAAGAACAGGACGCAGTCACAGAGAAGCAAGCGCTGATGGTGACAGACAAGGACTGTCAAATCCACACCATCCATCCTGCAGTGACCCTGGAAGAGTCCTCATTGAGCATAAGGAACCAGAAGAAGGGAGATGGGCCAGAGCCTGTTTGCGCTTATGGTCTTCACGGAGAACAGGCAGCAAAACACAACCCCAGGTCCAGGTCCAGGTTCAGATTTACTGCAAGAGAACACAAGTGGAGAACAGGTTTAATCGGCCACCCAAATTTAGACTGTCTTTGTCAGGGCTGACCTCAGAGTCACAGCGGCTAACAATTCAGTGGCCTGACATCCAGCTGCACGGAACGAAGAGTGGAAGGGGAAATTAAGTTCCAGTGACCTGGATTTGTTTGCCACTTCATCAAATTTTCATACGCCACAGATTACAAATGCTTCGCTCGCGACTCGTTCTGCAGTTTATGTTCACAGACAGGGCCTAAACATCATGACTTGTGATGGGCTTTTAACATAACTGAGACCAAATAAGGCAGAATTCATCACCTCGCCATATTATTCTTCTGGAAAGCTGTATTAACATTTCTCATAGGTCCTTGCTCAGAGAAAAGGCCAACTAAGTTGAAGCAGCGGGGGGGCGGTGAGGATGCAAAGACCACCAATGAGTCTCAGTCATTCATATGCCCTAGTGGGCTAGGGGTTATCAGCTCCATGCCTTTGTTTCTGGACACATATGGTCCAAAGAAAAGCCCCAAATGAATCAGAATAAGAACAGTCAAAATTCATAATCATCAGCATCCTCTGATTAGGCAAGACTAGTAGGAGGGGCAAGGTGGCAAGAACATATGGAGGGGTGGACACTGATCTCAGTAGCCAATTTGCAGCTTGTGGCCAGCTTTAAGACTGACCACATGAGCTGAACTTACTGGGAACCAAAACAAGCTAGAAAACAGCTTAGCATGCGATACTAAGCAGTCACTGAACTGTCTAGGAGTCACAGCTGACGTAGTGTTGCTCAGTTAGCTAGTTAGATGCAAGTAGACAGCTCAACAAACCTTAAGCACCCTGTCAGTTAACTACTCGAATGCTAGCTAAGCTTAAATACTTACTAATCGACTCGGAAGCGATATAAAAGAGTCTAACGTTAGCTATCCAAGTCAGCTAGCTAGCTAGCATGTGTGCTCACTGCTGGACGAGGAGCCAGCCGGCCTTATTGAGCTAGTTATCCACACCGTATCCGCTAGCATAGCCTGCTAGCCATTCATTAGCTTATTACCATCCACACCGCCGTCTCAGTGGGAGAGCTCCTACTCAAAAGCCGTTAGCATACATACGTGAGGAGGGCCAGCTAGTGATGTAGAGAGGGAGGAGAAGGTGGAGGGGGCGAAGTTTGCATAGCAGGCTAGCTAGCTAGCTTGCTAAATCACCGGTTTTAAACCGCCTTCCTATCAGAACGGTGCCGTTCCACCTTAAAACTGCTCGCTGTTTGCTGCCGGCCGTTACAACGGTCACAGCGCGAGCTGCTTGTTCAAATTGGCCCATTCCACCTTAAATGCTGCAGCAGTTACCGCTGCAGAATTTAAGGTGGAACGGAGAAATTCGAACAACATAAAAGCCGTGGGCCTCGCTTTTACTTAGTGTAGAAAGAAAGTGATTGACAACAGGCGTAGAGATAAAGGAAAGAGGTGAAAAGCGAAACAGTAGTTGGATAAATAAGCTTAAACGGGTTAAAAAGCCAGCAGCACCGCTGTGTCAGTGTGCCGCCGCCACCACCAGCTGCTCCGTTCCGCTCCCCTACCCTCTAAACTCTGCCCCCCCTCCACCACGGGCTAACTCAAACTCGGCTCGCCGAATCACAACACAGTTAAGTGCAGGGAGCAAGAAAAGGTCCAAGTTTAGCTACCTACCTTTCGTATCGTCCTATCCATCCTTGTCCTCCGGTGAAAGGGTCAGCAGCAAAGCAGTTGTTCCAAACTGATGTTTATTGACGTTATAGATGTGGCTAGCTAACAGCTAGCGATCACAGTACCATCATAAATAACCAGGTCCATATCATCACCGCTGTTAGCGTCAGTTCGAGCGGCAGAGGGGGACGTTCAACGCCAGCATGTGCGAGCTGCGCTGCGGTGTGTTGTCGAGCCTGGAGAAGAGCAGCCCTGCTGCTCCTCCTCCCTGCAAAGGATCCTCACAAGCCGGATTTCTACAAGTCCAACACCGACATCAGGTTTCAAGTTCGCTTTCGCAGTCGATCGATATCGTCTTTCTCGCGAACAGTGCAACGAAAAACAATAACAACAATATCCACTGCAGTTCCGTTCAGTCGCGTCGGCGAACGTGTAACTCCCTGAATAGAGCCTTCAACAGAGGAGCAGCGTGAGGCTAATCAGAATCTCAGCATCTCCAGACACAGTACCGCGTCCAAAACATCAGCTTTATGTTGGGCTGCTGCTGCTGCTGTTGTTGTTGCTGGTCTCTCTCTCTACCTCTCTCTCTCTATCGCTCGCCTGCTTGCTCTCTTTCTCACTTCAGATGCTTATTCCAGTGTGTCACGTTGGAGGCTGCGCCGACACGAGCTGCTTCAGCTCCCCGCCCACCGGAGCCTCAGCCGGGCTTTTATTAATCACACCTAAGGGGGTCGCTTTTCCCTCACACTGCAGCGGGGGCTGTTGTTTTACAGCAATGTACAGCGTAGGCATCGCACTCCCGCCACATAATAATAATAATAATAATAATACGTAACACCTTGTTATTATTGTTTTATTATTATGTGAAATGCTGAGGCATTGTTTTCAGAAACTTCAGCTCAAAATATTAAGTTGTTATTTCGAGATGCTAAGCGATTATTTTGAGGTACCAGGTCATTATTGTGAGATGCCAAATCATTATTTTCAGATGTTAAATCAATATTTTTAAAAGCTAGGTCATTATTCTGAGATGCTAGTCATTCTATTCAGATGCTAATTCATTATTTTGAGGTACCGGGTGATTATTTTGAAACACTAAGTTATTATTTTGAAATGTTAAGTCATTATTTTGAGATGCAAAATAGTTATTTTGAGATGCTAAGTCATTTCTTTAGATGCTAACTCATTATTTTGATGTACCAGGTCATTATTTTGAGATGTTAAGTCATTATTTTGAGATGCTAGATTACTATTTTGAGATGCTAAGTCGTTATTTTGAGATGCTAATTTGTTATTTTGAGGTGCTAAGTAATTATTTGAAATCCTAAGTCGTTATCTTGAGATACTAATTCGTTATTTTGAGGTGCTAAGTAATTATTTGAAATGTTATGTCATTATTTTGAGACACTTTGTTATTTTTAAAATGTTGAGTCATTATTTTAGATGCCAAGTTGTTATTGTAAGATGCTAAGTTGTTATTTTCAGATGCCAAGTCATTATTTGAGATGCTAAACTTCTAATTTGAGGTGCTAAGTTATTATTGACATGCTAAGTCATTATTTTGACATTCTTTCTTATTATTTTGATATTCTTTTTTTTTTATTTTGACATTATGTTTAATTAATTTGAGATGTTAAGTTGGTCCTTTACCACCCAGGCACCCAGGACGTCCACATCGATCCCTTCTTTGCCATGCACTGGTTGTTGTAATGCACATACAGCTCCATGCTAGTGCGGCAATCCTTTCAACTACCTTCCGCTTTCTCCATGATCCACTGCGTCATCAACGCTGACAAGGGCCCCACCACAACAGGGAGCTGCGTCTTCCTTCTCATGCTGACTCATCTGCCAGTAATGGACTTGAGTTGGAACGTCAACGTTTGGCAGTTGGCAGATGTGCCACTCTAAGTGTGAGGGAGCTTACCTAGTTTCTCAGCTCCCTGAAACACCTAATTGGAATTTTAGCCCTTTTCTGCATTGCATGATGATGTCATCTTGTAACACAATTCTCTGTCTACTGGCAAGCTTGGCACACCCTCACACAAAGCACAGAAACTACTGGAGGCAGTATATGGGCAGAACCGCTCTGGTGGTTGGCCAATCAGAACAGAGTGGGCAAACTGACCAATCAGAGCACTTTGGGCTTATCAGAAAGGAGGGGCTTAAAGACACAGGAGCTGTAACAGAGAGTTTTAGACAGAGGGTGAATACAGATGTACAGTATGGAGAAAATACTGTGTTTTGGGAAAATTGTAGTATGTAAATCTAGTGCAGTGTAGTAGATCCCAGAATAAACTTATGAACATTGAAAATGAACATAATGGGTCCCTATTAACAATCATTACTCACTGCCACCCTCTAAAGGTGTTACAGGGCTTGTCAGAAGTTGTTGGAAGACAATAACGCCTTTTTTGGCATGTACTCCAGCTCTACAGATGAAAAACCTCTACATTCAGTTCTAGGATGTTGCTACATAAATCCATGATTGTAAACGCTGTGAGTACTGTGGAAGAAAATTGTGGTCAATAATTGCATTTGGACTGAGTTGTGTTTCGGAACCACAGTGAAGGATTCCAGATGCGACATGATTCAAGTTTCACGATTCACAGCTCGGCTGTGCATGTGACATAAGCAAAGGCAGACCTTATTGTTGTACCTGACTGACACAACATCCACGACTGTGGACATTCAGCGAGCAGTGATGTCCTCCATGAGTCATCCTGTTAGTGCAGCACCATTGGCAGATGGCTGCACCACACAGGACTACATGCACACAGACCGTTACGACAACTGCCCTTAACACCACGTCAATGTCACCAAAGGCTGCAATGGTGCCGTACCAGACTGTCATGGTGTGACTTAGAATGGCAGCGGGTCATCTTCAGTGACAAATTTTGTCTTGGTGGAGACGACTAACGACTCAGTGTGTGGAGGCACCGTGTTCAGCACCACGGTTTGTTGTCACACGTCACTCATTGAGCACTTTATTAGGTTCCACTTCTTGTATCTAGTCTCATTTTTTATTTTATCAGCTCCACTTATCATGTGGGTTGACTGTAGTCCATCTGTTTCTCAGCACGTCAGTAGTGACACTGACGTGGTGGTGGTTTGTTAGCATGTGTTGGGCTGGTGTGAGTGGATCAGACACAGCAGTGCTGCTGGAGTGTTTAAACACTGTGTCCACTCACTGTCCGCTCTATTAGACACTCCTACCTTGCTGGTCCACCTTGTAGATGTACAGTCAGAGATGATAGCTCATCTGCTGCTGCACAGTGCAGTGTTGGTCATCCTCTAGTCCTTCATCAGTGGTCACAGGACGCTGCCCACAGGACGCTGCTCACAGGATGCTGTTGGCTGGATAGTTTTGGTTGGTAGACTATTCTCAGTCCAACACTGACACTGAGGTGTTTAAAACCCTAGCCTGAGGTATGTTGTGTTTGATTAAGGAATATGCATGATCACAAAATGATGTCCAGTTTTACATGCCAAAACTGTTAGTCATGTCTTTTTCCACACCAGCCAGCCGTGGTCTCTCATATGGCACACATGTGTAGGATGTGTAGGATCTCAGGCTGTGGGTAGAGGCCCCACAGCTACTTATCAGCAGCGTTGGGGTCCGACAGAGGTGGCACAGGGACAGTAGGTAGTTATGTAAGCCTGGAGCACTTACCCTGCGTTTCGGCAAAGATCACTGTCTGCAGCTGAGAATGTGTATGTTTGTGATGTATGGCTCTGTGGTATGGGTACACTTTGTTCTCGGCCCAGGACAAGGCAGTAATTGAGCTTCCTGCTTGCTGCACACACGTCAACACGGGGGATAAAGAGACAACGTTTTGACGTAATCGCCATGCAAACATTCTTTACCACTCAAGAGGAATGGCTGCAAACTGTAGCTTGCTTACTGGGCGATCCGAAGACCACAGCTGATTACATTGATTACTGGTATTAAATACTGCATATATACAGGCTTTATTAGGTATATCTACCTACATCTGTATCTACACTTATTGTCCGTTATATCAGCTCCACTGACCATACAGGAGCACTCTGTAGTTCCGCAGCTACAGACTGTAGTCCATCTGTTTCTCTGTATACTTTATTACCCTGTTCTTCAATGCTCAGGACCCCCACAGGACCACCACAGAGCAGGTATTATGTGGGTGGTGGATCATTCTCAGCACTGCAGTGACACTGACATGGTGGTGGTGTGTAAGTGTGTTTTGTGCTAATGTGAGTGGATCAGAGATGACAGCGCTGAGAATCGTCCACCAACCAAAACTATCCAGACAACAAGCATCCCGTGGGTAGCGTCCTGTGAGCAGCGTCCTGTGAGCAGCGTCCTGTGAGCAGCGTCCTGTGACCACTGATGAAGGACTAGAGGATGATCAACACTGCACTGTACAGCAGCAGATGAGGTATCGTCTCTGACTGTACATCTACAAGGTGGACCAGCAAGGTAGGAGTGTCTAATAGAGTGGACAGTGAGCACTGCTGTCTTATCCACTCACACCAGCACCACGTCAGTGTCACTGCAGTGCTGAGAATGATCCACCAACCACATAATACCTGCTCTGTGGTGGTCCTGTGGGGGTCCTCACCATTGAAGAACAAGATTAAAGGGGATAACAAAGTATGCAAAGAAAGTCTCGCCCTCATATATCTGCCTTTAGAGAGCCTGGGTAGTTTTTCAGATGTTCCTTTCACCTTTGAGATACATCATCAGGGGACTGTTATGGTTTCTCTGATTTCAGCTTCGGATCATTTATGTTGCTTGCTTTACCCCAACACAGTGTGAAGAATAAACAGCACTAGAGGGCTCAGGGAAGGAAATATCTGTTCTTATAGCACTGCCTCTCCTTACATACCGCAGTGGGCCGAAATTCACGCAGCTGTAACTTGCTTGAACCACTGGAGGGAGTTTAGAGTGGCTATGCGGAGATGCAGCTCTGTCATCACGGATCCCTGAAGAAACATGACTCATAGGGGGGTGAGTTCTCCTGTATACCACATTTCAGTTCAGTTCAGGTAATAATACAGTGCTTTTTACTGTAGAACATGGTCCCAAAGCAACTTGCTGGTCCAGACCCCCTTAATGAGGCAGCTGAGGGTGACTGTCCAGAAAGAACCACTCTGAGCTTCACCAGAGTGTGCTGCTCTGATGCAGCGATGATATAATGCTTGCTATGTAGTCGTGCAGTAAGAACTGCACTGTGTTCTCTACATGTTGTCTCTACACCCGAGAAGGCACCTACACATCCATGAAATGCAGAGGATGAGCCGCTCCACAAACAGCAGAGCCGAGGAGGAGGGAGGCTAAATGAGCTTGCAGTGTTATCTGTAAGTCAGCATATCTTCCACCCTGAACTCGCCAAGCAACACAAGCCAGCGGCTACATGCATGTACACTGAGAAAGGTGGCCTGCATCAACAAAACAAGCACATATCCTATATTGCCAAAAGTACTCACCCATCCAAATCATTGAATTCAGGTGTTCCAATTACTTTACCAGGCCTTAGCGGGCAGTAATGTGTTCTTTGCCTAACAATAATCACTGCTGTTCTGACTTAAATGTGTGTAAGAGTTAAGCTGTGATAGATTAAAAATCAGTACAAAACCTTCTTTCAGACCCATAGCATTGTTTGCTAACACAACACGCCAGACGTCTCGGCATAGAGTTGTAGAGGTTCCTAATGGTGTCCTGTGATAATCCATCCCATGCAGCTTGAATATTCTCACACAGTTCCTGCAGATTGTGCGGTAGAGGTGGAGGTGGAGTGACACCAGGCCTTCTGGACATGTGACGCGTGACAACAAACCGTTCATCTTGGCGCTGACCACAGTGCCCCCACACACAGATTCATTGGTCGTCTCCACCAAGACTCTGAGCCTGCAAGTTTCTCTAGAATGGAGCGCTTCACACCCAAACCGCTCTGAATGACTTTGTTTAGAGGTTAGCCGTTTAAATTGTAACGGAAAAATTGGCAGTTTAATTGATGTTAATGAACAAATGGACCATTTCTATCAATCCATTCCACATGGAAGCTGATGATGGTGGTGGTCAGTCCATTGTTCTGAGAACACCAGCAGCTTCTTTGTTCGATGTATCTATTTCCTGTTCTTAGTGAGGAGCTTCTTGAACAGCTACACATCCCACCAGACCTCTACTGTTGAGGTGTCTTCTCATAGTCTCACACCTGTGTATGTTCTCAGATCTGGAGCAGCTTCAAGCTCTCCTCTTTAAGTGCAAGCAGGTTGTTTTAGGTCTAGAAGTTTCTCCTGAGAGATCAATAAATTGTCCGTAATGGGAGTTTTGAGTGGAATTCTGTCTTTTGAGGGGACTTCTGTCTTTTGAGTGGAATTCTGTATTTTGGCTCTATAGTTTTTGAATAGGTACATTTGTTTGGCCACATGTCAGAGTGACTCCACTCCAACACAGTGAGCTGTAGCAATCTTCATGCCATCTTCTTCAAAGCATTCTCCAGGTGTGTGGGACAGGTGAGGACAGACATTTTGACAGGTCTCAGTGTTTTCATTCTGCTTGTCAGCATGCATTTGTCTTGGCCGAGACGCAATGTACAGTATAGCGTGTGTTGGACTGTGTAAGGGATCACATGTCCTATAGGAGCCGGACGGAGGTTATTGTTTTTACACATGGACGGACTGGAAAGAGCCCGCTAAAAATAAACCACTCTCTTGATTGTGCAGTGGGAAGCACTTTTGTCCTAATTCCTCTGTGATTGACCTTCAAGACCATACTCTCCATCTCTAATGCAATTTATGTAATCCAACTCCATTCAGTCCATTTTCCTCTCCAAGCATTCTTGCCCTGTGTTGGTACTATAGCAGCACTCAAGCAGTGCACTTAAAGCTGCAGTCTGACGAAAAGTCTAAAAGTCTCTTTACACACTTTGCCCCTTATCCCAAATAGTTAACCAGGCCAAACCTGTCTGACGTTTGCTTCTGTAGTTTTGTCCTGGAGCTACAAGGGTAGCCTGCAAGTAAGGGAAGCTTATACCCCCACAACTAGGGTAGCATAGCGTGAACGGACGCGCAGACTGCATGCTTAAATCATCACACGCTTGCTTCAAACAGCGTCGAGTTGGTTATGTCGTTACTGATATCTATAAAAACGGGGAAACGTTTGGACTATATTCATGTTACACAGTGGCTGCTACAGGACTGAAACTTGGTGGGTAGGTTTGACATTGTGAGATATGCGAATGATTCAAGTTTCATGCTCGGACATGCATGTGACGTAAGCAAGCACAGGCTTTATCTGTGTACCTGCCTGGCCCAACAGCCACGATTGCGGACATTCAGTGACCACTGATGCCCTCCATGAGTCATCCTGTTAGAGCCAGCAGCATTGGCAGATGACTGCATGATGCAGGACTACATGCACGCAGACCGTTACGGCGACTACCCTTAACACTATGTCAGCGTCACCAAAGACTGCACTGGTGTCGCACCAGACTGTCATGGAGTGACTCAGAACGGCAGCAGGTCATCTTCAGTGACGAGTCCCGCTTTTGTCTTGGTGGAGACGACCAATGAATCCATGTGTGGAGGCACCGTGGTCAGTGCCAAGATGAACAGTTTGTTGTCACACGTCCGGAAAGCCTGGTGTCACTTCACCTAAACCCCTACCACACAGTCTGCAGGAACTGTGTGAGAATATTCAAGCTGCATGGGATGGATTATCACAGGACACCATTAGGAACCTCTACAACTCCATGCCGAGACGTCTGGCGTGTTGCGCTAGCAAGTAGTGTAAGTAGTGTAAGTAGTGTTCATGTGGATTCATCCACCAAACCCATATTTGTTAATCAGAGTGCCAGATAGTGAAGCATAATTCATCACTCTAGAGAGCATGTTTCCACTTCTCCAAACCCAGGAGAAAAAAAGTACACTGAAATAGACTTAATTTAAGTATACTTAGTATATTTCCCTGAACTGGGTTAATGATTAATGTACTGAAAGTTTTCATATACTAACTATCTACTATGCTAAATACAGTCATTAGTGCTGTTAAATATATACTTAAATAGAACTAACTGTACAGAACTGTAACTGTACTATTTTGAGGCACCTCTTATATTCATTTAGAGATACTTAAGTACTTATTAAAGTACATTTCTAGTACATTAAAATATACTTTTATATATACCTACTTAGTATACTTCTATTACTTAATTTTTATCTGGGGTCTCCAGTGGTGGTGCTTTACACCACTCCAGCCGACACTTGGCATTGCACACAGTGATATTAGGCTTGAGTGCAGCTGCTTGGCCGTGAAAACCCACTTCATGAAGCTCCTGATGAACAGTTCCTGTGCTGATGTTGCTTCCAGAGGCAGTATATAGAACTCTGGAGTAGGGCTGGGTGGTATATAGTTTTTGAGAACCAGACTTTTTTACAAGCACTTTTTACAAGCAATTTCTGTTGGTCTGTTTATCATGAAATTTTCACCGAGTGTAAACAACAGCCGCTGTGTTTAAATGACACATAAAAGTAAAAATTGACAAAAATGAAGATACATGTTTATCTTTGGATCTTTGGACAGATATTATATATATATATATATATATATATGTATGTATGCCATACAGGGTGCAGCCTCCATCCTCCCTGTGCGCTTAAACCCACCACAGCTACTAATTTCATATAGTTTTATATTTACATGTTAAAGGAAACACTGTAACTGAGATATGATGTTTGGTCCATATCACCCAGTCTTACTCAGGAGTGAGTGATTCAACAGAGGACAGCTGATTCCAGCACTTTGTCAGCCCTGCTCTGTGAGTTTGTGTGGTCTACCACTTCATAGCTAAGTTCTTGTTGCTCCTAGATGCCTCTTATTCACAAGAGATTTAGCAAGGCAGGAATTTCATTAACTGACTTGTGGTAAAGATGGCATCCTAGGACAGTGAAGTCACTGAGCTCCTCAGTAAGACCCATTCTACCGCTGTTGTTTATCTGTGGAGACTGCATGGCTATGTGCTTGGTTTTATCCATGTGGAGGGCACTTATGTTGGGTTTTACAGTCCATAGTATGTCATTACAATGTCACAAACCACAAACGCAAGTTTCTAAGATGACTAAGCTCCACGTGAGGGAAGATTTTGCATGACACTTTGTTCTAGCCTCCATTACTACATTAGTCTTGCAGCTCCATCAAAAGCTTGGGACACCAAACATGTGGCTGATTTGGGCTATCAAATTGGATTTCTCACTCCAATGAAGGAATATTGTGCAAACAGTGAGGCCACTCAGAGAACACTGTGCTTCCACTATCAGTGCAGCTGCTGTAGTGTTGAGTCTTGACTCATCAGTCACTGGAGGAGCAGATAAAGGTTCTTTATGAAGCTCAGGGATGCACTGAATGAGTGACTAGCACAGGCTGTCACTCTGAGGCCATGTAGTCATTTCCAGCAAGCCCTTAAAGGCAGTGCTCTCCAGGCAGCCACGCTGAACGTCGGTGCTGTTGAGTGATCCCAGGGTGCATCTCTCTGGAGACACGCTCGCCTTGCCGGAAGACAATCCCTTTTTTAGTCCTGCTAAGTACATATTTATTTCGCTTAAACTGTGAGCCAGGGGTATTTTCTGACGTGGTCAGAACCTTTCTGGCCTTCTGCTGCTCCCGTGGTTTTTGGTTTCCAGCTAAATTCTCGACCAGCACAAACACAGGCTTGTTTAACATACCTGCATCGGGAAACTGCCCCTGAATGGGCCCTCTGTTGGTCTACACCCTCTAAGCTCATTTAAGGGCCTCTCTGCTCCTTGCCTTCACCTCGGAGGAACTGTCCCATTTGATCCTTCGTGTCGGCGGCTCCTGCTTTGAAATTGTATAATTACATCATTTTCCAATTGGGTTTGGGTTTGCAGTCTTGAGGGTGGCAGTGTAGTGGAATGGGATGCACTTTGCTCTTAGACTTCACGATAGGCAGGTTTATTACTGGACTGAATCAGTCTGTCTTGCGGAGAAGGTGCTGCTAAGGTAAACAGACCATGCTAGCATAGGCAGCACATGCAGATTCAACAACATAGTCAAAGGTACAGAGATGACAAATATGCATTCATGCTCATTCAGAGAAGGTTCAGTGGTAGATCTGTCATGACTGATTATAGAAGTGACCATAATCACATAGCTAATTTTATGAAAGGTCAAACAGGGCCCGGTGTCTAAATGCTGGCCCTGTCAGTCACAAGTTCAGTCCCAAGGGATGCCACAGCCTTCCTCAGACTCCAAAGATGTTCATGCTAGCTTTCAGCCCCTATCGCTGATAGTGTCAGGTGTCTGGGACCTAGACCTGGATGCAGTTAAACTAGGGAGAACACCGGGCAAAAACAGCCAAACAAAAGGCTTTAAGAATACGTCTAGTGTATTTCACTGAAACAGCATTTGCATGTGCCTGCTGGCCTGTCCAGGGAATTTCCTGCCTTCCGTCCAAAGAGTGCTGGGATAGGCTCCAGCACCCCCACAATGAGAAGGATAAGTGGCTCAGAAGATACATGAATGAATGAATAAGCATTTTCATGCATTTATAGAAGACACATAAATTGGTGTCCATCAGGATAATGGTGTGTAGCGCCCCGCTCCTGGCTCGTGTGACCAGGATGAGGGTTTTTTAAAGATTATGACATCATGAATAAAACCAGTTTGTGAAAATAAGAATAATCAACTTTACAGGACTATAGAGCATCATGCTCCTTCTCCAACCACCCAGTCTGATCACTGTGGAGCAGAGTGTGATGTGCCCTTTCCAGCAAGCTCTGAATCGCTTTGGTAGCCTTTAGGAAACTGCAGATAAAGAACCTGGAGTCTTGCAAATTTGTATCCTCCTTTGGTGCATCCTTGGCGGCTTTACTGAGATGCTTGTCCGCAGTGGAGGACCGGAGAACCAGAGAAATTTAGAGCCCCATAAGTCTGTGAAAACAAGAGTAATCAACTTCAAACTTTACAGGACTATAGGGTGTTATGCTCTCGCTCCAACCATCCACTCTGATATCTGAAGCATTGTGGATTGGCAGAGAAATGATAGAACAAAGACTCCAACTTCCACAGGTCAGTAGACCATGATACACCCTTTCCAATGAGCCCTGGATTGCATTGTTACATTCAGGTAACTGGAAATATGGAATGGAGATATGGACTCTGGAATCTTTCGATTTTTTTTTGGCTCTGTTCCAATTCCAGAATGTTCAGTCTGATCGGGAAGACTGGTGTGATGATGTGCTGGACCATGGGGCTGGTTAGTAGTGTCTAAGGCCCTGGTTATAGGTGACCTGCCTGCTTCCTGGCTGGGCTAGTCCTAAGCTACTTTGTTCAGTAAAAGAGCATTCAATTAAGGTTCTACACTTCCAGCATCTACTTCTATGCAGGCACCACAAAATACATTTCATTCCAGTTTCCAACTATTCAGTTTACCGTGAAAATCATCATATTTATAGAATATTTGTCTAATGTAGCATATTTGTCTAATGCTGTGGTCTTCGGGCCCCAGCGTGGGACCCCCTGTGCCTCTTATTAGTCCTTTTCCCTCTTCATACACACCTGATTCAACTCTTGGAGGGCTGGTAATTAGCTAGCAAGTTGAATCAGGTGGGAACACTACACTATTCATTGTGACCCCAGCTCTGTAATCGGATACTGCCATCATAAATCTCTTTCAACATGGAAATCTTACCCTCAGTGTAGATATCGTCATCTCAAAGTCAGCGTGAATCGGAAACAGAGTGGTGGTTTTATCTTTCATGATAGGTGCAAGTGGTGGGAGTGGGAAAGAGAAACAGGATAGTATGTTTTTTGTCAGTCCACTGGTTCACAGTGAGGTAACTGAACTCAGAAGGTATTACATCTTGATGGAAGGTTACAGCAGGTCTTTTAAGTGGTACGGTATCGGAATTGTACTCCATATGAGCGGTAGTATGCACTAAGGGTATGATTTCAGTATATGGGGAGATTCTAATGACTTGGAAAGCCTTCATTAGACCCCATCCAGCCTGCTGCTTGTAATTACCTGGCTGTGAATTACTGCTTTATTGAGCAATTGCTACTGTGCATTTTACAGGTTCCAAAAACCTTAATTTGTGTTCCATATGTCATAATTGTTTGGCACAATAAATTAGGTCTCCATTACTATGCTCTTATTAAGCCATTTTGTTAAATCCCATCAGCAGCATTCCTGATTATATTTCATGAAGCACTGATTCACCAAACCAGGCACTGGATGATAACTACGAACTAGAAAAGTGTATTTCCTGACAAAAATGTAGCATGATCGTGCAGCTTAAGCTTATTGCTAGCCATTTGCTAACTGAGTCTATGTGAGAAACAAGGGATGAATAAATGATACATAGAGGAGTGAGGGTCAGTATATCTGTGTATTAGAGTTTGAAGATCAGCCCTTAGTGAGTACATGCAATTCGTAATTTAACAGCGATTTTTTATGAAAACCATACGTTGCATCAAAAAGCTGTAAACAAGCACACTATTCCCAATCAGACTGAACATTCCAGAGTTGGAACAGTTATAATATCTTGAAAACTGTGGGATGAAATGCTGACATCTATAGCATCATTACTTCCTGTATTAATAGGCTCACCGTACAGAACTCACCTTGAGTGTTTTAAAGTGGTAGGAACTTCAGGCTCCTGCAGATGGTGCTGCACGAGGATGATGGGTCTATAAATACCTGCGGGGTGTGAGTGACGGGATTCATAGATTGAGAGGAGGTGCTACAGTGCAGTGAATGTCTCGTTCCATGTGTGGAAAATGGCTCCAAAGCAGATGTTAATGATTGGCTAAAAGGAGTGATTGCATTTGGGCGTGCCAAAGACCATAGTGTGAAGGAAGTAGCTGAATCTGCAGGTGTATGGAAGCGTACGGTCATATGGGTCTACCAGCAGTGGCTAAAATCCCAGTCTACAGGGAATTCTCCTCGGAATTGTCCCAGGAAAGGCATCCACCAAACTGCACAGTTCTTTGATGCAAGAGTGTCTGAACATTGATGTGGCCTACATCCAGAAACTTGTCCAGTACATGCCAAATCCAATCATAGCTGTTGTTGGTGCTCGTGGAGGCATTACACACTATTAGGTATGTCTCTGTCACAGGGGACTCATTTTCCCCTGTCTGGTTGTTGTGATATTAGTGTGTTAAATGTTTACTGCTGAGATGATAATAGCCTTTAAAGAACTACATGACTTTAACCCTCATAGACACCAAACCCCCCTCCACCACACACACACAAACACACACAGACAGACACACACACACACACACACACACACACACGTCCAGGCAATCAAATGCTGTACAAATACCACACAAACTTAAGAAACTGAGAGGAATTCTGGAGCCGTGGCGTCAGATAGGCCAGCCGTCTTTATGGAGTCGCTCTGCTCCCTGTTATAAATCACTCCATACACTGTTACAGGTAAGCATGTCTCCAAACAGCCGCTCTGCTGTCTGCTGCACATGCCATGAATTCATGACCCTGCCGGATTATCTTTTGATGATCAAAAGCCTTTTTTATTTTCTCTAGAGTGGTTATTCATCCGAGAAGAATTCCTGCTCAGCCTCAGCACGTAGCCTCGCCTCCGTTTTCGTCACTGTTGACTCAATTATGCAGAAATAACCCAAACGCTAATACGCTGACCACATTAGCGCAAAAACAGAACGTGGCAATTTGCACAAAGATATCCAGTGAATACGGCCTTTGATAAGATGCTGCACTGAAGCCTGATTATACTGGCTCGAGCAGTGGCTCCAGAATGTCACTATTATCCTCCGCAGTGTCGCTTGAAAGACTACACTGGATTTATTTGACTGGTTTCACATTTGGAAGAAGAGTGCTTGTTTTTCGTCCTCCCAGTCCAGTGCGTTCTCATGAGAGGGACGAAAGAAAAAAAAACATGATATATGAATAACACGTTTGTTCGTCCGCCTGCCGACCTTTTCAGCGCTGCTCTGAATTTGTTCAAAAGCGTCTTGCCAACTTTTCCTGCTATTTCTTTCCGACAGACTCTTGCTCGGGCAGGACAGGAACGATCAGACAGGAAAAAAGACGAAGGCAGCACGACATGTCAGCGGCAAGGGGACGAGGAGAACTGCAGGTAGGCCGCAGGACGCCTTTAGCTTTTCCTGTGTTCGTCAGAACATGGCAT
The DNA here is from genome assembly GCA_034552555.1 of Semaprochilodus insignis. Taxonomy (NCBI): domain Eukaryota; kingdom Metazoa; phylum Chordata; class Actinopteri; order Characiformes; family Prochilodontidae; genus Semaprochilodus; species Semaprochilodus insignis. Next base: position 29,624,706 of record CM067474.1, read on the forward strand.
TCCCTCCTTTCTCTCCCCTGCTCTTCCCCACCCCCCAGCCCCCACCACCACCTCTGTCTTTCTTTGTTTTGACAGTGAGGCGCAGTATGTTCTATGTGTTTGGGAGGAGGTGATCACAGGGTGCTTTAGACTACTTTAGACTCTATTAGGCTTCTTTTCAAGTCGCTCTTTTCTTCTCTTGTCCTGCACATCCATCACATATCAATTAGAGCAGGGCTGCAAAGACGGGACGAGACCTTTAATGCACCTCAGGATCAACAAAGCATGCATCTACCAAATGGTTAATGGGATCAAGAGGATTGTCACAGCACTCTGATAGCCTTGTCCTCCCAGGGAGCCATAAAGGTGCCAAAAAGGGTTCCTTAGAGTGATGGCAGAGTATGTGCACCCTGAAGAACCTTTCCTTTATGTAATGAGTTTAAAGAACAAACACTATTAAAACTGGGTCTGTAACTGTACAGTAACTTACTGGCAGGTCAGATTATATCACTCCTGCTGTGATGTGTACAGTAACTAGAAAAGTACATCTCCTGAAGAAAGTGCGGAGAGATCGTGCAGCTTAAGCTTGCTGCTATCTGGGTGCTAATGTGTTTCTAAAAATGAATGAAAGTCTATGGGAGGAATGAGGGATGACTAAATGACACATAGAGGTGTGTGGGTCAGTATGTCTGTGGATTAAAGTTCAGGGATCTGCCCTGAGTGAGTACATGCAGTTTGGTGGCTGTAGGTTAAAGGAAACAATAGAGTTCAAAAGGGGGGTGAAAATGAATGGGACTCTATGGGAGGAACAAGGGATGAATAAACGACACATAGAGGAGTGTGGGTCATTATAGCTGTGGATTAGAGTTCGCAGATCTGCCCTGAGTGAGTACATGCAGTTTGGTGGCTGTAGGTTAAAAGAAACAATAGGGTTTGTGTGGGAGTGAAAACGAATGGGGATCTATGGGAGGAACGAGAGATGAATAAATCACACATAGAGGAGTGTGGGTCAGTATGTCTGTGCATTAGAGTTTGGGTACATGCAGTTTGGATACATGCAAACTGCATGTACTCACCCTGAGTGAGTACATGCAGTTTGGTAGCTGTAGGTTAATCAGAGTTTGTGTGGGAGTGGAAATGAATGGGAGTCAATGGGAGGAACGAGGGATGAGGGAACAAAAACACAAACAGATGAGTGCGGGTCAAACCAACACTGAATTTGTGCTTGAGGGTTTTCCCCTGAGATCCTGCATCTAGTCCGGAATGAACTGAGGTAATGAACTGATACCAGGCATAGTGAGTGATGTTGAACACTTTCATTTCATTCAGTTCATGTGAGTGTGAAACCAGGCATTTACTGGCGACCCTGCCGACCTGCTATAGAGGCGCTCTGCTATGAGAGGCATGTAATAAGGTAACTGATACTGTATGATCTACTGTAAAGGTTTACCGCCCTGACCACAGCCCACTACTCTAGAACCTAGAGAACTTCCCAGTGTCTGACTGTACATCCAAGCCAAGAGCCCTCTAGGAATTTTCTCAAATACAAGGGAACCAATTTCCAAGACAACCATGTACGGGCACACTGTGGTGAACCTAAAGGACGCAGTCTGTCTTCTGCCACCTCAATGTGAGAGTTTCCGTGGCCTGGTGTACATCAAGCTGCGGTTGTGACTAGTACTGGCTGAAGGGCCAAAAGCTGTGGTGCGTTCCAGAACACCATGATAGACTCCTTGGAAAGGGCAAAAACCAAGTCTTGGATGATTTAAGGATTCTTCAGCATGGCAAAAGACTGACCCTGCTGAAACTCCAAGCTGATCTAAACTGGTTCCTGCTGGCCTTAGCTGGTCACCCAGCATGTTCGTGCACATAACAATAATAATAATAATAATAATAATACATACCATTGGTAGCTTCCAGTGCTTTTCAGATGGGTGTTAATAGTAACAGAAACAAACTATGAATGAATTGTGTGTATTATTGACACACATCTAATTTAGAAGATAAATAACAAAGAGACTGAATTTTAATTAAACAGCAAGTTAAAGAGAGATGTTTTTCAGTGCATATTAAAAGTGTGCACTGAGCTTAAGTTTAATAAGATAAGATAAGATAAGATAAGATAAGATAAGATAAGATAAGATNCTTAAGTTTAATAAGATAAGATAAGATAAGATAAGATAAGATAAGATAAGATAAGATAAGATAAGATAGTCCTTTATTAATCCCGCAGTGGGGAAATTTACAATACCTGACAGAGTTTCTCCAGGTTGTCTGTATGTTCATGAAAGTCAGGGTTTGCAGAGCTAAGATCGTGTATTGGAACATAAACAGACATTCTGTGAGGTGAGCTGCTGTTTTAAGGTCGTTGACAGCTTTAAAAACTAGTAGCAGAACTCTAAAATATATTCCTATTAGCCAGTGCAGTTCCAGATACAGTCAGACAGGTTGTGTACAAAAGGAGGAAATTCAAAACCATTATTTCCCTCCCCAGGAGTGGTCGACTAACAAAGATCACACCAAGAGCACAGCTTGTAATTGTCTGCAACCGTGAAGTCACAAAAGAACCCAGGGTATCTTTTAATAATAATAATAATAATAATAATAATAATGTATTATTTGTAGAGCGCCTTTCATACCGTGGGAAGCTCAAAATGCTATACAGACAGTTTAAATATATACGTACATACATATACACACACATACATACATATATATACACACACACACATTCATATAAAATCCTTATCCTATNTTTCAGGATTCTTCAACTGCTAAAAATAACTGAAAAGAATAAGATGTGCCTCATATAAGACCGATGTGTACTGGTTTTAGGGTGAAGTGTGTATTGTTTTGTTTACATTTTATTTACATAGTTTCTAAATCTGCAGTTGCCGTGGATTTTGGATGATGCGGTGAAAAGTGCTCTGTTCTCTCCAAGCTGTATAACAGTGTAACAGTATGGACTGTATTACATAGTAATAACATTTAAAGCAGATCATTTCTTGAATGTGTGGTGCTAACAGGTGGTCTCCTGCTGAGACCGCTTTCTAGCTAAGGATAATTTCACACCTAGTTTGTCTGAAAGTCTGCAGCAGAGTTTGAGTTGTTGTGTTATATTTTCATTTAGTATTTTTTATATCTCTTTATTTCACATTCAGAAAGTGCACCAAATTATACGTGTAAGTGTTCTTTGAGTGGCTTTTAATTTTTGATGGATAAAAGTGCTCTGTTACTTTCACGTTTGCCCCAATTAGGGCCAAAAAAAAAAATATATATATATATATATTTTTTTGGCCCTAATTGGGGCAAACGTGAAAGTAACAGAGCACCTTTATCCATCAAAAATTGATATATATATATTGCTAACCCTATGAGACTATACAATCCAGATCTGTCTTTCACATAGACTTTTAATTAAATGTATAATCCTGTTTGAACCATTAAAAAAAACTGATTTTAGCAAGTCAGGTCACTGATGACTGGCCCTACCTGTCAAAAATGTTGCGTGTTCAACATTGCAAGAATGATACAAGTGTCTGTAAAGAGTCAAATGTTGAAAAAAGCAGAATATGTAGAAGGTACAGCATTGACATGCATTTGGAACTGCGTCATCTGAGGTCCCTTGTGTAGTGTAGACCATCAGAAAAATATGTTCCCACCAGCAAACTGAACCACAGACTGTGGTCTGAAATGGTTGGTGTACGGTTGGTTTAACAGTTTGTTCACTGTATGAGTACAGTGACACTAGTCAAAACAAAACAAACCGTGAGAAAAGATTGGTCTACAATTGAAAGCACCCTAATATTCATTCTGCTCAGTATTGACTTACAGACCGAACTGATAGCTGTTTCAAGCGTTTACTCTTATGACTGATTGAAAAATAAATCTTAAATATTTGTGATCACCTGTTCTGAGTTTAGGTAGTATTGCTTTCAGCATTTGCTTGGTTTACATACATATTTATTCATGTTTTATGACTGTTTCTCTTTTTTATGACTATTTATTTGTTCTTGTTCTGAGATCATGACCCTGAATCTTCCTTACATTAGGGTATTAGGTTAAATTTCCATACATAAAACTAGATAATAATGAAAATGTAGCTTTTGTGAATTGAAAACTGCAATTTCTGTGTAAAATAATTAATTGTTTAACTCTACACTACACTACGACTAGCCTAATTATGCTCTCTTTGAAATGAAACATGCATTTGGTCACTGTTTTTTAATCGCTAATATCAGTGACAGAAGAGCTCATGATAAAAATTGGCCATTCTTAACTTCTATTACTTTTGAAGTATACATATTTGTTAACGTGATTGCAACTGTAACCTGAAGCGTAAAAAGTGGGCTAAAAACAGAAACACTGAAGTGAGTAGGTTGTTCAGCCAGACTGAAAGCCAGAACAGTTATATACTGAGGCTCTGAGAGCCTCTTGCTGTACATGGTGGACTAGGAAGAGGAAGCGGAGTGTGCTCTCCAGCCAAACTCTCCACATCTTACACTGTGACCCATGAACTATTCAGAGAATGTGGAAACCTAGTTCAGGTTCAGGCATAGCACATGGTCGATGTTACAGGGCACCTGCCTTTCTTACAAGGAGGTCCCGTAGCCACCCACTCTCCTGCCCTCCACAGTGTTTTTCCAGGCTCCCGTTATAGCTATAGGCTGTTGAGCGTCTGGGGCGAAGATTTCCGGTGAATTCCTCTGCTTTCTTTTCTCCTTAGCAGTCTGTGGCTTGGCGTTCTTTAACCATGCTTTATGTGTGGGAGCTGGCCTGGCAGGATCTCATCCCTCCGCAAAAATGAAAAGAATGAACGCAGCCAGAAAAGAAGAGGGTCAGCAACCAGAAAGAAAACTACAAAAAGTACTAAATTAACTGGTGTGGGTTTATGACGTACAATGGCTGTATTATAACTGAGCATTTGTCAACAGCTGGACCATATGTAGGTGGAAGGCTTTCCTTTTATAGTTCTAGATTCACTCTGCTCCTCCTTCTTCTTCTGACAAACTCATTCAGAAAACTGAGGACATTAAATATCCTCGATAGTTTGATCAATTATGCATATGTATGTTGTGCCTGCTGACCATTAACTCTCCCTCAGCAACCCCACACTTGAAACTTTTCCTCAAAATAAAGGGCACATGCTTTTGGTTGGCTGGCACACATAACCTACGTTTCAACAGCAAGAAAATTAAATCAGAATCAGATTTAAAACAAAATCAAATGGAAAAACAAACAGAATACAGTTCTTTAACATTTGTTTTAGACTCGAGGCAAGGAGACTGTACTGTCAGAACATTCATATACATAGAACTATCAGGATGTAAATGTGATTCTAGTAGAATGTAAATGCAGAAAGACAAATAATCTTTTTGTATATGACGATCTTTGCACCGAAAGTGGAGGCCAACCAGTAATTTCTTAAAGAACAGCTCTTAAAGCTTTCGTCTTTAAAAGAGAAGAGAAAATCAACCTGCTTCAGATCCGAAAACGTCTGCAGGTGTTTCTGTCCATCCTTTCACTGTGAAAAGACAACCTAATGCTGTGGGTCTGAAAGGATGTGTAGCTGTTTAGGAAGTGCCTCATTGAGAAAAGGGGAGAGACCCAGCAAACAAAGAGGCTGCTGGTGCTCTCAGAGCAATGGACTGACCACCTCAGAGTCCAGACCTCAACATCACTGAACGTGTCCAGTTGAATTGTGAAAAGCAAAAACGTCTAAGACTGAACTTTGGAGGTGTGGCTGCAGATTTCTTTGGGAAACTGAAAGTGATTCTCCTGAAAATAATGGAAGCTGTGATAGGGATAAAGAGTGGACACACTAAATGCTGAAAATGTGACGTATTTTATGGTTGTTTTGACTGGAAAAAGGGATCTCTGACTTTTGGGAGGGGGTGTAGTCTATCTTTGCTAGTGGTGTAATGTTCTCAGTATAATGTTCCCTCTATGACTCATACAGCACCATTCAGTTTAGTTAGAAGGTTCTGATAGCAGGACAGGTTAGTTTGGAGATGCCTGTCAGTGATTGCAGTGTGAGTTCGAAAACAGATCTCTGTTTGTGTATTCATCTGAAAACCTGTATCTTGCTGATCAGATTCAGATGTGAGGTCACCGCATCATCACCGCATCATCCAGCAGTAATGAGGGAGAATCAGACTCCAGCAGTGGGCTGGTCTGTGTCAGGAGGGTGCCTCAGTGTGTTCTTTAGTTAAATGTCAGCCTCTGGAGCCCTGAGGAGAGAGAGAACGGAGGAAATGGATGGAGTGGAGGAGGAGGAGAAGCAGAGATGGGACTACAGGCAAAGATGAATGTGAAGGAAGGCAGAGATGGTACAACCCTGGAGAGAAGGGAAAAAAGAGAATGATGACATAACCCAGGAGAGAAGGAAAGAGAGGATGGAGAGAAAATGAAATAGACCTTGAGAAGGGAGGGGTTGTGGTGTGCAAGCCCACACTTGCACAGAGTGTTTCTTTTTATGTGGGTGTCACTCAGAGGAGGAGAGGGAAAGTGAGAGAAACGGACAAGTATGTGAATGATACAGTAGGTCAAGATGTGAAGCAGATTTTGCTAAAGATATGTGTACCTGTTGTTTTCTTGCCCACGCTTATGCCGTGCTCCAGGAGACTGAGGCCTTGGAACAGTGTACTTTAGGCTTAGGAAGATTTCCATTCTGAACAGAAGTGAGATCTGCTTTTTCACTAGAGATGGCACTGAGGCGACACCCAGCATTGGCATCAGGCAAACGGCAGCAGAAAACACTGAGTGAGATATCAAAGGAGCAGAAGAACGAATAGGTTCCAATGCTGTAACAAATTTAGTCTGGAATATCTGAACAAATGGGAATATCATAGAATTTCTATCACATCAAAGTAGGTCATGTGATAACAGCTGTAGCCACACGTTAGTCTAATGCTGGTATAAAAACAGGTTGTATTGTTAGGGGGAATTCCAGCTGTTCTGATTAAATCCTTCCTTCATTTTTATTTGATGTGCAATGGTTTGTTGTTGAGACACTGATTTCTTTACAGCGATCGTGATGGGATCCAGGGAAATGCTGTCTACAAAGCAAATATATATGATTCTCCAAAATGACCACTAAACCTACTACATGTGCTTCTGAGGTTTTATATGTGATGTTGCTAAAGGTACAATAATATGCATGTACCTCTACACCATGAATAAAAAAAAAGCACAAAAAATAAAAAACCCCACATAAATAATTAAAATTATATATAATTGCTAAACTATTGTAGAACAATGTATCAGGCAGTGTATTCATAACCTTTTCGTGTAATAACTGTGAGGGAGCTTTTAGAGACATTGAACGCTCCTGACATCTAGTTCCTATAAACACCACTGTGAACAATTCAGACTCAACAAACTTCTTTAAAACAGAGCCTTTCACACCGAACCACTGTGCGTGACTATTTTTATCTTGTCTGCTTAATTCTATAGAAATTCTGAAAAATCAGTGGAAATAAATTTCCTTTTAGGTATAAATACAAGTATAGAATAATATACTAAAAATGTGCTTCATTAATTTTAAATAGACATCATGGCTTATAGACGTCATGGCATCATCTCCATGTTGTGTCTTGTATTTCCATGTTTTGTGATTTTTCCTTTTCTGCATTATTGAAGCCTGGCAGCTGCTAATTACATTGTGTAGAAATTTAATTATGAATGGACCAAATGTTCCTAAAATGCTTGGATTAAAGCCCCCCTACATTGATCTTAAGGGATGTAATTTTTGTGTTTTTTAAGTTTAATATAGTTCTTTGTTGAAAGAAATCTGTGTGTAATATAATATATATAAGACACCTTGTTTATATGATTTCTTTTCATTCATTTACTCCTAGTCATTTTGTTGGTGTTGTGTAGTTCTCATTGGCTGTCTCAGTACAGGGGGTGAGATGGAGGTGTGGTCCCTGTGCACCAGAGCACAGTATAGAGACAGTATGTGTACAACTTTCTTCTTGATCTGAGACAAAATAAGAACTTAATGGAATGATGTATGGAATGAGATGTTGATAAAATAGAATTTCTTGCTAAAATAGAAAATGCTAATTAAAATAATTTCAGGACAAAGTAGTAAATTTATTGGTCATTTTACAAAACTGCTAATTGTATTTTGAAATTGACATTTTTTATGATGAATGATGAATGTCAAGGAATAAAATTCTTATCAACAAAAATCAAAATTCCATTGGAAATGCATGAGCTGCTTTATGAAGACTGGGGGCATACAAATTAGATTTTTTTTTTCAGATCCTGTGACCAAGAAATATGGGAATGACCTTTATGAGGCTTAGAAAGCAGATTTTTGAAGAATACATAGAATACCAAGGATGTCACTGTTTTCATTGATGAAATACTCCACTCTTGTCAGGTCAGGCCCCTGTAAGTTGTTTTAAATGAGCTGTACTGATACTGATTACTGGTACTGAGAATGAAAAAAGAGGTTTTGGCGTTTCTCGTTCCGACACTCACTTTCCTCATGTCTGACCAGGCCTGTACTGACGAAAGGATTTCACGACAGTGACAACACACTCAGTGAGTTCCAGTTACATCACAGTATCTGTCGTCCACAGTGCATGTCCTGTCAGCCACTCCAGCTGTACAGCAGCCTCAGAGCCCACTCCATTCATTTGCAGGACACTGTGTCAGATGGTGGTCCGGGATGAAAGGCGACATTTGAATAGGTTGATTTTGTGTTACATGATTAGACGGCTCAGTATCAGGGTATTTTGGAAATTGTAAATCTAGAAAAAAATTTTTTTTTTTGCTCAATTTCTTTCTATTCCAAACATTTTGCTTGCTCTCTCATCTCCCCATTTGGGCCCATGTATGCCCCGATTCTTCTCAGTCCTTTCTTTCTCTTATTTCCTCATTGTGCTGCCATGTTTTTTCATGTTGTCTGGGGATATGGCACTGGCAATCTCTCAGTGTGATCTTTGATTAAGCACAACTGTGTTGTGCTGTGTCTCAATGGATTGGATTAGTTCCTCAGGAGGATGTCTGTTTTTAAGAAGATTCATCTCCTCAATGATAAATCATTCGCCGGATGGCAGTAATAAGATTTTTGGGGCTGTAATTTACATGAACCTGGTTGTTGAATGGATAAGAACCTGGATGTTTACATCATACGTGGTCATGCTGTTGTTTGGGTGAGTTATTGTTGTTGTGTGTATAATGAAATGCTTTGATAATATTGTGTGTCTCACTTTTCTGACACTCTATTTTTATTTATTTATTCATTATTTTTTCCCCATGGGATGTGACATCTACTTGGAAAAGCTGCTAAAATCGCAGAAATTTGTATCTGGGCCAGACTAAATATCAGACAACTGCTGATTTTGGTAAAAGACAGTATGTAATTAGTTTTCTTAGAGGAGGAAGGAGATCTGGATGGAACTAAAATCACAGAACACCACCTGTAAATATGAAAATCAACCCAGGTCCATGTATAAATTTAGTCCTTTCCAAAAAGGGCTATAATGGAAAACAGATGGCATCATTGGGCTTCATAATACTGATGATAGGATCAGTAATCCTGCAGTCACTTTTGCAGACATAATTAAAGCCGAAAACACACTCTGTTATTAACACCCTTTTAGCGACAACTTATTATTGCATGATATCGTATTGATACATGGATGGCAGGTAGAGATATTATATGAATTATTTGAAATTACAAGTTTAACTTTTGGTACAAAAGTAATAATAATAACTCAGAGTAAAGCAGAAATTATTTCATTAACTTGTAATGTGTGGATATAGAGGGCAGTGGACTCATGACTTTAACAACACAGTTTTTCTTTGGGGACATAATTTGCGGTTAAAAGGTAATACATTACAATATAACACAGTGTATGTTATCGCAATGTCGCAATAATATTGTGTTGTTGACTTAAGTATTATGATGATATTGTATCATGGGGCCTTTGGTGTTTCCCCGTCCCTACTTAAAAGATGACTGAAATGTATACATAATTTAGTATAAATAATTTTGTTCTTTCTGCATTTAAAGCATTGACTATTGTTTGGCTTTCACTCAAGATTGTTTTTGACTTCATGCTTCAGCGTTTAATTGAGCAAGACTGTGGGAGTGTACTCCCACTGTCACTTATGTTTGACTTCTCTGTACTGTTTTGATACCTGCAAATATTGCAATTGCCGATATTGCAGTAAAAAAGCTATATATTACACAAAAATGCTAAGTTATTTATTGTCCGTGATTGTGCGCTATTGCAATCCTCTGAGTCAAATATTCTAATTTCTAGTGACAATTTAAACACCCAAGTAACTCAAGTAAAAGTGTTTTATATGTATAGCTGTGTCATATAGTCTCATTCTGTGGCTCTCTATCCTGACATGCCCCCAGGTCCTTTGATCAGAGTGTCTGTAGCTTCATGACTCATAACATGTTTCATAACCTAAACAGAAGAGCGCTTGGCTTGACCTCTTTCTGTTTCTCTCTCAGCCTCACTGCTCATTTCAGCTCCTATGGAGTCCACAGACTGCATACACATCCTCTCTGTTGTGCACACAGAATATATGTATATACACCTGTTGCTGCCCCAGAGAGGGAACACAAAGATATCCAAGATAACCAGAGATGTTTATTTAGATATTTAGAAGGTATAGATTGAGAAATTCGCAACTGAAGGTAGGTCAGTGAGTGAATGATGGAACAGACAATGTAGGCTACATGGAGGAAAATGAGAGAAACTGGTTTAGTAATGTTTCTTATTTGGCAGGCTGTTCTCTCAGTTTGCACGTAGCACCTTCTTGTACTCGCATGTGCACACCGTTTGAGATAAGAGTAGCAGGACGAGATGCATGAATAATACATATTCCTGTCTCCATGGTGCCATTATGGAACCACAGAGAACAGCAGTCAATATTTACAATAGCCTACCTGTCTCTTATTGCCTGTGACTATGTGTGTTTGACTTACTTGTATACATACATACATACATATGTTTGTATATACTTATATAAATGCAGTTTTGGGCACCTGAGAAAATGTATACATAAAATAAAACTACTTATCTGTGTAGTAGGTAGTTTTGTTTAGGAAAGCACTATTATGTTGGTTTGTTTGTTTAACCGTTTCTATACCCATATGAATGGCAGTAAGTACTAACTGTAGTCATCATCCAAAATCTGATTTGGCTAATTAACGTAAAACCAGCTGGTGATGGACTTTGTTCCCAAACATTTGGAGTTAAACTTTGTTCTTCATACTAAATCACATATAGAGGTCAGTGATATGGCAAGAATATATTATTGCAATACCTAAACTTACATTGAAATATGATTATTGAAGAATTAATAAAGAGCCTGTAGTGCTGCATTTCAGAAATACTATCTGACACTGAGAACACAGTGATTCTTATTGAATTTTTTTGCATACTGTGTGGCACAAAGTACAGTTTGATGGGTCAGTTTAATTTTGCTCTCTTTATAATGAAACATTGGTCAGTGTTGTACAAGTACTGACAATATATGCCATACGTTTTAAAGTATACCATATTTTACTGTGACATAGTTTATCACAGTAATGATATGTTGTCATGTTGTCTAGTCTTACTCACATGATTAACTACAGAATAATGAGTTATTGTCAATTTTTATCATTTTTAACTTTGGAATAGAGTTGGGAATGACAGCTTAGGAAACCCCACCTATACGACAGTTTGAGGTTTGAATCCTTGTCCTGTTATTTGAGGGATGGACATCCTCATGAAGGAGGGTTGATTCCACACCAACACAACATTGTTTACACCTTGTATTAATCGGTCATATTATGATTGTATCTGGATATACTTTGGCTGTGTTTCATGTAAACTTTTCACCAAGTTGTATCTCCAGTGTGACCAGGTAAAGTTTGCTTTTACTTCTCCATGTAAAAAGCACATCAGCACACAGTTCATTTTCAGTTTACTTCCATTAACTTCATCCTACTTCTGTGGTGCAAATTGACAGGCTTGGGTTGGACAGTCTCTCTGGTCAGGCCCGAGTGCAAGAAGGCATTTGGTTTGCGATTCCTTACTGCATATGCATTTGCGCTTACGTAATTGTATGTGAATATAGAAAATATGCTGCATTCGAAAATCTGTCAATAATGTGAGCAAACCCAAGTCCTGAAACCTAATCCTAATCCATAATGTCACACGAGTGAACCACATTTATAATAAACAACAGACTAACCAGCAGAACAAGCCTTCCTCGCCAAGATGATTTGCTCTGAAATGCTCTCACCTGTTTGTTACAACAGCGATTTTAATTAGTACAAAAGCGAGTAGCCCTAGTTTATACCAAGGTTTTCAACCTGTCAAGTGATATCTGAGTGTGATCCAGTCACTGTTATCTCATGTTGATGCATGTTGTAAATTGCCTCTATAGAAACCTAGGCCATATTGAATTGCCAGGAATTTAAGGTTAAGCTCCACCAGGACCAAAATGCTGCGATTTGTTGGTGTATGTGTTCGGACTTGTCCCTTCACAAGACAGAGAGAATGGATGTCAGTCTGAACTCTCTGTCCGTCTCCTTGTGATATTTCCACTGTAGAGAGAAAGCAAGGAAGAGATAGTGGGGGCATATTTGCATGAGTCTGTCTTATGACTCACCAGTCCTCATGTCTATGCATCAATGAGCATAGCATGTCACAGGACATGTTGTCTTCTGCTTTTGTTTATCTCAATCTGGTAGCCTTTCCTGCTGTTACACAAAATGACAGCAGGCCTTCTGTTTCCTCTCAGTCTGGCCATTGGGTTCTCGCAGTGCTGATAATTATGAATCACTGGTAGTAACCTTTTCATGGGTCTTTTCTGTGCTGTGCTCCTTGCTTGATCTCTCCATGCTGGTTTCTTTCTTTACCAGTGCTCATTTAGTAAATTCTGACCTTGTAGAGAGGGCTAACCAGAAAGACATGTTTGCAATGGTTTTCTCCTTACCCCCAAACGTTGTCAACACCCGCATTTTTTTTTTTTGCGTTTTGCACCATGAGACTGATCTAACTTCTTGCCACCGAATAGTACTGTGCAAACCAGTATACCTGGAAGAGTACTGGTGAAATTGAGACTTCATGATTACTGCTTCTATTCTTCTTAGTTATGAAACCGCAATGTCAGAACACGTATCCCATTTTAGTGATGTTTCCACTGCTGTATTTTAAAAGCAAATTATTCAAATTATTATTAATATACTATAATTGGAGATTGCTTACATGACTGGAATTGGGTTACTCACGATGCTTCACAATGAAAGTACAAGCATTTTCACGGTCACAGCAGCTGCATGGCCATAATAAAACCACTTGTTAGTTCAGCTAACTTGGGGGAAAAAAAATCTTTAATTTGCTAGGGAACATAAAAATTAGGATGGAGCAATAGAAAAGGGTCATGTTGTCTGTTGAATCCAGATTGACCCTGACCGTGAAATGTCTTTGGGATGTGCTGGAGAATACTTTGCAGAGTGGATCGACTCTCCTATTGTCGATACAAGGTCTCAACAAAAATGAGTGCAAATAAATATAAAAAATATAAAATATACACAGTAATATTTTCCCCCCTCAGTCTTAAAGCCAGCAATTAAACTGCATTAAAACAGTCTCTGTAGAGGATGTACAAAAAATCTACTTAAAGTTTGTGAACAAATTCAATTGCATGATTACATCTCACTGAGTGAACTGGCTAGAGATGTTCTTCTGCCAGGACTGAGAGTTATCTATGGCCGCTGGGACCGATTCCTTAATGTACAGATAGCTGCTTTGGGCCTCAGGCAGCAGGCCCAGTGTGTGTCTTAGAATCCTCAGAGGAAACGCCCCCTCCCAGTTATACAGATATACTTCAGTGCAAACTTTACTTTATCAATTTAGACCATTTGCCGTGTATTCAAAACTCATCATATTGAATAAGGACATGTAATGAAGATGTATTACTCAAAGTTATTATAATTCGGGAATCTAGTTCTCACTTTTCTGAGGTGACTAACACTAAATCCTTGTAGGTGTCTTAAACCAGGCATACACTGTGTGATTTTATCTTGTTGTTTGCTGGCCGCTCACACTGCACGTTTGAACTCGCGTCCAAGTCCTGCACAGAAACACTGGCTAAATCTCAAATGACTCCCTGCTTCCTACGTAACGCACCACGTAGGATAAGTGGCTCCTGCAACCAACAGTGCATCATATGTCTAATAAACAGCAGTTTGGGATTCCAGTTCCCAAGTTCAGTATGGATTAGTTCCATACTGAGCTAATGTTCTGGTGTAGAAGTCAGAACTTGCATAGTGCTCTACATAAGAAGGAAGCGGGTGTTTGGGATTCGGTTGCTGGCAAACCAATTGTGCTGCAACAGCTCTGCTACAGTGCACTGAAATGGAAAACCAGGCTGTAGTTCTGTATGCAGATATGGACGTTGCTACTGCACATATCAACTCTTGAGCCTCCGTTTATATGTGTGCATTTGTGTAGGAGTTGTAGTTGTGACTGTTTGTATGTGGTTTTGAGTGCGACATTGGCTCGTGAGATCTGCTCAAACTGTTAGACAAGCGAACAAAACGTCAGAAATTCATCTGATTCATCCGATCGTCCGACTGCTCGATCGGAGCTCGTTTAGGCGGTTAATTGGACAATGATGCCTGATGAAGCTGAAATTCAGTTGGGTCTGACCACATTGGACTTAAAATCATGCTAAAATCACACAATGCATACCTGGCTTTAGGTGTCTTAGCAGCAAGTGGAGTCTAAAGTCTCTTATTGTTATCATGTTGAGCGAAATTACTATATTAAAAATTGTTTTTGTTGGAATTTTGCTAATGTTGAAGTAAGTGTGGACAATTTGATGTTGTTGTGATAAATTATGCTGCAGTGCACTTTTAATATTGTGGAACAATGACTAGCTGCATGCTTTACCACAGAGAGTCTTATTAGTCCTGTTTTATTGGATTTGGTGCAGAGCAGTAGGTGAAACCCTCAGAAAAAAAATCGCTACATCCAGATTTCCTGATAGTATTATTGTTTTTTTTTTTTTTTTTTTTGGTTTGCACCAACTTTCAGACCTTGAAAAGCTTTGTTACACATTGTGTATTGTGAAACTTGTTTTAAAAATATTATGGTATTATATTTTTGCCATATTACCCACCACTATGTTAAAGCATACATCTAGTTGTCCTACAACTAGGCATAGTTTCCAATATTCATTGGATTTTAAATTAAGCCTATATGGCTTATATATGGAAAATATGAGAGTCATGTCATTCTCCGGCCCTCTGGCCTGCCCACACCTGCGCAGACTTGAGCAGTCAGTGCACGCGTGCAACCACTCCCTCTTACGTTGTCTGCTGTTGCTTAGCAATGTTGTTGCCTGTGGCATGTCTGGAATAGAGTCCATAGTGAAGCCTGAATGTCACACGGATTTAACCCGCAGGGATTTTTTTTACCTTGTGTTTTGCTTTTTTACAGCCGCGTAACTTCATCATTGGGTACTATGTTATGAATGTAGAAGTCAGGATAAATTTCTCATTGTTGTGCTTAGCTAATGCCATTTCTTACATACTAATAGCTGCGATAATGTTGGAAATGGTTGGAGTTTAACCTGATTTGTGTACATAGATGGTAGCAGATAGACAGGGGGTCAGCTTAAGCCTCATAGGCAGATGGAAACTTGTGCTGTTATAAGGTGCTTTGCAGCAGAGCACATCATAACCTCAGAGGGAGACCACCTTTGTGTCACTCCAGTTAGCTGGCAAAGATTTCCTTCTGCTTTTCAGCTGATAGAAATAGGCAGAAATTCACAAATTGCAAATGCAAAGAAGTATCACATGCGTGAGAGCTAATGATAGCTAATTGTAATGGGAGACTGTAGGGGTCTAGAAATTAAAAGAAGCCATTCAGATGCAGTTGAAATTATATATTGTAGTTTTCATTAAATTATGCATTTCTCAAACTGTTGACTTGTTTTCTTGTTTTCAGACTTAAAAAATGTATAAAAAATAAAAGTCAAAGTTAAAGCGAACTTTGTCATTCACCTGGAGAAACCAGATTGCGTTTCTCCAGACTCAGATGTGCAAATATAACAGACAAATGCATGTAAACAAAAGGTAGACATACTAGACAGCACAGACAGACATAAAATAAATTTTTGAACGTTTAGAAAAATAAGAAATAGAAATTAATGCACATTGTATGCAATGGTGGCATTATTGCACAAGATAAACATCATAAACATGGTATTATTGTGAACATTGTAAACAGGAAACATTATACTATAAAATATACTATAAACATTGAACCAATAAGCATTGGTATTATTGCACAGTGTCGCAGAAATTGCAAACTGACAGTGGTAAATTGTGGTAAAGTGCTTACCAGAACCATTGAAACATTGAATTACTGCACAAAAACATAGCTGGATTCGAAGATTCGAGTTTGTGGTGGTTTCAAGTCCAAAACAGTTTTCTCAAAAACGTTTCATCTCTGCTTGCAGCACTTCCAAATGACTATCCAGGCCCTGCAGGATGAGCTGCGCATCCAGCGTGACTTGAACCAGCTGTTCCAGCAGGACTGCAGCGTCCGGCCGGGCGAGCCATTCTCTGCCGAGCTTACAGAAGAGAACTTCCAGAGGCTTCACGCTGAGCACGAGCGGCAGGCCAAGGAGCTCTTTCTCCTGAGGAAGACACTTGAGGAGATGGAGCTGCGCATCGACACGCAGAAGCAGACGCTCGGCGCCCGCGATGAGTCCATCAAGAAGCTCCTGGAAATGCTCCAAAGCAAGGGTCTGTCAGCCAAAGTCAGCGAGGAGGACCATGAGCGCACACGCCGACTGGCTGAGGCTGAAATGCACATCCACCACCTGGAGAGCCTGCTGGAGCAGAGGGACAAGGAGACCTCTTCACTGAGGGAGGTAAAACACTGTCTAGTGCACTCACTAAGCTCATATAACTTCAGACAACTAATTAATCTTGAAAAGTTATTTGTTAGCTAATATGGACTTTATATGGAAACAAGTTACATGTATGCAAAGTGATTAAAATCAAAGTTGCACACAGTCTGAAACGTTAAAATGGAACATAAAGGTCACTGTTTGGAAAATGAATGGGAAAGCATGTAATGCTCATTGCGACATCTCTGTACATAGAAAGTTCTGCCCTTCAATAAGATATGCCATTTGCTTTCCAGTTAAAAGAAAAAAATCCCCCTTGCTGTGAAGATATGCACGTGCCTATCTTTAGAGGCTCACCAAGGGAATAGAAGATGAATTATCTAGGTGCTTTGATATGCAAGCAGCCGTTTAGATAGCTGTTAGATGTTTTGTTAAGTCAAGTGTTGAGAAATTCATGTTTATTTCAGGTGATGTTCTACATGACCAAAAGACATTTTGAATGACAAATGTTTTGATGGGCTGTGAAGTTTCAACTGACATATCTGTTGCTCATTAATAATGGACAATATCAACACGCCAACAATTAGTGACCTTTTTGTGGTGCCGATATTCGCCCTTGCGATCTCCTGATAATAAAGTTAAATCTTGGGTGAAAAAGACGATCAACAGGGGAACACATTATCAATCTCTGTGCAAATATATCACATCAGTCCAGTATGCACTGCTAAATTTATCCCGTCCTAAGCTTTGGCTTGAAAATAACATGTCAAGCTATGCCTTTTTCCCAGTAAAGCACTATTTTTCAAAAACTGTTGGGAGTATAAAATTAAAATATACAAAATAAATCAGAATATTTTGCAAAATGTTCATACACAGTGAAGTCATGTTATGACCACCAGCTAATATTCAGAGTAACCGCCATGTGCAGCAGGTACAGCAGCTAGACGGGCTCTGAGTGACTCATTAAGGTCCTGGTAGGTTGTCACAGGTATCTGGAGCCATGCTGACTGCAGTGCATCCCACAGCTGCTGGAGGGTGTGTGGGGAAGGATCCATAGAGCGAACACGACGATCAAGGTGGTCCTACAGATGCTCAATTCGGTTCAAGTCTAGGGAATTGTGGGGCCAGGGTAGTACTTGGAGGTCTTGGTTATGTTTCTCCAATCAATGTCAGACATTTCTGGCTATGTGACATGTGGCATTGTCTTGCTGGAAGATCCCATCTGCCCCAGGGAAGACGATCAGCATGTATGGGTGTAAGTGATCTGCAAGGATGGATTCATACCCAAATCGGTTGAGAGTGCCTTCCACATGGATGAGTGGGGCCAGAGAATGCCATGGAAATGTGACTTCCTTCATGAGTTACGTACTGCTGCCGTCGAAAGGAGGAATTAAACTGCTGCTCTAATCAGAACCTGGCTGAACTGTGGTACTGCTCATTCAGTAATTAACTAAGGTTTTCTTCTGTTTCATGTACTTCCCTTGGACGCTTTGCTACTGTTTTCCAGTTTGCAGTGGGTCAGGGGACAAGACTTAAAGTGCCAGAATTCTAAGATGAAACCAAGCAGACACTCAGACTTATAAACATGAACAGAGGGAGACAGATTGAAGCTATTGAACGTTAGTTGCTATAGAAACAGGAGAGATGGAAGAGGACAGTGTTGAAAGGAGATAGATGTTGCAGAGTGCAGAAATTGTTAATTTAGTTAAAGACAGATTTGTTATGTTTAGTCCTGCAAATTCCCACTGAGCTCAGATGCTACCAGCTGCTTAAAGTTTATTCACAGTCCACACACTTTGTAGCTGGAGTTCTTGTGTAATAACTGTTACACATCATCTGGTGAAACTAGTCTTTGGGTTCAGTGAAATAAAGACATATCTGGAAGAAATCACACGGACGTCCTACCTTCTGTGTAGTTGTTTTTGCATTCTTGTTAAGCTCCATTGTATACAGAGGCTTGTCAGGGTGGAGCTCCAGCTGTTGTTTCCATCCTAGCAGCAGCTTCCCAAAACTTAACACTGACAAAACTGCTGTTACAAAATGAAAAATGCAACTTCAATTGGAGCTCACATTAACACATCGCTGGTCTACTTTTTACTATTTGTATGATAGACAAGAATGTTCTCAGCCTTCTTTTGACCTTCCTTAACCACAGCAGCTTTGTGAGAACACTGCTGACTCCCAGTGCCGAAAAGTGGAACTACACTATTGTGCTTAGTGTACAAGTGAAAAAAAATCCGTTTAAAGCACATTTAATGTAATGTAATGAAGTATTGATTAGCCAAACTAAAATGAACTAAAATTAATACTGGCCGTCCCAAGGCAGAGGTTTGGAAATGGTTAAAGTTTGCTTGTTGTATTAATTTAGGCTGGCACAGTAAAACTTTTAGTTTCGACTGGCTTTGCACTAGCTTATTGTGAGATACCTGTAACCATTTCTGTACAAGTTGTTAAAATGATCCAAGAAAGGTGTGAGATGCAGTGAGTCACAGGCTGCTTTACATTGTGCAAGTCAAGAGCAGTTTAGTTTCATGTGAGTTTTGAACAACAAAAATTCAATCAAAGTTTTACTGTGTAAAGCTGGCCCTAATTTTATTATATTTATTCTAATATTAGTATCTTCCTAAATAAATAAATAGTTATGGCACACATGAATCACTTTTTAAATCAATCTTTTGTATAAATTTAGTCTTTTTCGTGGTTGTTGG
The DNA here is from genome assembly GCA_034552555.1 of Semaprochilodus insignis. Taxonomy (NCBI): domain Eukaryota; kingdom Metazoa; phylum Chordata; class Actinopteri; order Characiformes; family Prochilodontidae; genus Semaprochilodus; species Semaprochilodus insignis. Next base: position 29,644,286 of record CM067474.1, read on the forward strand.
AACATTTTCTATTCATTTTAAGGGGACGTATTATGCTTATTTCCAGTGTTGTGGTCTGCTGGAATAGATTTACGTGCTTCGATTTTCCCAAAACACAATATTTTTCTCATACAGTACATCTGTATTCAAGCTCCATCTGAAAGGCTTTGTTAGAGCTCTGTGTTGTGTGAGGGTGTGCCAACCTTGCCGGTAGGTGGATAATAAGGTGTTACGAGAGGATGTCACTGTGTAACAGAGAAGAGGGCTGGAATTCCAATCAGACACTTTAGGTAGCTGGGTAAAATGGTTTCTGTGTGGCACGTACTCTGACCTTCATAACTTTGCAGACTGTTTATGTGCACAAACGCTACAAAACACTTAAATAAAGGGGAAAACAGAAAAGTATAATCTATAGTCCCCTTTAAGATCATATACAGATCATTGTTTTTCCAATTATATTAGCAGCTTGGGTAATTAGTTTTCCCTAAATGATGCTGTCAAATGTTTGATTTTACAGTGTTTATACTGCATAATAAAAGACATTTTATTTTAGGAATTTGAGGCCTTCATAGATTAAAGGAGCATCATTAACTATCCATGTGCTACAGCAGCTGAGGGGCTCATAATAATTTAATCAGTATCTAACAAATAGGGGTTTTGTTAACAACTACACATATTACACCAAATAATTGGGAAATGGAGATGCAAGTTGTTAGAGCTTGTATTGTTCACACTGACCGTTCTTTCCAAACATGTTTCAAAGGTCTGATAACGTGATAACAAAACAAACTAATTTTCAAGATCTTACTCACATATATATACATATATATATATATATATATATATATATATATATATATATATATAGCATTACATTATACTGTTTCCTTATAATTGTGTGAGAATGGATAAGACTACCTATTCTCCCATGTGCATGCTTCATTTATGTATTATCTTTAAATTTGTGTTCTTTAATTGCCCAGGGTACTGCAGGCCCCCTCCATCTATTTATATTTGGTAGGAGTTGCATTAGCTGCTTTTGTGGGATGCTGGATACATTATCTTGATCATAAGAGACTCAGTGAAGCACAAACACTCAACACTAAAAGAAAGCATGTGAGGACATGGGCAGGCTGGGTCTGTGCTCTGTTCTCAACCATATGATGTCACTGGGTCATTTAAAAAGCAGGGAGTAATAAAAGATACTGTTCAGGGTCTAGCAGAATACAGGACACAGCAGAACACTAGCTTGAGCGGAGCTGAAATGATGTGGGATGGTAACATGGACCCGCGGCTGCAGGGGGCCTCTGCTAGAGGGAGATATGTTCCCATGGCTGCAGTTCCTCATGACCCTCGTCTCATGCTTCCTCCTCAGGAGATCCACCGACGCTACGAGGGAGCACCGGAATCTGCCAAAACCAAAGCCCTGCAGACGGTCATTGAGATGAAGGCAAGTGTTTGTGTGTGTATGACAGAAAACAAGCGTCTTTTCCATCCCCAGGTTGAAATCAGTCAGGCAGAAGCTCCTTCTTTAATGTGTAGGGTGCATGGTATTGATGCATGATATGAAATGCAGTAAAGGTGCTGGACATGATCATGGCTAAATGAGAAGCAGTACGTTATGTTTAAAGCAATCTGCTTGTAGATGTGATGCAAAATCTTGTTTTTCCTGTGTAAGAAAATCTCACTAGTCTGTTCTTTAAGCAAATGTCAGTTAAGAAGAACGTTTTGTGGTACTGTAAGGCTGAACATGGACACCGTGTCACTGAAGTGAAGCACTGCCCTTATGAAGCATCAATAAATATTTAAGGGTGGTGCCCTCTCGTGGAGAGTTTGTAGCCTGCGATGTGAAAAACCCATGAGGTGAATCAGTCTAAAATACAGCCAAGACTCCCTGAACAGTTTGTTATACTAATGTTGAAAGTCATGCTCCAAACACAAATGAAGAGATACATTTTTATTTCCAATACAGTCATACAAAATTAATAAATAAACATGTAATTCCTTAAAAAGCCCTGTAAACTTCCTTGCAGGTTTGTTGTAACAGTAGCCATCACTGCTTCATCCGTTTTACCATGTATTTTGCAATAACACATGTCATTTTCACAAGGTGATGGTTCAGGATAGTCATTTATAAGCTGAGCACATGGTTGTTTTTTTTGTAACTGTCTGTTTAGCTGGATGGGAAAGCGAAGGAAAGCTGAGCGTGTGAGATGATCTAGAATTGTTGTCATTGCAGTAATGGTATCATGGATGTAGCTGAAAGGCTTAAACGTTTTTGATATGGAGCTCTGAGGCTGGCATGTCTAACAACCACTAGAACTCAGTAGTAGTCACCCAAATGACCCAAATTGTTTCTGAACAATAGGTCACTTAAACTTCTTTCAACCTACTCATACTGAATCCAGGCATTCATTAGGATCAGGCAGACTTGGTGGTGTGGTTTAGAGCGCAGTATAACTTGATGTGAGTTATGAAAAATGCACAAAACCGCAGGTAGTCATATTAGACAAGGAATGCCCATCTTAAATCAGTAGATGTTGGAACATGTTGTGATACATACACCACCTTGATGACAACCATGATGCAAATTAAGAGTAAATTAAGAGTGATTTGATAGAGTTAGATTTGGGCTACTGGAGTGACTTGAGAGAAGCAATATTCTTTTAACATTGCAGAAATAAAAATATGATTTACAGTGTAGCCCTTTTGCTGTGTTTTGTTCCTGCTTTGTTCTGGAATGGTTTTCCCCTTTTTTATGTCTTACTCCAATGCCTTTTTCTCCATTCTCCACTCGAAAAGGACTCCAAAATCAGTTCCTTAGAGCGCAGTCTGAGAGATCTGGAAGAGGAG